>BQNB010000214.1:0-100959 GCA_026074375.1 Tanacetum coccineum
ATATATATATATATATATATATATAAGCGGACGGAATTTAATAAAAAATAAATAAAAAAATTAATTAATTAAGGGATGTTTGGTTGGGTCAATTTGGAAGAGAAAGAAAAAGGAGAAAGGAAACCCAATTTTAGTCTTATTCAAACCTTTTTCTTTTCACTATAAATACAAACCTCTTCTCCTTTTTTTTGTGAAATCAGTCGAACCAAGCAGAGAGAAAAAAATATTTTTTTGATCAAGATTCAAGTTGGTGATTTGTGTAATCAAATCAAGGTTTAGGTAAGTTCTTAAACTCTTTTAAATTAATCTTTTTTTTAAATTAATGTAACAATAAATTTATGGAATTTGGGTTTTCATATTCTCTGTAGATTAATGATGTTAGGCAAATTAGAAGTGATTAGGGATGAATTATAAGTGTTTGGGTGTAATCTGTTAGGGTTTGATCGCGTTAATTTATGATTTAGGGTTTGGCATATTTTAGGGTTGTGTTCAACTGATGTTATCTTAATGATAAAAATGTTTTTATTTATGAATCTTATGTCCATTGATAAGTTTAGAGAGTCTCGTTTCCAAAAAAAGTCAGTCAAATAATTTTCGCAAGAAAAGTTGTCAAAATAGTAAATTCGGGTCAGATTTGGGTCTGATTTCGGGGAGTAAAACCCATACTTAAAATTTAAATTAGGGTTTGCAAAAAATTAGAGGTCATATTTTAGGTGTCTATTAACTCTAGTTCGAAGGGCTAGCGTTAAAACATTTTCTAATTATTTTTAAGGACGTCAAGCTTTTTGGTGTGGGTTCAGATCCGAATCTGAGTACTTTGTAATGATGAATTTTTATAAAATAGTTGCACTTAGTATTATTTTTTCTAAAAAATCACAATAGCTCACAACTCATTGAAAAGCCAGGGGATGTAAGTAGAACCATCAACTAGGTGTTTTAGTATTTTATTTGTGGTCATAAAGTGACTATAAATTTTTGCTAGAAACTGAAAAAATGAAAGTTAATGGTTAAGGTTATATAGGGTATGAAAATGATATGGGAAATGTATTTAAAGGATTATAAACTTAGTATAAGGTCTAGAAGTCCATCATATGATTGTTACATTGGCTTGGGCATTAGCCTAACCGAGTGTAACTTATGTTTTTTTTATGTTTATATTATGTGCAAGATTCTGTCAAGTAGCTGAGCATCATGTGACTTTCATAGTCCCATTTTACTATGTTTTCTTGGGATGGAAATGATGCAAAATGTGTTTTGAAATGTTTAATTGCTGTAAATATGTGATTTAATTGATGCATGGACTTTTATGTAGCTATTATATGTTATGTGCTAAATGTTATGCGTTGTTGGAGCGAGGGTAACGTTCCTACCCATTATTGGTTTTGCCCACTTTGTGGGTAGGTTGGTTTCGCCCACTTTATGGGTAGGTTGTTTTTGCCCACTTCGTGTGGGTATGATATTGTGTGGATACGGTACCAAGAGTCTTTGGGTCAGGGATAACGTTCCTATCCATGACTATATGACGAACTTTGTGGTTTGGATCGGGGGACACATTCCGTCCGAATGGTGATTGTTTAGATGAATGCATGTTAGCATGTATAATAGTCAGCTTAATTGTCCTACCATGTTTTGTTTTTATTAATCACAGTAATTGATTTAAACCTTGAATTGGTGTCGTAAACCTATGACTATCACCAACCATTGTGTTGACGTTTTAAGCATTATTTTTAGGTGAGCATTATGAAGGTGTTGAAGTTAATAAAAGTGGCTAGAGAGACCATTAGGCTGACATTGGAAGTTCTCATTTGATTTTGTTTCATAATTGTTTGCATGAATTCTTGAATGTTATTGGTTTTTAATAGGTTTGCAAGACAATGTCTTTGTATTGATGAGACCCCTTTTCATTAATATAAGATGTCGTTCCTTTGTTTTTGGTATTGTCATGACACATCGTGTCGTTTATATTTAGTTATGCATGTAGTGATTCTCTATTGTTAACACCATTATGTTGTGATGATATCCATGAAGTTACGCCTCATGTTTTCGCTTTGGCGGGGTGTGACAAAAGTCGAGTAATCTGTGATGAATCTCATCGTGAATAAACTTGAGTGTGCCATCTAAGAACTTGTATAGCTCATTAGCTCGCAAAACTCTTTTCTATTTGTTCAACAATAACGTTCTTGTCAAGGTGGAATAGCTTGTGTTAAACAGCAAGAAGAAGCATATCTTCAATGTCGTTCAGGTGTAGATCAACAAAGTCACCTTCTTTAAATGTATAAAGTTGTTGATCAGATCTTTTCACCACAATCTCTTCTAAGTAACCATATCCGTGCAATTTTTTCACACTTACACTCTTCACACCAAGAATAGCCTTAGTAGAGTATACATTTTGCTTCTAGGCGTTTTTGTATTCTTGCTTTCTTCGAGTTTTATTTCGACCTACGGGCTACTCGATAGCTTATGATTCAAAAGAGGGGCCAATTGAGGAGGATCCTCTCAAGGAACCGAATGAGGAAGGTTAGTTAGAAGAGTCGGAGAAGGAGGCCGACTCAGATCGCTTGTCGGATGCTTGTAGCAGGCCTGGACCCGCAGAGTCGGGTGACTCTTGCGAAGGCAAAGTCAAATCCAAGCGAGGCCTAGCATAAGTTTAGTTTGTCTTTTACCTCGTCACGATGCTATTGATTATTTCTTTCGGATATTTCGTATTATGGAGGCGCTGCGAGATTTTCGTTCCTTTATGACGTTTTGATTTATTTTTATTATAGTAAGTATTTCCTTGATGGAGCATCCTTTTTGTGTTATATGTGCAATGTGGTATATGTGCTTATAGGTGCGTTATCATTGAGAGGTGTAGTCTTGGAAGTAAGTATACGTGTGAAAGGATGCAATTATAATTATGGTGGCCAACATAATTATAAAGGCATCACATACGTAGACTTGTGACCATGATTGCATTAATCGGTGTTTGCTTGTTAGTGGGGCTCCCCCCCCCCCCCCCCCCAATTTTTAAGTGTAAGATGTTTATTATGTGCAGTTGTATTATGTATAGTTATGAAGTCAGTATGTTTCTTCTATCTATGCTGCGGGACTACCGAATACCCGTAATGCTATTATTATGATTATTGAGTTTGTTCGTCTGCTCGATTATTCGCTCGGATATATAACCCTCATTTTAGCATCCCTTGTTTGTACCATGCCGGCATGGATGATATAACTTTTCTATTCGGCGTCTTGATGAATATTGGTGTTCGATTCTACTTCTTTGGATATTGGGTAGTTTCATTGGTTATTCGTGGTAAGATTGCTCGTATGGCGTATCAAAATTTTCTTTTAAGCGCTAATTGTTCCTAACATATTAGTGCGGATCATTACTTCGTTCTTTATATATCCTTTGGTTTTGGCAACATGCTGCGACATGTTAGTGCCAACGCTTTCAATGGTTGTTTTTTTTTTTTCGTTTTTTCTTCTTTTGATCATGAGTACGGATGTGTCTTTACGTTTTCTTTTGGTTCTGTAATGAAATTTCTTGAGCATGTTCGCTACACTGTTATTACTGACTATATGGTACATGGTATTTCTTTCGCTTTCAAACAATAATTTTGTTAGAGGTCTTTTACGGTAATTTTTACCAATCTCTTTTTGGTTTACGATGTCCTTGTTTGTGTAACATATTTACATTACTGTCGAATTATGAAACCTTTGGAAGTATATCTTGATTGGTGTTTTGGGGAAAACTTATTGAAATGATTTTTATGAATACCAAAACTTTTGTGGAAATGTCTCTTTTAAGAAAAACTTTATTTACAAATAATTTTGAAACAATATGATAAATGGTTGATGACAAAACTTTTTTTTTTTAGATATATTTATTAATAAGAAGATGATAATAATTTTTTTATATGCTTGTTTTTATAAATTTTATAATTATAAAAAGATGGTTTAAAGTAATTTATATAAGTAGATGCCGATACACTATTAAATAATGTCTTGGAATTTCTTATGACAACATGATTAAAATGAATTTTATATAGATATATTAGTCGATTTTTTATTTTACAACGACGTTATTTATTATTTTATTGATTTTTATAAAAACATTATTGAGTTGGTTCTTTCGAGTAAAGTAGGGGGGGGGGGGGACTATTGGTTAAGAATCCTATCTTTTTCATTTATCAATCTTGAGACGTATTGTTGACGGTTTTATGCGTTCTTTTGTCATGGTACGCTTGTTGATTTCTTTCTTGGGGTTTTCTATCGGTACATATATTTATACCTTATTTTAATGGATTTCTTGTGGAATTGATCCGAGCTATTTCCATATGTGAAATCCTTTTAGTGTTTTCTAGCCTTTGATTCAATATTCGTTTGCTACCCTATTTGATAGTTCATAGCCCTTAGGATTCGTTTGATATACATTTTATTCGATCAAGTCACTCTCTGTGGGGAGCACCTGTGTTGTTAAGAAGAAGGACGGTTCATTTCAAATGTGCCTAGACTATCGAGAGTTGGACTAGCTGACCACCAAGAATCTCCTCAGGATCGACGACTTGTTCGACCAGTTACAAGGTTCGCGTTAATTTCTCTAGGATAGATCTTCGAATCTGGTTATCATCAGTTGAGAGAGTGCATGAAGAAGATATTCCAAAGACTGCCTTTAGGACGCGGTATGGACGTTTTGAGTTACGGTTATGCCTTTTGGATTAACCAATGCACCAGCGGTTTTCATTTTGTTTATCGATGATATCTTGATCTACTCGAAGTCTAAGGAGGATCACGAGGTTCATTTGAAGTTGGTGTTGGAGCCGCTGAAGAAGGAAAAGTTGTTTGCCTAGTTTTCCAAGTATGAATTCTGGCTACAAGAAGTGCGTTTTCTCAGACACGTGGTTAACAGCAATGATATTTACGTGGACTCTAGTAAGATAGAAGCAATGAAGAATTAAAAAGTACCTAAGACGCCATCCGAGATATGATCATTCTTAGGATTGGCAGGTTACTATCGACGTTTCATCGCGAATTCTTCTAAGGTTGCTAAACCCCTTGCTTCACTGACTCAGAAGAATAAGAAGTAGGAGTGGGCCAAGGAACAAGAGGAAGCTTTTCAGACATTGAAGGACAATTTATGTGATACACCAATATTGTCATTGCCTGATGGATCCAAAGAGTTTGTAGTTTACTGCGACGCGTCGAATCAAGGATTAGGTTGTGTACTCATGCAAAGAGGCAAGGTAGAGAACGCGACAGCAGAAATGCTATGTGGCCTGTACCAACTAATAGAAAGGAAGGAAGATGGAGGTATGAAGTTTATATGGGTTCCATTAATAGATGATGTAAGGACATTAATTATGGACGAGGCTCATGCATCGAGGTATTTGGTACATCCGAGAACGGATAAGACGTACTATGACCTTAGAGATATGTGTGGTGGCCATGTATGGAGAAGGATATTGCTACCTATGTTAGCAATTGTTTGACTTGTTTAAAGGTGAATGTTGAGACATCAAAGACCTCCGGGTTTATTGTAACAACTAGAGATACCCGAGTGGAAGTAGGAGATAATAACTATGGACTTTATTACAAGGTTGCCAAGATCAAGTAGTGGCTATGATACGAATTGGGTAATAGGCGTAGACTGGACTAAGTATGCCAATTACCATGGTAGTACATGAAGATTTCTAAAAATGGAGGGAATTTGTGCGAGCACTTTACACTAATTTGTGGGAAAATTTTTTTTTTTTTTGTAGTTACTAGCATGGAGTGCATGTGTCGATCATCTTAGATCGTGGCGGAAGATTTACTTCGCGATTCTGGTAAACATTGCAAAAGGCCTTAGGGACGCGATTGGATATAAGTACGGCTTATCATCCTTAAACGAATGGGCAAAGTAAGCGTACCATTCAGACTTTGAAGGATATGTTGAGAGCGTGCGTGATTGATTTTTTTTGTGGTAATTAGGATACTCATCTACCCTTAACTGAGTTTTCTATAATAATAGTTATCATTCGGGTGTTTGATGTGCTCTATTTGAAGCGTTGTATGGAAGGAAGTGTAGGTCACATGTTCTTTGGGCTGAAATTGGAGAAATTTGGTCGATTGGACCAGAATTGGTACAAGAGACAACAAATAAGGTGATATTGATTAAAGAAAAGCTCAAAGCGGCTAGAGATTGCCAAAAGAGCTATGTTGGCAATATGCGTAAACATTTAGAGTTGAAGTTGGTGATAAAGTGATGTTGGAAGTGTCGTCTTGGAAAGAAGTAGTGCATTTTGGAAAGAAAGAAATGTTAGCACCAAGATATGTGGGACCATTTAAGATCATTAAAGGGATCGGTCCTATGGTCTATTGATTAAGATTGCCTCAATAATTTAGTAGCGTATTTGATGTGTTTCAAATTTAAAGAAGTATTTAGCGGATACAAATCTGTTATGCAATTAGACAAAAAATTAAGGTAAGAAAAACCTTCGTTTTGTTGAAGAGCATGTTGAGATTATCGAACGTGAGGTTTAAAAGTATGAAGCGTTAGTGGATTCGATAGATTAATTCCATTAGAAAATCGAAGCGAGGTCATGAGGATTTCATAAAAACTAAGTATCCACACTTGCTTGTTGAGCAAGCTATCATTGGAAGTACTAAGTAAAGTTGGACACATAGGGTTATTGGCAGACTTTAGTGCACCCTTGAATGTTCTGAGGTGGTTTGGTTAATGTTATATTTTGAATAAACTCGAAGTCGAGCTGATTCTTCAAAACGTGAGCTTTGTACAACTATAACTTAGTTCCAAGACAGTTCTTGTTTGATGAGTTGCGGGGTTAGATTATGAATGACGTTGTTACATAACTTAAGGTTTTGACGAGTTTCCTCGAAGACGGGTGATGTTCATGTAGTTAGATGTTATTTTTGCTTAGAGTTGTATGCTGCTATTTGTACCCTTGTATGGGCAAGCGAAGTTGTAAGCAGTGGGTTTCTAATCGTGAAAGTTAAATGAGATTCAAAGTGTGGCTCTAAGTTCACGTGGGAATGTGAGGACCATATGAAAGCTAAGTATACCCGATTGTTTGTTGATGATGATGTTAAACCTATTAGTTAAATCTCGGGATGAGATTTCCCTAAGGAGGGGATATTGTGACAACTGTGCTTTGAGCAGGTTAGTCAGACCGTTGGTATTGATTGAGTTTCACTATGTGTTATGATAATTATGTATTTATGTGATCTTATGTGAGTTGGTTACAAATCCACTGAGTGTGATCGTCTCATGGTGATTGAAGTTATGGTTGCTATGGATATTTCATTATGTTCACATTTTAGTGACAATAATTCCTTTGATCTCATACCGAGTAGCTTTTGTCTTCGTAATAGACGTGGTATATGTTACCTCGAGATCAAAAGTCTTCAAATACTCTAGATCATTGTTGAAGAAGTAATCAGCAGCAATAGTTCGATGATCTAGGGTCCTTGTAAAGGAAGACCCTTGGAAATATCAAACAGGTAACGATCTCCTTCTAGATTATTCCAATCAAGCTTGTCTATTAAAGCATTGAAGCACTCTTAGAAATTGTACTCAAGTTCGATACTGCTAGAGCATGTGTCTTTTAACAAATTAAAGGCAGGTCCTAACAAGATATTCTGAGTGATATTTTCGATCTTGAGTCCATTCAACATGTACTTAGAGAATTCAATAGGAGTGGCCATGAGATCGTTAAATGTTAGAGGATCTTTTGAAGTAGAGACCATTTGATTGAACCAAGGTTGTGCGGGTTGATCAAGTATAGCCTGACGCTTGTTCCATCCTCGGAGGTTGCTTGAACCATTCTAGATTCAGAGTCTTTGAAGTCTTGGGTTTAGAAGTAGCTTGTGGTTGATCATCATCATGAACCAGACCATCACCAGCATCATCCATAATCACCTCAGTAATAGGTTCTTTAACTGGTTCCTTTGCCGGAGTAGACTTACTAGTTTTAGAGCCTTTAGTCAAAGTTTTAATTATTGGGGTCTCCTTGTTGGTGGATGGATTCTTTGAAGATTCAGACTCTTTAGTTCTTCTCCTCTTGGTCTTCTTACACTGGTTTGGTCCAGCTAGAGGGTCTTCATCATCATCGTCTTCATCATCATCATGCTTTCTCTTGTGGTCTTTAACTGTGTCAGCAACTCCCTTATCCATTACATTTTTATCTTTAATCAATGCTTCCATGAGGGCATGGTACAATCGATGATTAGCAGGATTTCTGTTAAAAGACTTGTTTGCATGCATGGATTGGTAGAGAGTTATTTTTAGATCATATTCTTTAAGAGCTGCCTTGTTAGTAGACTTGATGGTAAACTGTGGGTTCTTTTCACTCTTAGCTTGTTCCTTCTTAATCTTGAGAATCTCTAAAAGTCTTTTCTTATATTCTTGTTCAGCTGTTGGTGTCGGTTTCTTGGTTACTCAGGAAGATGATGCAGATAATATTTATGAATAAGATCTGCCATGTGTTTTTGCAGTTCCTTTTGAAATACATCTTCGACTTTGGTATCAAGATAACTATCAACAACCATTAGAACTTGGGACTGGAGAACAACAAGAGCTTCAAAAGAATGATCAATAGTTTTTAGCTCAGACACATCTTTTTCTAATTTTGCAACTCTTATTTCAACCGCAGAGAGTGCATTAGATTCTGGTATAGCAGTTGTGATGATTGGAGCATCAGTTGTGATTGTTGGTGTGGGAATTGATGTTGTTATTTGTTGTATGGTTGAGATGATAGGTGTCACTTGAGGTGAGGGGACAACAGTTGTAACTGGAGTTTGAGTGACAATTTCTAGTATAGGTGGAAGATTGGTTGTCTTGGGAATCACTAATACTGGGATCTTTTGTACTGACGGAGACTGGATCTAGGGAGTTTCTTATTGGATGGGAATATCCAGCAGAGAACTAACATCTGCATCTGCAGAATCCTTAATAGTAGTAACTAAGGAAGAATCAGAAGAAAGTTTAAGGAATTGATCACCAAAACCTAAAGATATAAATAAGCTTGAGCTTGATGGAGGTAGTTCGGTCTTTTTGGTATCATCCTTTGCTTTTGAAGTCTTTTCAGCTTCTTCCTTTGCTTCATTAGTAACCTTTTCTTCACCTTTATCAAACTCTTCAACTTCAGCATCTTTCATTTCTTCATCCTCATCCTTGAGTACACGAATCTTGTAATTATAAATATCATCCTCATCCGATTCAGTTTTGACATCTTCATCATCAGCATCTTGTGTATCACTGACATGATCACCGCCTTCATCATTAGCATCACCATCCTTTTCATCCTTCTCAACATCATCATTATCATCGTCAGAATTTTCACTATCTTGTTCATCACCCCACTCAAGAATGACCTTCTCTTTAGTGATATCCTTATCCTCATCGAGAACCCCTGGTTTAGTACTAGTTCCTTCACTTGAGGCATCAGAGATGACTATGGACTCATCGAGAACCCTTGGTTTACTACCAGTTCCTTTATTTTAGCCTCTAGTACCTGGTTGTCTTCTTACTTTCCTTGAGAGCTTGCATAATGTTTGCAACTTCTTATTTAGCAGGAGTAAGTGATGGAGCACCTTTAAGCTTTGTCTTTGAAGTGGCAAGTTTAGAATTTGGAGTAGTCGGAGTGTCTTGAATTACTACACTCTTAGAACTTCTGCCACTAGACTTCTTCTTTGGAGATTCAGAGATAGATTATGTCACGGTACTTGCATGAGTAGTATGGACTTGTCTAGCTGCTTCTGCTTCTTCAACTTCAATTTGGCATATAGACTTGCCTTGTTCCAAAGCAGCTTCAGGATCATCCGAAATAATGTTATCAGCAGCAGACATAGTGACTTTCTTCTTAACTACTCTTCTGATAGCAGTTTTCTTCTTAACTGGTTCAAGTTCAGGTTCAGACTCGTCAGATACATCGATAGTTTATTGAGACTCATCACCAACTTTCTTGCCTTTTGAACCTTTGCCTCTGCTTTTCTTAGGTGGGATTAGACCAGTAGAGTATTTGATAAACATCTAATATGATTCTGATTGCTTGATTGCTTCAGTCAGCATCACATCAGGAATGTAAAGTCTATATTCCTGATAGTCTTCACCTATTCTGACAAACTTTAGCCTGCATATAATCCCATCATCTTTGATTGTATGATAGTGCTTGTGATAAAGGTTGGTGAGAGACCTATGTTATTTCAGGAAGTGATTGATGATGATTTTGGTGAATCAGGGATATGACATGCTCTCACGTCTTGATCTCTTTTCTTTCCTGTGACCAATCTGGTAAGCAAGGTCTTCCTAAATCAACTCAGGGTAATCGACATTTTCTCTGTTGAACATCCCCTACAATATATCAATCCTGGTCTTTCAAAGTTTTTCATTGCTTGTAGTCTTTCCAGAAAGGCACTTGTTAATTATAGCAGCTAGAGTTCTCCATGGCTGGTGCATATGATCCATAAACATATTGGTGTGCCTGTTCAGTGAACCCTTGTAACCAAGGTCAATGAGAAAGGTGAGTGCAATATCATCATCTGGAACATCTGTGAAGTCTACACCTTCTACTCTTGGACAGATATCAAGGATTATCCTAAAGACTATAGCATTGACAGTACACTTCTTGTTGGCTAAGAGGAATTCATAAAAATCATTGTATGGAAGCTTCTTGATGGTGTACCAGAATTGTTGCATAAATATTTCTGGGACATCTGCATATATGGTGAAAGCCTTAAAGCACGTAGAATTCTTGATTATTTCAATGACCACTTGAAACGTCTCTTCCTTTTGTGGCATAGTGGTTTCCAATCTGATATTGGTAGGGATGATCTTGACTCTCTCAGCAGAAGGAACCTACTTTTCATCACGAGCAGCAGCTTGAAGTATTTTTTGAGGATTCATGATTTTGCTTAAGAATTAACCAATACACTTTATGTATACGATAGATATATTTTACTAATTAAGTTGGTTATCCTTTGATGATATGATTGATCTATGATTAGGTTTCATGCAAACATGACATAATTACTACACTCTAAGAATAAGTCAACTAAGGTCAATTAGTCAAAGTTAATTATAAAAATCCACAAGACATTTCCAAGGATGCTTAGGACACACATTCAATTAGAGAGCAGCAAATGAACATACAAGAAAAGAAAATGAAGCTATATAACCTTAAACACAAGATTACACAAATTTTAAAAAATTTAAGCAGAGTTTCTTTTTGTAATTTGTCATATTTCGCTTGCCTATGTATCTGTCATGTTTTGCTTAAACACTGTCAAACATGTTTCGCTCAGATAAAGATATACATGTTTCGCTCAGTTTCATTCAAACATATTTCGCTTAGAACAGTCTTACATATTTCGCTTGGAATGAGGAAGACATGTTTCGCTTGAAAGGAGGGAAACATGTTTCGCTCAGGAAACATGTTAAGCACCATTCAAAGTTAATTATCTTAATTTTTTACCACTTGAAAACCTATAATCTCCTCTAACAATCATCACAGAAACAATCATATACTCACAGAAACATTATTCACAAAGATTCAACAACATTTTGAGCATGCAATTTCAAATTTAAGCACACAAAGAAGACAAATCACATGGCAACTATGTTAAGGACATTTTAGGACAAGTACTAAGCACTTAGGAGATAACATTTGTTTACAAACACACTTACAATACTACACGAGCAAGATTATACCACTTTTAGATCTAACGAACCTATAAAATATTATTTTTCAAGTAAAGGATGTGGAAACCTAAAACACGTGATAGGTTCTCTGATCGTTTAAGCTCGAGGTTGTTTAGACCTCATCTAAGATAATATAGTAACAATGATATAAATTGCACAACGGAAATAATAAACACAAATCAAAGTTACTTCAAGGTTTTTCTTTATTAATCAACACAACCCTAAATACTATTTGATCAGAATAGATCGGTTACTCTAACTAGTAACAGGGATCAAAGATCCTTGAGGCTAAACTCTAGACGTCTACACTAATTATACAAACGTGTAAACACACACTTTTGTATCTAGTCGACTCTCATATGATGAACACATGCCTGGACCTCCTTTTATAGCATAAGGAGTCAAGGATTACATGGAAACTAATAAAAATATTAATGAGAGAATCAATTAATTATTCATCTTTATCTTCTCATTAATATTCATCTTTATCTTCTTTTTGACCAAATCTTCATTATCTCCTACATCTTGTAGAATCCTATAATAACAACTTTGGTCCTTCTTGTTTCCATCTTGTTTCATTCTTGTTTTGTCTTATCAACTCAAATATAATTCCCAACAATCTTCCCCTAGTTGATAATGACAAAACCAAATAAGCATGAACTTCCCCTAAAGTTAATATATGAATGAAAACTTCCCCTTAAGCTACCAAGGATCTACAAGTTGCAAATCATCAAATCTTCTTCCCCTTTTTGTCAATATCAAATAGGAGACTAAAGTATGCAACTTTGATCTTCACAACTACGAACCAATATTACACTTCTAATCCAAGTATTCCAATGACCCAAATTGCCCTCCATTACGCACCTTAAGAAAAATGAACTTGAGCAGTAGAAACTTACACTAGCAGTAGTAACAAAGGCTAGTATTAGTAAAAACCTTCACCTCGATGTAGCATATAAATGGTTAAACATTTTAACATTAAGCTTCCCCTGAAACCCATATGTTAACCATTTCTTGAATCTTCAATTCTGTAGGCTCTATGTAATGATTACTGATGAAGTAAACCTGATATACCAAACTTGAAACTGAAGTAAAATCCCCCAAATTTGTTACTTAAGCTTGCACTATTGTAGATTAAAGAACGGTGTAAAACCAATAAGTACTCTATACCCAAGCCAAAAGTATACGACGTACATCACCTCTTGAATTTATCCACATCGACTTCTTCGTGTGACACTGAGCACTACAACGTAACTCCTTTAAGTGATAGTTAACCAGGTCCTCAACCAACCACCCCTTGACCTCTAGAAACTAGATAAACCAAGTCTCAATCATAAACCGTAAATGTTCAAGCAAGTCATCAATCGATAGAAGGAATCTCGATAATGAAATAAATAAACGCCTTCGTGAAACTTACTTCAATCGCAAATAAGAAATACCGAATAAACTCCGTAATCAATTAATCCAATAAAATACGAACCTTTTAAACGTTTAAGAACATTTAAAATCATAACCTGTTAAACGAAGCATCGTGTTCAATCCGAGATCCAAAACTATGTGTTGTCCGATATCGTACAAAGATAGCAGTACTAAATGCTTTATCTCGGACGCCACTAGCAGTACAAATACTTTCTCGGATAGGGATCCAAGAGCAGTTTATTTTTTAGCAACATTAAGCAATATGTTCGAACCCATAACATAAACATGTTAAGCCCAATAACATTAAGTCCAAGCATGCAAACCTGTACTCGAATAGTATTAACTCAAAACTTGTACTCGAACCAAACACTTTTTCGAACAGTAGTAAGTACACAATAGCAGCACAAGTTTTGCATGCGAAATCAACATCACTTTGTCGTATACTTTCACCCAATAGCACTTTTACCTTTTATCACTATACTTAAACAGTAGTAAGTTCACTAACAGTACCAAAATACATGCAATACCACTCCCTGTTTGAGCAGCACTACCCTTCAATATGCGAGCAGTATTATATATGAACAACATAAAGTATATGAAGGCAGCACTAATCTTCTTTCATCAAATACAATTGTATTAACAAGCATGTACGATTCCTCAAGCCCAACTTTTGGATACTGTATACATACCATATACATATATCTTTTTCCATCTCTCTCATAAACACGAACACGATCCATAACCACAATACTCGTCCATATCTTTCTGTTGCATTATCTATAACATCGAATCACTTCTGCTTGAAGCCCAATAGTACCTTTTAACATTGAAGCCCATCACACATCCAATCATATACACGAATTAGGGTTTCTTCTAACTTTTCATACCCTAGTACACGACTGTATCTAATTTTTAAACAACCATGCAACATCAGATACCAAACACCAAACACGAATAGACTGAATACTTATCAGTTATCCATATCAACGAAACAGTAGTTTCTTTGTTTAATAGAAAGCAATACCATTCCTTCAAGAAAACCCTATGCGTACACTTGAACCAATCAGCTTTTCTTTTATTCGATCAACAGTATATGAATCCATGTACATATCGCACCAGCAATAACAAACTCATAAACAGTGACTGTTTGATTAGGGTTTCTTTTAAGAATCCTGGTTTAGCACCAAACCCTAATCATTCTTGAAAACATGAAGATCTCCTTGATGCACGACATCAACAAACCTTGTATAGATCCTAGATCGAGAGCCACATGGCTCTGATACCATATGGTGAGTTTAAAGATCTAGGCTTAGTCTAGGATTAACAACATCAATGAACATAAAATATGTATAGCAGAATTAACATAAGAACAATGATATTGTAACAAGGTTTTACCAAACATTCACCACAACCCTAATATTATTTGATCAGAATAATATGGTTACATCAATGAACTGTAACAGGGATCAAGGAAAACGTTGATTACCTTGAGGCTACACCAACTCTATACTAGACGTCTACATCTTCTTGTGTACACACACACACACACTTTTCTAGATGCATAAAACAATATGCCTATGATCTCTTTATATAGGGAGAGATCATGACTTACAAAGGAAGATAATAAATACAATAAGGAAACTAAATCTTTTAATCTTTATCTTTATTCTTCTTGAGCATATCTTTTAGTATCTTCTGATATCTTCCATCTTTTTTAGAATATACTCCACCAACTTAAAGAATCTCTTATTGTATACTACGAAACTCGGTGTAGTCTCACCATCTTCACGATCATAATAATTCCGGATAATTCCTTCGGGGTTTAAAATTCTTCATTTTTGGAGTACATTAATTGCTGGATGGTATAGTAAATACATGAGTTTCACTATAATATACATTCCCATTTGCGATGTGCAAATTCCTCCAACCGTACCAAAGATAGAAAATTTTGACACAAGACTCGGGAAATACAAACTTTACACTTTAACTGTAAAATAAACTTAATCTAACAAGGTAGGCTAAGGTGTAAAGGTGTAGCGAAACAAATAATTGGTGTAGTTCCTAAAGGATTGGCTCTACGGGTTATTCTATGGGTATCTTACTCTTAAAGTGAGAGTAAACGAAAGGTTTATACGATGGTTAACTAACCAGTGTAGTTAGTTAATAAGAAACATGTAAAGGCGATTTTGGTGTAATCCTAAAATTTACCAATTTAAACAAGTTACTCCATCTAAATCCATAGTACTTATCATTGCGGTCTTGAATAGATATACCAAGCCAAGTTCTAAAGTCCACTACATCACCGGAAATATCTAACAATGGTTATTGTGTGCGGGTTATGTAACAAGTAATTTCACAAAAGTATGCTTGAAAAGTTTTAAATTTGAACATAATTTAAGCATTTTAGTGTGAAGAATATTACAAGTAGATTTTCCATTAAATACGGGAATTAAAAAGAATTAGAATGAGAAACCCCCCTGATATTTGCTCGGTGAATTCTCATGTGAGTTTTTTAGGGCAAGCTTGTGTTGAACACTGCTTGAAGTTTCAAGACTCCAAACACTTCAAGATCTTCTAGATTGTAAATTCTCCACCCATATCATCGATATTTCTTTGACTTCCAAAGTAATGTATAAAACATAGGAAAAAGTGTGCATTACTGTCTTGGTACTACAATTAGTTTAAACTAAACTAAACGTAAAGTATAGGAGTCGATAGTGTGTATACATTAACTGGAATACGTCGTATTGAAAAACCTATAAAAAGTATCTAAATACGAATCAGTCTGTTAAATCCGCCATATCATGTGCATGAATACCCCGTATTGACAAAACTAACAATAATGTTTTTAAAGTGCATAAAAAGTAAAGACTAATAACGACCAGACAATCAATACGCCATATGATATAAAGCGGATACGCTGTATTGATGTCTGGGAAGACAGACTCGATACAAATAAATAACAATCCGGGTTGTCTCCCGGGAAGCACTTTTGTTTACAGTGAAGTCTTTAAGTTAGACTTTTCTTCAGCTTCTCTTCACCATTCCATCTCATGCATGCAAATATGCTCGCGTGTGAGCCATTCTTCCGTCTTCGCGTCTCGAATGTAATCGGGTCCTAAGTTTAATACTCCTTTGTAGAACCCCTTTAACTTTTAGTATGCATGCGAGATTCCATTCATCTCATCTTTCTCACTTACCTTTAGTAATGGTGGGATTTTGTTGCATTGCTCGTTAGTATGGTGTTTAAACCTCGAATGTGATCGCACCATTTGGTAAGTTACTTCATCATCACCATTGTAAATGGTAATTATCCCTTCGTACTGTTTTGTTTTAATTCCAACTTCTCTCAAAAACGGTTCACCAAAAATAACATCGCCCATTCCTTCATCACGATAAGCATCCATATTTTCTAAAACTGCAAAATCCGTCACAACAAAAAAGGTTCCAACAAAAATAGGCACATTCATTAGAGCTCTTATAACATTATTCCCTTTGTACACCATCTTATCTTTCATTATAGAATTATGAAACTTTTAGACATCACATTGACATACAATAATGAGAAAATTTAGTGTGTGTAAATTCAAATCCTATCATGCATGAAAACTTTAAGTTGTGAGCATAATCTATATGGATCTTTTTATCATAGTTGCAATAACTAAAGTAATCATCAATTCCAATATCAAGTTCATCATCCCTAGTTCTAAATTCCTCAATTACCTCACCTTCCTCAATGGTGGACATCAAATTATCTCCTTGATTTCTCCTAAGCTCAAATGGTTCATTTAGATCATTTAACTTAATGTAATCCTCAAGGAAAGGGTCTAATGATCTATTTAACACCAAACTCTCCCCCTTTAGCCTATCTTCTAAATCAAGTTCCATTCTCTATCTCAAACTTAGCATGTATACCATCTTAATTAAACTACTAGCAGGTTTAACACTATTGAAAACAATCCTTTTTTCCCCGACCCTTAAAGTAATATTTCTTTTGTAAACATCAAGCTTAGCACGGGCGGTAGACAAAAATGGTCTTCTGAGGATCAAGGGCACTTTGATATCCTCGGGCATATCTAGAATTATAAAGTCTACAGGGAAAGTAAATTTACCAATACCTACTAGTACGTTTTTAGCTATTCCTTTTGGATATTTCACAGTCCTATCTGCTAATTCAACTGTTAACTTAGTGTGAGCTAATTCGCCTAATCCTAAGTTAAGGTAGGTCAAGAGAGGCATAACACTAACGCTAGCTCCTAAGGGTTAGATCTAATCTAATGTTAAAAACCAAAATATCAAATAAAAATCAAGATTAATTTTCACTCCCGGCAGCGGCACCAAAAACTTGATGTGTCGTTGTGTGGTGTATATTTATGATAGTTCAAGTTTTAAATTTATATTTTGCCGACTTAACCAAAAACAACACTTTAACGGACAGTGTACCCGGTCGGTGGTAGATTCGTGGTAAGTAGGGTGTCGAACACTTGAAGCGAGGTTAAATCTCTCAATTTATTTATATTTTGGTTTATCTAATCTAAGTCAAACCTATGCTAATCCTATGTTAGTTCTAATCCTAATTCTAACAGTAAAAGGGGGTTTCAGCCTGAGAGACTGGCACGGGTTTGGTTGGTGACTATAATCAATTCAAGACACTTTAACCCACGTAAGCAAATTAACAGAAGATAAAAGAGCGCCGGGGAGCTTATGTTAGAAAACTGTATTAGCCATCATTAATCCGATTAGAAGTTGCTTTGTTTATTCAGTGCAATGATTACTTATCTCGAAGAGGCATATCATTCTTAAAATTAGGTGGGACTTCAGTCTAAGACCTAGACACATTAATTCTATCATAATTAAAGCATCGCATAAAGCATCCTTATTACCTGATTATAATCTATCTTAGGGATTAAAGCAATGGTGATCTTGTTAAACCCTAGCTCATAGAGACTTTACCCACTAAATTCATAAAAAATTCAAAAATAGTTAAAAAATTCCAATTCTTTTTCCTAAAATTTTCTTTTTAAATTTGTGATTTTTAGGTATAAAATTTGTTAGTAGAAGTGCTTTAGATTTTAAATTTCAAATTTAGCTCGCGTTTTTACTTTCCGTGCATTTAAATTTCGTGCTATTTCATTGTTTTTAGTTTGTGCTATTATATTTTGTAGTGTAATCAATCATTCAAAAAATCCTTTATCATTCTTAACTCGAATCCGAATTATTCCTAAATTCTCAATTCACGATTTCGTTGGGACACGACCCGAGTAGTACAATACTTCCCGGATAAAAATATACAAATTGTGTTTTCTTTAGTGAGATTTTTACCTTATATTTCTCTTGTTTGAGAAGTATTTTGGAAAGAAATTTTCACGGGATTAATACTATACGTATATTAAATTTGTTTATCTACACTGAATCAAATTTTGGCGCCGTTGCCGGGGAAGTCGTGAACGATTGTTGAAGAATATTCGTCGAAGTAGAGTTTCGAAGATCCTTCCTTTGGAAGTTATTTTGCTATAAAAATATAAAAAGTTCATTAATTCGATTCCTATCGAATTGGTAAAAAAATATATATAATAAACATTTGGATACTAGCTATCCATCTTAAACCATTCCAATAAACAACAAAACAAATCGTGAATCTTCCCTAATTGTTTCTCCCCGTCTACAAAGACAAGTTTTAAACACTCGTCCATACTCCTCTAGAGTGAATGCATCGTATTTTCATCCTCCACCTTAAAGTTTTTGTGAAGTACGAGTTTTGCATCAGTATTTATTAAGTAGGCTAATTTATAATCTCTTTATTTGAAAGGATTGGGACGCCTCTTCATTTAAATAAATAAATTGTATAATTTAGTCTATACTTATTCATTTATTCGAATATATTTCATTTTCCGTACCTGTTTGACTTTAAGTAATTACGACGACAAGACAAGGAATGAGTTCCACGAGGATCGAGTGTATTGTAACCCAACGAATTGCTAATGCTATCGAAGCTAATATTGTTTATGAGGAAAGAATCCACATGGCTCGCGACTAAATGGATTAGGTCGTACGTTAGGAAACCAAGGTAGTAAGGAATGCCAACAACAAAATAAATGACAAAAGGTCGTGAGAGCTTACATTGCTAAACCAAATTACAAGGACGGATATGTAGCAAAATTTCCCTTCTACAACAAACGTAAGTTGCACCACACTGCACTGTGAAGTGCAATAACTACAAGACTGTTGGCCGTGTGAGTAGGAATTGTAGGACACCCATTTCGATATTCAACTTAGAGGCCGCAGTGGCAAATTAGAAATCTGAACTGTGCGAACCGTATTTAGGAGGTTAAAACTCGTTGGAGCTCTAACACCGTCAAAGATAACGCTGATGTTTAAGGAGAGATTTTTCCTTATCTAGTGAAACCTAAGTAGACTTAGACTGTAATCTCTAAGAGTTTTGCACTAGTACTTACTTGTGAATTTCGTGTATTGTGTGGATTTTCCTAAATCATTTGTTCAATTTGTGTCATGACGATTTTGTCAGTTACACTTCAATTCTCTAGTAAATATAAGTAAGCTACTCCTTTACCGTCTTACAACCCATTTCACTATTATTATGTAAACTGTCTTATTGTTAACTAATTGGATGGTATCCTATTAACTATTTGTGTCGTCTTATAAACATAATTGTTGTCGCGTTATGAACTATTTTACACTAGTTTACAAACCGTTTGCTGATAGCTTCTTGTTTATTTTAACACCTTATAAACTATTTTGATATCATTCCATGAACCGTTTTGTCAACATTTTATAATTATCCTACTATTACCTCATAACTTATTTGACTATCATTTAATGAAATAAAACTCGTTTCCATTACTATATAACCTATTTTACGGTTAATTATAAACTCTTTTGCTACCCTATTATAAATTACTTTGCAGTCATCTTACAAACTATTTCGTTGTCACCTTATGAATTATTTTGTTGTCACTTATAAACTATTTCGCTGTCAATGTATGAACTATGTCGTCATCATCTTATGAACTACTTCGTGTCTTTTATAAACCATTACGTTGCCACTTTATAAACTGTTGGGTTGTCAACTCGTAAACCATTTGTTACCATTAAATTATAAATCGTCACGTAACTTTCTCGTAAACTATTTTGTTATCACCTCATAAAACATTTCCCTTTATCTTACAAAATATCTTGTGTCTTTATATAAACTACCTTGTTTTCATTACTCCGGACTGTTTTGCTACCTTATAAACTATATCGTTTATACCGTATAAGATTGTTTTTAACATAACATTAATTTGATGAAATGAGCATTTTATCGTTAGTCCCTAAATTATGCATAACCTGATCACCTATGTATAATTCAGGAGGGACCATGCTATGCTAGGAGCAATCACCATAAAAGTTTTTGTCAAATTACCCTTACGTTCCATCTCTATTTTCCTCCCTTCCTCTACACTATCAACGAGATTATATTGTACTTGTGTTTTATTAATAATTTGTGTGCGTATTCATGATTCGTGTCGGTCACGTGTATTCGCATTCGTAAGCGTCATAACTGAGTAGCTTTTCTCCAACCTTAGCATATAGAAACACCACACCCATAGCCGAGAGACCAAATCATGCTTCTTGTAGTCATGGAAATTACGGATTGTAAGGTTCTAGAATGTAATGAGCATATCACTCTAATTGGATTATAACCAATAGAACTAGAAGATTTTCTCCAATATACTTACCTTCTAGTGAGATAGAATCACGTGAATTATGAGATTCTCGTACCGACAAAACCTCAAATGGATCTGAAGTTAAAGCAATGGATGAAATTATTACAAGTACATAGAACCTAGTTAATAAAAACCTCACCTCTGCTGAGTTTAGCTCTTTAAACGACATTGTCCCATCTACCGTAGACACTAAGTACACTGTTGAGTTAGCTACCGAAAAGATCATAGGAGCTGATACTATCATTGAGATTGTAAACTGAATTATCTAAACCATCCATCCAATATAGACTTAATGCCCGTAGAACTTGGTAATTTCAACATTATCCTCAATATAGGTTGGTTGACAAAGTACCACGCCATGATCATATGTGAAAAAAATATATTGTTTGTATCCCCTTATGTGATGAAACCTGAATGATTCAAAGCAATAGGAGTGATGGATATGCATCGATTGTTGCTAGTAAACAAGAGTAAAGTTGTTTGATAGGATTGGTTCGTTGGAGTGGGATAACTTGAGACTCGGAGGCAAGTTATGTGTTGAGAGAAAGAGAGTTGACCATCTCTGGCATAGTATGTCATATGATCAAAGGGATTTATAATACCAATTTCCTCATAGTGGGAAGCTCCAGTATTGTTTGTCAAAAAAAGGGATGGATCCTTCAGGATGTATAATGACTACCAAAAATTTAACAAGCTAACCGTGAAGAACTGTTACCCGTTACCTAGTATAGACGATCTTTTTGATCAACTACGAGGGTGTAGCATCTACTCGAAAATCGACCTAAGGACTAACTACCATCAACTAGAGTTCGAGAAAAAGATATTCTAAAACCGCATCTAGGACCAATGCACCAGAGATATTCATGGATATCATGAATCGGGTGTGCAAACCATACTTGAATAAGTTCGTGATAGTATTCATCAATGATATTTTTATCTACTCAAGCAGAAATAAGGACTACAAGGAACACCTTAGGCATATCTTGGAATTGCTTACGAATAAGGAATTGTACGCCAACTTCTCTAAGTGTGAATTCTGGATCCCGAATGTGCAATTTCTAGGTCACGTTGTGAATAGTCAAGACATTCACGTCGATACCGCCAAGAGTGAGTCAATCAAGGATTAGGCAACGCCTATGACTCCAACGAAGATATTAGGTCTTGCCCGTTACTACCGATAATTTATCAAAGATTTCTCTAGGATAGAGAAACCTCTAACCGAACTGACTCAGAAAAATAAGAAATACGAATAGGAAGAGGAAGCCCTTCATCGGTTAACGTAGAAACCTTGCAGTGCAGCGAATTTTGTATTTACCCGAGAGAACAAAAAAACTTCATGGTTTATTATAACACCTCGCATAATGGATTAGGAATAAAAATTTGGCAGTAGGAGAAGGTGGTAGCTCAAGACTCTCTACAACTGAAAGTTCATGAGAAGAACTACACGAAACACGACCTGGAATTTGGAGAAATAGTGCTTACTCTCAAGATTTAGGAACACTACCGATATGACATGATTATGAACTAGAACCCGATAATCTTTAGAATCCTTTCAAAAGAGCTAGGAACATAATTGTGTCTTACCACTTAGCAAAATTGGTATGTGCTTAATTACACATACCTTTTTCCATAAAAAACGGACTTAAATGACCAAAAACAGACAAAAAAACTGCCAATATATGTTTGTTTTGCATTTGTGTTGTGCAGGAAACGGATATTCAGAAAAGGACGAAAAACAAAGCCAAAAACGACAAAACTGGGCACGGAATGGAAAAGTGTGAAAAGACGAAGCCAAATCGAAGCCAAAAAGTCAATCAAGTCAAAAAGTCAACAGAAAAGTCAAACAGTCAAAGTCAAAGTCAACCCCGACAAAGTCAAAGTCAAGAGGAAGTCAAAATCAGAAGAAATATAACTTGAGGGACCAAAAATGCCAAATCCCTAAGTGTATTACAAGAAGAAAAAGACTACAAGGGTGGAATTTGCAATTTACTTAAAATACAAGTAGAGGGGGCAAAACTGCCAAACCCCCATACTTGTATTAACACAAGGACTGTTTTTGCAAAGACATATATAAGGTTGAGGGGGCATTTCTGCCAATCCCTCAAACCTGTATTATCAAAAAACGAATTTTGCAAAGATTATAAACAATGAGGGACTCTTTTTGCCATCAACCCAAACTCTCACCCTGTTATTCCCCAAACTAAATTTCCCGCCAAAAGCACCCTGACCACTCACGGGTCTTCTTCCCCACATTTAACCTGCAACTCCCATAATTACCCATTGGGTAAAAACTTCATCCCCTCCCCACTAAACCCTAATCCCATGTCACCTTGCCATGTTGGCAATCCTCCACTTTTCAAAGCAAATCCTACGATGGGTATTAATTCAAGAAAGCACAGGGCAAATTCAATGGCTAAGATGAAGTTTGATTTCTACTCACAAAACAAGCACACCTTGCTTTTGTCTCTACAAAGAAACACATGAAGAAGAAAAGAAGAGAAGACCCAAGACCTTACTTTTTAGTATAAATAGATGGATCTTGTAAGCCATTAGGATTATCTTTTTCTTTTTAGCTTATTGTTCAGTAACTTTAGCTTAATGTTATTTTTTTAAGTCTTGTAACATTTTAAGGTTTAATGAAAATTTAAAGGATTTGAGTATTTAAAATTCTATTTTATTCATAAGCTTTATCTCACTTGTTGGTTAAACCATCCCATAAGTTCTTTTGAGCTCTCTTGAACTCACTTAAGCTGTTTGAACCTGAGTTTTTAAAGATTTTCAAAAAATTAAAGGTTTAAGCCTTTTTTTCACTTAAAAAGCATTCCTGAGTGTGCAAAGTTTGAATGGAGCATGGTGGATTGAGGATGGCCATGGTTTTAGAGCCTCATGGGAGGCATTAGGATTGGTCAAACACTGAATGAGTGTTTAACTTCTGTTCCAAAAGCTAGGACCTTTGTAAGTTTCCATTTTTAATTTTTAGCTTATTTTTACTGTAGCATAGCTTATTTTGTCTTAATAGTACTTAATTTTGCTTATTCTGTCACTTTTTAACTTATTACATCCTATATTTGCATTGCATATCATTCTAATAAGTTAAACCTAAGTTCAAGTTAATAATACTTGTTTTCTAGTTAAAACTGCTTTGTAGCTTATCTTATTATAAGGTGCTTATTTTTATCTAAATTTTGCTTATTAGTCTTTTAATATCATAACCTTTATCTGCTTTATCAATTTATTAGCTTAATTAAGTAGGTTTAGTGTAAAACTTGGTCTTTCATAATATTAAGGGGTGTTTGGCACAAGCCCAAAATGGGTCGGTTGGTTATGTCAATGGGTTGGGGGCAATTCGTCAACTTTGACAAGCTTTTCTTAGGTGAATTAAGTTAGTTTAGATAGCCTTTTAAGAAATTTAGCTTATTTTGAAGCTTTTTAGAGCTTATTTTCAAATCTGCTAAAATTTTTCCCCTGGTGCAAAAGCCTGTTTTGACAGCTTCTTTAAGCTGTCATTCAGCTTACCATCTTCTTTCTTTTTAGCATTTTTGGCTAGCTTATAGGGTGTGCTTTAAGCCCCTATAAGCTCAGCCATTGGGTCCCACTTTAAGGGCTTAAAAATAAGCCCTAAAAGTGCCCCAAGGCCCTTTTTGGCCTGCAGCCCAAGCCCTCTTGGCTTATTTGCTTATTAGGGCTTTTCTGTCTACTTTGTTTGCTTAATTTGGGTCATTATGCTTTTTAGGAATAGTTAAGCCATTTAGATTGCTTATTTCATACTGCATTGTGTTTTTTTAAGCCTATTATAAGCCCTAGCAGCTTAAAGTTTTTTCTCTAGCAGTACAAACCCTTAAGTTTGTACTGCTGAGAGTTTCATCAATTCTTGGCTTATTTGGCTTATTCCAAGGATCCCCCTTTTGTTCCTAATTGTTCATTCAGCTAGAGTGTTAAGCCATTTGAGCTTATTTGTATTTTTTTCACTTATTTGTTCTTAAGAGCCAAGGAAAATAAGCCATTTTTGTCTTTAGCCTTTTTAAGCTCTGTCAGTTTTAGGTGCTTATTTGAGGGCTTATTTATGTTTCAAATCAAAAGATAAGTGGGGCTTATTAAAGCTTATTGGCAAATCACCAAGGTAGTGGGCCCCTGAGTTTTGAAAATAGATGTGGATATTGGCTCGAATTTGATCTTATCTGCGGTTCCCACATGAATTATGGTCCTCTTTTAAGTTCCATTCATACTTTGACTATAGATAACATTCGTTTAATTGCTTGAACATTCTGGTCCATAATTTCTATTGGTTCCTCCACAAAAATGAGTATTGGTCATCACGCTGAAGCTCTTTCAATTGAATGACGAGGGATTCGTCAATAGATCATTTCTTTAGATAGAAACAGGAAGGTACTGTGGATATTCCTGAGTTCTTCAAGAACTCATGTGGTGAATGCCACTGGTCCGACCCTTAATAAGGATCTAAATGTCCAATGTAATCCAGAGGTTAAGCTTCCCCTCGCTTTCCGAATTCAGATGACACTTTCGAGGTGACACTTCAACATAACACGATCTCTAACTTGGAATCCAAAGGCTTTCTTTCGCCTTACATAGGCATAACTCCTTTGCAGGTCTCTTACAGCTGTGCAATCGTTGTCGAAATTTAACTATCTCTTTCATGGTTTCATGATTAATCTCGGTCCCATGAGTTGGACATCCTCCAACTTCGGCCCACAATAAGAGATCTACACCTTCGACCATAAAGTGCTCGGAATGGTGCTAGCCTTAATCTGGTATGGTAACTGTTATGTAGGAAAATTCTACCATGGTAAGTGTCTCCTCTCATCATTTTTTCCAAAATCTATGACACGAGGCTCGAAGCATGTTTCGAGTGTTTTGGATGGTTCTTTCACTTTGCCTGTCTGTCTGGGATGATATGCCTACTCATGTCTATTTGAGTACCCGAAGCACTCTGCATTGACTCCAGAATCCTGGATGTGAAATGAACTGTCACATCCATATGATGGATATCGTAATTTCCATGCCGTGAAACTATTTCCTATTATATACAACCTTGTTAATGTTCCATACTATCGTCTCTCTGGTAGGGATGAATGTCTAATGTGTAAGGCGTCATAATGACCCAAATTGTGTCATGTCCGCAATGATGTGTTGGTAGTTTGTAAACGAAGTTCCATCGTTATTTCTTCCAATTTCCATGTAGAATCTCTGGTTGATTTAGTAAGCCGGATAGCTATGACATTCTGTTTAACTCTAGAGCATTTAAACACTTACAAACATATTCCACGATGATTGCCCTTCATTTAGGTCCAATCCAATAGAGTTTCTTTAGATCCCTGATACATTTTGTCAAACCTGGTGAATAGGAACACTTCGAGTTATGAGAATCATCATGCAGGAGTTAAATCCTAAATTACCAAAAAGTGGTAAACAACTTCGATCTTGATACATCGGGTTCCATCAGAAGTACTTCAATGCTTTGTACATTCCGTCGTAAATTCTCAGAGCATGGCAGATCAAAAAACCTTCATTTCTCTCTTTGATATCGCCTCAGTTTGGCATTTAAGGATTTTTGATGGGAATTTTTGGTGAAGGTCCCCATGACCTAAATGCTCCTAACACAGAGTGTTTGATTCTTCTTTTTCGCTTAATGGCATCTGCTACAAACATTATGCCTTTCTAGGATGGTAACGAATCTCACAATCATAATCTGCAAGCAATTCTAACAACGGGTTGTCCTCATGTTCAACACTTCCTGAACAATGGATATTTAAAAGGATGCTTTTAATGATCAGTGAACACAATACACTTTGTTGCCCATACAAGAGTGTCTCTAAATTTTAAGAGCGAACACTACTGCTCCTAATTTGAGGTCGTGTGTGGTATAGTTCTCTTCATGAGGCTTGAGTTGTCGGGATGCATATGCAATAACTTTTTCTCTTTGCATTAACACCGCTCCCAGACCTTGACGTGATGCATCACAGTAAATAACAAAGTCATTGTTTCCTTCTGATAATGCTAAGATTGGAGCTTCACACAATTTTTGTTTTAGCAGTTGGAAAGCTGACTCTTAGTTTTCTCCCTAGATATACTTCTTGTTTTTCTAGGTTAATTCAGTCAAAGATTTTGCAATCTTCGAAAAACCTTCGATAACTCTTCGATAGTAGTTGGCGAGTCCTAAGAATTAGCATACTTCTATAGGTGTGGTAGGAGTTGCCCAATCCTTGACTGCTTTAATCTTGGCAATGTCAACGTGAATTCCTTGACTGTCGATTATTCCCACATTAAAGATAAATATAAATTGCACGATATTATCCAGAAATCAATTTGGAGAACTTGGCCCATATAATTTCTCCTTTATTTGAGTAATTCCAAGATTATTCTTCATTGATCTGCGTGATTCTTTCTTTGTTACGGCAGTAGAATAAGATTATCATCAATAACACTATAACAAATTATCCAAGTATGGTTTATACACAAAACTTCATAAGGTCCATGACCACATCAGGCGCAAGTTAATTAAAACCTAAAGGCCATCACTTGGAAATTCTATGTCTGTATCGTGTTCTGAATAGCATCTTGGGAACATCTTCATCCCGACTCTCATTTGGGTGAAAGCCTGATCTCAAGTGTAATTTTTGATAAACACTCGAACCTTAAAGTTGGTCGAATAATTCATCGATCCTTGTAATGGGTAACGATTCTTTACGGTGAGTTTATTCAGCTCTGATAATCGATACACATTCTAAAAGATCCGTCTTTCTTTTTAAAAAAAAGACAGAGGAGCTCCCCAAGGCGAAGTACTTGGTCGAATAAAACCTCGGTCTGCTAACTCTTGTAGTTGGTTAGATAGTTCTTGCATTTCTGAAGGAGCTAATCTGTAAGGTGTTCAGGCTACTGGTGCCGCTCCTGGCATTAAATCGATTTAAAATTCTACTTGGCGAACCAAAAAGCCGGTAGGTCTTCAGGAAAAACTTCTGAAATTACTGACACTAGTATATCGTCCAGTCGTTTCTCGTCTACTTCTTTCTGCTCCATTACTTTTGGCTATCGAAAATTTGACATCCCCTGGATATATACTTTTTGGTTTTTATACAAGATATGAGGTTTAGTCGAGTTTTACTTCGATCACCTCGGATGATCAAAGTTTCACCGTCGATGGGGATGTGGACGACTTTCTTGTCATAGATAATTCTAACATGATACTGGATAACCATCCATTACCATGACGACGTCAAAACTACCGAGTTTAAATCGGCAGAGATCAACTTTGAAAGTGGTTTAACAAAATTAGGTCAACCCTGATAACGTATAGTGCCTACCTACGTTTCTATCCCATTTTAATGTCGTAGTGGTACATGTGTAATTGGGGGGAATATTAAGCATAGAACAAGAGATATGGGATACAAAACTTTTTGCGGCGCCTAAATTAAATAAAATTACTCAAGCTAGATTTGGTTTAGAAGGAACGTACCTATGACTACGTTCGGGTCTTGGTGAGCGTTCTTGTCCCTCAGCAAGTATGCTCTTCCATGGGCACGGTTGTTTGCTTTTGGGCACTGATTTCTGTAATGTCCTTTCTCTCCACATGCATGACAAGTCACTGATACTGGTTGCAGGTGCTTTCCATAGCTGGCCCCTGTTCTTCCAGTTCCCTGGTCTGATGTCCCTCCTAGTGCAATTCTGAACACTTGACAGTGCAAGATCCTTGTGATGCAGGATGCATCTTTTACACAAAGGAAGGTTTCCAGCATACCTACTGTTTTTAGTTGGGGTGGCAGTATAAGCCCTGACGGTTTCTTTCCTTCTATTCTGTTGTTGGTGGTGATCATTATTACGGTTATTATTGTTGTTGTTACGATGTTTGTAGTTTGTTGTTGTGAAAGGTTCTTCATCAACAAACTTTCGTTTTGATGATCATTGGTTTTCTTGCATAAGAATTATGGCTTAGTAACTTGATCCAATTAACCTCTGAGTTACGTAATGGCTTCACTCCCAAATTTGAGGCTTTAAAGCAGTAACATTTCCAATCAAAACTTCAGGGTATCCTCACGATAAAGACTTCCATAAGTTTCTTGAGAATTTGGTAACCATAGTTGACATAAAACTGCCCAACTCTTAGAATCTACTAATGTAGTCTTAAGGAATTATCCTTTTAACATCAGATTGTAAAAAAAAAAAAAATACATCTTCCATTTTCTTGACCTTGTACTGGGAACAAACTTCTTATTAATACTTTTTAAATTCAGACTCATGGAAATATTTTAAGCTTCCTCTATTCCAATAGGCTGCAAATGAATTCCAACCGGGATAAAGCTTCCTCGTTTAAGTACCAGTACAAATTTACACGTTGCATCCTCGGTAACATAGCTACGGAAAATACAATACAGTTTCGTTCAAACCAACAGATGAGGCCAACAGCGCCTTTCGTACCTTTGAAATTGAAAGGTTGGCAACTCATAAACTCTTTGTAGCTACATTTTCTTGCTATAGGGTTTCTCATGTCTGTGTGGTTCCTATCGGTAATTATCAGTATTTCAAGGTAGCCGCTTTCTATCCAGAGCTGCGGAAACATTATCCAGCAACTAGTTTCTGAATGGCGGCCTAAGTCATGGCTGGTGTTGCAAATGTTGATGTCCTCTTGGGAGCCATTCTATTAATATTTACAAGACAACACAAAATAAGAATCCATACAATGATAGAGTCATATCACAAGTCTTAGTATAATAATTCAAAATTTTCATACATATGAATATGATAACATTGACAAAATAACTTATTTGGTACAAGTTCTAACAAAGAAATACACATCCTTTGATATTACATTGTTGGATATAACAGAAAATTTTGGAATCTAGGACTTCCAAAGATGGACACTCTAACAAGCATCTGACTCATTAGGTTTCTTGGGGACTGGTTCACTTTTTAGTGCCCACGAGTGAGTAATGATTCCATTATGAGGTTATCTAACTCTGCGATAGAAACTCATCAAAGGGATAGTCTGGTGGTGGTGTAGTTGACCTAACCGGTGATAAGACCTTACAGATAAGACGGAATAATGGAATGGGTATCAACAGGGAGCTCAGTGTCGCTAGGTGTGTAGGTGAAATCATATGCTTCACAGTCTTGATTATTAATCATATCCATGATAACCAAGGGTAACAAAGGTTTCAAAAAACCTAAACCCTGAAGGTAAGAGAACGCAAAGTAATCCCATATACATAATAAAGATATAATACATCCATAACCTTAAGACAGAGTATAGGATAGACAACTACGACATACATAAATCGGTGTCATGAAACAACGAGGTATAATGGAATCACAACTTCATTATGTCATAAACAAACTTGTCTACATATTTTACATAACCAAAATTTGACAGTGCGTTATTTTTAGCCACAAATCTCGGGTTGATTCTAAATAAAAGATGTACATGACAAGTATATCTTGTCTATGTAGTCTGGTGGTCCTCCCTTGTGGTTCTTGAGTTCATGGATCGTATCCAGAAGACTCTTCATATCTGACCGGTGGCGAACCTGGATATCCTCGATGAGCATCTCTAGAGTAGAAATCCTGACCACAAGAACAATCTCGTCGTCATGCCTTATTTGCTCTCTCTGAAATCCAGAAATCTGGGTACGGGCTTCTTGAAGTTCGGTTTCTAGTTTTCAAAATCGTTATGTATGATTACCTCACCATATACCAAACCTTCTATCTTATCTTCCATTGTTCTCATGAGCTCAAAGAGGGAGCTCATCTAAGTGAATCAGAATAGCATCGATCTGTACCTCATGCTCCAAGACGCGTCCCACAATGAGAACTTTCCCTCTAATTCTATAAATACATGAAGTGGGGCAGAAGAAATCATAGAGATGATGATAGAAAACGGGCTCGTTTTTGAGGTGGAAAAATCTCCTCGGGAAGAAAGAAATCTCAGGGACCAAATAGTGGTGATGGTGGTAACACTGGAGATGAAGGCAAAACAGTTAGCGAAGCAATAAGAGCTTGTGGTAGAGGAATAGTGATTCCATTATTATTAGCATTATATGACTTTGCATGACGATTTCATATACGGGATCCATCATGGAAAGGTGGTTAGCGAGGCTAAAAGATCCTTAGATAAATCCTCTGAAGGGTCAGAAAAAGTGTTTCCCGGTGAGGCTGGGAAATAGTCTGGTGAAGCCAGGGTATAGTCAGGAGTGTTTGTAGAGGAAAAATCATCCTCAACATCGGAATTAGATAGGATAATAATAGGGTGGGTGGATGTAGACATAATTCTGTAACAACCCAGTAGAAATAACATAAGTTATTTATATTTAATTAATAGTTATGTATCATTTGCTAAACAAATCTCTTTACATACTATTCAGGAAATGTAGTGGCACGGAGGACTTTCTTGAATGGAAAATGGTTATAGTTTAGGTTTTAACCTTGTTCTCTATAACCTCGGCTCTTGATACCAATCTGTAACACCCTGATAATTCACATAGCAGCGGAAGCTAAATTGGGGTATTACTTCATGTATCAACAGTCATTAATCATATAAAACAGACTCAAAAGAATGGTTTTGGGACAATTTAGTTATCATTCAATAAGATATCAGAGTTTTACAAAGGAAGTCCCTAATAAATTTGAAAACATAAAAGGTTGAACGATATAAGGGTTGGACGTCTCAAAGCCAATGGGGGAAAAATTTGAATTTCAAATTTTAAGTTTTTAATAAAACTTTTTATTTTAATTAGAAAATATTTTGTAAAAGTATTTAAAAAAATACTTTTGTAGAATTAAAAGTGAGGATTAAGAGAAAAATATTTTCTTGATCACTAATCATGCTTAATTATTTTGTTTGTCCATACCTTAAGTGATCACTAATCTTATAAATAAAATTTTACATTTAATAATTTGTAAACGTTTCTTTTTATTGTAAACGTTTTTACATTTGTTATTATCAAAACGTTGAGAGGTCGAAAAATATAAATAATGTTTTTAGACATTATTTGTATTAACAGATTTCCTTCAATATACTTACCTTTTCATGAGTTAGAGTCACGTAAATTATGAGATTCTCGTATCGATAAAACTTTTGATGGACCCGAAGTTGGAGCAAAAGACGAAATTATTGTAAGTACATGAAACCTAGTTGATAGAAGCCTCACCTCCGCTAAGATTAGCCCTTTAAGTGACATCGTCCCATCTATCGTAGACACTAAGTACTCTATTGAGTTATCCAATGGAAATGTCATAGGAATTGATACCATCATTTAAGATTGTACACTGAATTTTTTGAATCATCTATTCAAAATAGACTTAATGCCCATAGGACTTGGTAGTGTTGACGTTATCATCGGTATAGGTTGGTTGACAAAGTACCACGCCATGAGAAATTGTGAAGAAAAATCATTTGTATCCCCTTAGGTGATGAAACCTTAACGATTCGAAACAATAGGAGTAATGGATATGCATCGATAGTTGCTGGTAAGCAGAGATTGTTTGATAGGATTGGTACATTGAAGCGGGATAACTTGAGACTCGGAGGCATGTTATGTGTTGAGAGAAAGAGATCTCCGGTGTAATATGTCGTATACTCAAAAGGATTTGTAAGACCGAGTTCCTCACCCTGAGGAGCTCTGATGTTGTTCGTCAAAAAGAAGGATGGATCCTTCAGGATGTACACTGACAACCGAGAATTAAACAAGTTAACTGTGAAGAACCATTACCTAGTATAGATGATCTTTTGGATCAACTACAAGAAATTAGCGTTTATTCAAAAATTGACGTAAGGACTAGTGACCACTAATTAGAGTTCGAGAAAAGGATATTCTAAGACCACATTTAGGACCCGTTATGAACACTTTAAGTTTTGGGTCATGCCATTTGGTTTGATCAACACACCAGAGGCATTCATGGATCTCATGAATCGGGTGTACAAACCATACTTGGATAAGTTCATGATAGTATTCATCGATGATATCTCTATTTGCTCAAGCAGAAATAAGGAGTACGAGGAACACGTTAGGCTTATCTTGGGATTGCTTAAGAATAAGGAATTGTACGTCAAATTCTCTAAGTGCGAATTCTGACTCCTGAAAGTGCAATTTCTTGGCCACATTGTTGATAGTCAAGGCATTCACGTCGATATTGCCAAGATTGAGTCAATCAAGGATTAGACAACGCCTATAACCCCAACGAAGATACGAATTTTTTTAGGTCCTACCGGCTACTACCGACGATTTATCAAAAGTTTCTCTAGGTTGTTGAGAATCTTTTAAGCTCATCTAGGATCAGTTTTATAGGAAGAGAAAGAAGAGGAAGCCCTTCATTGGTTAATGTAGAAACCTTGCAGTGCACCGAATTTTGTATTTACCCGACAGAACAGAAAAACTTCGTGGTTTATTATAACACCTCGCATAATGGATTAGGAACAAAAATTTAGCAGAAGGAGAAGGTGGTAACTCATGACTCTTCACAACTGAAAGTTCATGAGATGAACTACACGAAACACGACCTAGAATTTGGAGAAATAGTGCTTACTCTCAAGATTTGGGAACACTACCGATATGACATGATTATGAACTAGAACCCGATAATCTTCAAAATCCTTTCAAAAGATCTAGGAACACAATTATGTCTTACCACTCAGCAAAATCTTAAGGCCTCACTTGAACTACCTGATCTCATTCTTAAGTTATTATTTTTTCCGTTACAAATCCTTACAATCATGAAATGTTTGTGGAGCTAACAAACTTGTTGCACTCTTGAGCTAATGAATTTGGTTGAATCTCGAACTAACAGACGGAGTGCAATATTTCACCACTTAACATATAAGCTCTCCTACGAGTACCTCCCATTTGTTGACTTTTATTCTGGGGATATTGTTTCTCGAATTGTCCTCACTCTTCACATCCCATCGCCATCTGTTATAGTTCTTGTTGTTATGTTTGCTGTTTTTGGGTCCGTGAGTAGTCCCAGCTCATACAACATTATCTACTAGGTAATACAACCTCCCCCTTACACTAGATAAACATCTCTCGATAAAACATCTAGTCGAACTATTCATTTCGGGCCACTGGTATGAAAACTTCAGTCACGATACATCCTAATACTGGCTAAGTAAGTAAATACTTACATCCATTAACCTCGCCCGATATTAATCATAGAACATTACAGATATCAAAAACTAGACTCTGCCCTTAAACATTTAAAACTTTATACATACATATCTACAAGCCTACACTTTCTCTTTTGATGTTTTCACTATTGAGGGACTTTCTTTATAACACGTTTATATCAATCATAAAACTTGTAATGATATTTTTTTTATTTTTCTTCAATACCTATTCTGATGGGTTAAATATCCTGGTAAAACCTAGCCAAAATTTCCGTAGATTAAGAAGTGTGGAAACATCGAATTTTTCTGAATAAAGTTATCAACGTCATGTCTAAAACTGGTTATTAAATCTGAAATATTTTCTTGGTCACATAATCGGTTAGCACAAATCGAATCCCGGGACGGAATTCTTTTAAGGGGTAGGTACAGTAACAACCGACAATTTTTAGAACTTTAAATGACTATTTTACCCTTTGATTTTTTTGGTCAGGCTTGACTTTTTGACATTTGACCTTTTATTGGCGCATAAAAAAATTACTGCATAACCGGTAATTTTTCGAAACATATTTCAATAATAAATCATATTTATTATTACATATCTCTCATTTACAAATTTATTTTTCAAAGTTATATGACTTGAAAACGAGAAGACATCTCGCAAATTGTGAAAAAACGCACACAACGCGTACTGACACAAAAATAATTAAATCTTGTCTAATTATCACATTTTATTAAATAAAAATATTTAATAAATTATTAATCAATTATTTTTAAAAAAAGCGTGTATTAAAAACATAAATATTCAAAAGTTTCATTTTACGGACAATGCTTACCCGTGATTCCCGATGATGACGCAAATAAATAATAAACATTTAAAATAAACTTTTTAAAACATTTATGAAATAATAGTCGTGTAAATACTCATTTTCATAGGAAAACTATTTTAAAGGCAATGGCGTAACTTTCATGTCTTGAATCAATCGTTAACTATCATAAACATGTCCCGAACCATTATTTTACAAAAAATACACTTTTGGCCCCTGTGGTAATAGTTACCCAAAACCCCCTAGACTATTATACATTTTATATTTTTTTTATAACTTTCTACTATATAACCCCAAACCCTATTAGGGTTTCATTCATTTTATAACTAGCCACACACACACAATCCATCTCCTCCCATTTTCAGGTGCCGTCACCACCATTTCCGGCCAACTTCCGGCCACCATCCGCTGGCACACCACCTTCATCACCACGCCACCATCTACATCATCGCCACCAACAGCCAACGTCATCATCACCATACCCACTGCCACGCGCCTCCATCACCAACTGACACCATCACCACATCACCCCCGTCACCATCTCCATTTTTTTTTTTTTTTTTGTTTTTTCCTTTTTTTTTGTTTTTTTTTTTTTTTTTTTTATTTTCTTTTTGTTTTCCCGTCTCCACGCCATCACCATCGCGGCCTCCACAACCACCTCCTCCCTCTCCAATCGACGTCGACTACCACCACCACCATGACAGCCACCGCGACTCAGCCGCCATAATGAACCATCTCACCACCACCACCATTTCACCCCTTATGTTTCCGAGTTGGATGGGTACATATTTTTTTCTTAAAAAACTAATAACTAATTAATAGTGGTTTGTTTGCTTAAGTTTATTTTATTTTTCTTGATATTGGCTTTCTTTTGGTTCTTTGATTCGACTAGTATACACGCTGAATTAGGGTGTTTGTTTTTGCGTTTAAACAGCCACATAAGGGCGTTTGGATCTGTGTTTAACAGCCGTATAAGGTGTGTTTGGATCTGCGTTTAGCAGCCCGTAAGGGTGCGTTTGGTACAGCAACCCGTAAGGGTGTGTTTGGTTTTCTTATTTTTGCTTATTTTTGTTATTTGTTTGATCTCGTCTAGATATATTGAAACACGCGGGTATTTGCAACATAGATTTAATTAAAGGGGAAAAACATTAAATTTTGTAAATTGGGAAACGTTGTATAAACGAATAGGTCATGTCGAAATTTATATAAATTTCTATACTTAGTAATTTTCACTTAAATTTCTATTATCTTAAAAACACAATAAAAGGACAAAGTTATATAGTTTTTAAGAATATTAATTTGTCATTGAACAATAACCCGACAAATAAACGAAAACTATACTTTTACAAATAAGATAACTATTTTAGCTAAAACCCGTCCAGGAAACAAAATACTAAATTATAAATATTATTTTATAATTCCCGACTAGAAGATAAAATAATAACTTTTGTAAAAATTTTAAAATTTTCATTTATCTAATTTGAAACTTGAAAACGTATGTTTACTTTATGCAAGAACTCTTTATCAATTTATTTGGTGATTTCTAAACACGTGTCGAATTATGTTGTTTTAATTATTTTTCTCACATCCCTTATATAGTACTTTTCTTATATAAAATGCACGCCACGTGTTATATACACTTCGAATGATTCTTTTGGTTGTTTATGTTTGTTATATAATTCATGCTGTGAATTATATACTTGTTTCATTTTCATATGTAATATATATTAGGTATATATATACATACTTTAACTTGCTCTTCGACTTCTTTTATTTGCACATTCATTTTAATGTATAATACTCGCTATGTATTTTATATTTTTCCTTGTCTTTCATATATAATATATATACGGAATATATTACATACTTTGCTTTTACCTTTTGATTTATTTTATTTAACCAACCACCAAACTATTACAACTTTAAATCTAAATCTTTTATCAATGTGTCACGTTGATGTAATTATCCATCGAAAAACCCCAATTCATCATCCTAAGCTAGTGGGACTTAGTCGTTAAGTTAAACCGCAACTTCTTGGTCGAGCCGTTCTGGTTTCCGTTGTGTTGTACCTAGTATTTACATTTCTGCCAATTTTCCTACAACTTCGAGGTGATTTCATAGCCCTACGTTTTACTTGTTTTATATTTACCTTCTAACTTTTGGGGTGAGAAAATGCTCGTTTACAAACTTGTTTACTCTAATGATTTCAAACTTTTATAAAAGTTCGTTTGCAAACTCGGTTACATGATTGATATCACACTTTGTTTTATTTATGTTTGCAATTACTTTTAGCCTTTTTTTTGGAAATACGTTTGATTAATTTCAGGGAAAATACTTTAAGTGATGCAGAATGCAAGAAAAATAAGACTTTTGAAAAACTGCTTATAAATAAGCAGTTAATAAGCCAAACAGCTTATAAAGCTTATTGGCTAAAAACACCTTAAAACCAATTGCACCCCAAAGACTTTCAGAAAAGTCCCAAGGGCGCAGATGGTAAAAGGGTGAGGGTGTTGGTCGAGTGCTAGGTCGAGGTCTCGGGTTCGAGTCCTCCTTGGTGCTCCCGACCCCTTACCTTTTTATTTTTTAAAACTTTTTTAACACAGCTTTTTATTAAGCTAAAATAATACTTTTTTACAAAAACACTTTTTCTGAAAAGCTTTAATAAGCCAGAAATAAGCTGCTTAAAATGACAGAGTGCACCTAAAAACTTAAAGGCTTTTATACTAAACTCAGATTTGTAAATAAGCTTCTAAAAGCTTAACCTAAGGTCAAATAAGCTTATAAAACCTTAGACCTAACCTAATAAGCAAACCTAAATAAGAATTAAGCAAATCCAATAAGCCATAAGCTCGATATCTCAAATAAGCTTTTTGATAAAACTGATTAACAAAACAGCCTAAGGGGAGACTTTTAAACTAATTTTTAAGGGACAAAAGCTATAAGCTAATGGGTAAAAACTCAAAACAGATGAAGTTCAACAACCAGACTACTCAAATAAGCAAGAAATTTGCATTTTGATTAACTAAATAAGCTAGAAAAAGCTAATGAAAATGGCAGCTTAACTGTTTTTGTTTTTTTAGATTTTGAAAGGATTAAAAGGCTAATTGCAGCCCTACTTTTAAGCTAGTAAATAAGCTCCAAACTATGAAATAAGCTAAAACAGATTGAGATTATACTACAAACTACTTGTGCACTAACTTTCCAATTCTAAGACTAATTTTAACTATCTTAGAATTAAGATTGAAAAGTAACTTTTAAACTTTGAAAACCTTATTTTAATAGTTTGACACAAAAACCTTAATAAACAATAGCACTCTTAACCAAACTATATCTACTACATTTATACACCAAAACAAACATAAAAGTAACTCCAAAATGCAGTTTATAAGAACCTTATCAAATAAGCTGTTTGATTATGCTTATAAATCTCAGATCCAAACCATAAGTACCTTAAACCTTGTAAATAAGTGTTAAGCTTTAAAAACATATGAAAACTAATTAACCCAACTTAAAAGAGCTTGACAAAGTTGGCTTTTAAACCAAAGTGAGCTCAAACAGCATTAACCTAAGTTAATGTTGCTTGTCCCAAAAACCCCCTTATAATCATAAAACTCATTTTAAGTTTATATAAACCGATTTACTTTGAGATCCTTGAAAACAGATTAATAACTAATTAAATTAAGCATTAATAAGCACTTTCCAATCACTGATAAGCTCTAGATAATAAGCAAATAGACTAAGCAGTTTAAAACTAAAACTTAGCAGTTATAACTCAAAACATAACTAAATGATATCTAAGCTATAAGAAAGAATAAATAAGCAATAAAAAGCAGAAAATAAGCACTAGAATAAGCAGAATAGTAAATAAGCTATAAAATGGAAAATGAGGACTTACAAAGCCCTTTGCTTAAACAAGGGCATAAAGGCTCTTTAAAGCTTTTTCTACAAGCTCTAGCTTATTTTCTTAAGCTAGTAAACCCAATAAGCCCATCCCTTTTTGGCTTATCATCCAAAAGGCTAATAATCAATGAAATAGTGAATAAAAAAAGAACAGAACTTGATTTGTATTGAGGAAACTTTAAGAATACAATGCTTGGAAATGTAAAAATGCTTATACCAAAGCTTAAAAACAAGGAACAATAAAATAAAATGCTGGAAAAAAGAAGATATGATCCCTTCATTCTTGAAATCCTCCCCTATTTATAGGGGAGTCTTGTGCAATCCGTGAGGTAAGAAACAACTAACCATCTTCAATCCAGCAATTATGTAGGATATTGAAAATCATAACATAATCAAATGACTAGTGGAGTAGCCAAGTTCTAGAGAGAGAAAGTGAGAGATAACTTTTTAGTAAGAGAAAATAAACTTGTATTATGTAAATGACTAACCCACCTCTTCAATGGCATGGAAGAGGCTTATATAGTAACTACAAAAACCGGCCTAGGCCTTGGTAGAGGGCTTACACATTAGGTTTAATACCCAGCCCATTACTGAATGTTATACATTAACTACTTAACTACGAGCAACAATAAACGGTAAGATACACAGGGTGACCAAATCTTTTTCTAATATCTAACAATCTCCCCCTAAGGGAGGTCACCCTAGAAAATACTAATTTAAGCTTAGCAATCTGGATCATGTGTTCAGCTCGTAGTCTTTAATTCTTCATGCATTGATTTCTTTGTACATAATGTAATGATCTTAGAGCTTAGTTCCATTGACTTGTGTGATCTTTGAGCTTTCTTTGAGATCATCAGCCATAGTAAATCTCTTAATCATCCTTGTTGTGGTATTGCCTCCATGTAATGTTGTGACCTTCGGACCAGCATGCTCATACTTTTATGGATCATGATAGCACACATCAGAGTTGCGGAAGTTGTGTTGTAGGTCTTTCGGTTAACATGATGTCTTTGATTAGGAACATTAAGTGTGAGCATGGGGTTGTGAATTGACATGACTCTTGCCATCAGTAGCTACCGTCTACCGTCGGGAATTCCTGCAAGTATATGTTAGTAATAAACAGACAAAAGTGTCTTTGTTTACTTTCGTTGAATAAGGTTGCAGGAACCACGGTTCCCTGTTATTCAGTATAAATACTGCTTGTGATCAGGTAGAATTCTGAAGAATCTCCTTGACAGGGTTTCACAGTTGCGTTAGCCGTTCTCAAACCGGAGCATCTCAAAGTAGACAAAGCACGGAGTGAGTGAACCAGTGAATTAAAAATCCACTGATTAATGAAAAATTGATTAGAAAATCAATCGCATGTCACTCAAAAAAGAGTTTTTTTGTGACACATCGATGGTTTTATATCATAAAATCAAATTTCATCAGAAACACATTAGTTTTGAAAGATACACAGTCAATGTGCTCGAAAATCAGTTGTTGAGCACATCGAAAGGTTTTTCAAAAACTATTCGTCAATTCACTGCCTGGAACAAGTTTAATTCATAAAGAATCGCACCATCGTTGCTTTACATTTGTCACAAGTTTGATCCATAGTGGATCTTACATGTCACCTACCAAGAGCTTGTTTGATGTTGGCTCTAGAAGGATTTCCATCTTCATTGTGAGTACTTTCGTATTACTAGGATGTTTTGGCAATACCACGAGGATAATGTGTAGGACTCTTAGAATATTTACTTGTTGTCACAGTGTGTGATAAACAATCATAGTTTGTATTAGTGTACTAACGAGATTTATGGATGATCTCATGGCTTTAGACTCTATCGTGCACATTTGGTTTTTAGTAGTCAAAGGCTGGAGCAGAGTGCCACATTTTCAATATCTTCTAACTCGGAGTGAGAGAGATAATAGGAATGTATTGATCCCCGTGAGAAATGAAACAAGTATCCTTTGAGGGATCTTGAGTGGCTAGGGAGGGTTGTGCAGCGTATCACTGGGTCCATGATACTTGTCTTCAATGTCAGCAATCAACCATGTGATTCTGACAGCATATGTAGTGACCTGGTTTCTGCCTAATGTTTAAGGAGGGCTGCTTTCTTTACACCCTTTATCTTAACATTTCTTTTTCATTCTTCAACCCCTTCAGTGCTTACCGAGACTTCATTGCTAGTACCTTGTTGGGTATGTTCCAGTACTAGCTCCATCTCAGTCCGCACTATTCCCTTATTCTCACATTACTCCTTTTGTAATCATACCTAGGACTTCTACACTAACTAGTGGATTGTCCCTGGGTAGATCCCTCCGGCTCTGGCGGGATCATGGGAACGAGTACCTAACCTTACCATCCTTATAACTCCGATAAAGTAATTACAGGGTCGGTCTTTTGGTACAGTTCACCTTGCCATAAACCATTTGAAAAATCAACCAAGGTACTTGTGATATAAATATCAAAGCCATTGTACCTTGATTGTTTTGATTATATTTAGAAACGCTCCCCCTCAACACGTGCATCGGTAATCGAAATTGTTTGGCACATGGAGGGAGGAGTACCTGCTTGAGTCTTAATAGATCACATCTTTATCAGATTTACTATTTAAATCACATTCTCTCCCCTGATCAAAAATTTCAAACCCTTTGAGATTTAGGATCTCAATTGATTTAAATATGTTAGAAAAATTTAGGAGAAAATGTGGTCTGATTAAATACAAGCCGATATTGGAACCTATATATGCTCCCCCTCAATTAGTGAGGGAGTCTGTTAGTGTCAGTTATGATGATTTTATAAATGATTTAGAGTTTAACGAGAAACTCATGAAAAATTCATAAACTGACACATAACACTAATAACTATACAACTAAATAATGTACAAAGTTTACAATAAGATACATATGATATTGACCTTTTAATTAGAATGACGATATCATTATGTTCTCTGAAGAAGTCTGTAGTCAATATCACGAACACGTCCACCAACAAAGCATTCCAGGTTCCGGTAGATCCTTCTCGTCTTCAGTCGCCTTTCAATAGCCGCTATGAACTCTTTGCTCCTTGTCACGTCCTTTTCAGTCCAGAATCGCGTACTTATACCCGGATTGAGTCGCTTGATCTTGAATTCCTTAACTCTGTAAGCCAGTGCTTCCAGAATACGCGTCAACGTACCATCACTAAACTTGTATATTTCGTTGAACCGCATGATCTTTCGTTCATTGTTGTTGACTGGGAACACTACTACTCGAGGAGACTCAATGATGGTATAATCATGCTTGAACTCGTATCCTGTAGCATCCCATCCTAGTTTACTGAGGTTCAGCTGAGTCTGCTAGCTTTCAATATCGAGTTAGAAGTCTTCAACCCGCTGTCGAATCACTAAGTTTCGGGTCCAAAGCTTGACAACAGTAGATAACATCCGTTTATCTAAACCAGAAAGATGATCGAGATGACCTTGAAAAAGGAGCAGCTTCAGGTCTTCAAAGTCACTGGGATACATGTTCTTGAAATCCTTTTCAACAATCGTGTGTTTTTGGTGATCGGCTATTTGGAGGACTATTTCGCTCAATTAGTCATACCCATATATTGAGTAGGCTTTAATTCTGACGACACTGAGAATCCGCATGTGTGTTCTGACATCTTTTCGACGTAACGGAGAATAATGTCTGTCAATATAGAACTTTTGTCGAGTAAACCACCAGTGAGAGATGCCATAATTTGCACTTATGTCATATGTACACACATCATCAATCCACATTTGCTCCGGCACTAGTAGTTCAAGACCAAAGTCAGGGTAGTTAGCAACCTTCATCTTGGAAATTGAGAGTGCTGGATAGCTTCCCTTGCTGCCATACCATAAATACTCCAAGTCTTTATTAAAAAAATTGTGTTTGAATAGTAACATGACATGGAGGTCCACCGAGAGGCAGTGGTCGGTTGACATTGATTCTGACTTGATCTCTTTCAGGATTCGCCCAGTCAACCTGATTTCCATTTGGAACTGAAGGTGAATGACATCTGGGTAGAATGCTTTGACAACTTCATAAGCCCGCCCTTCGAAATCTGCTTGTGTAAGCGTGGTCTTGTTCACTTGTCGGCAGTACCATTTCAGGAAAATCGTCATGTCTCCAGTCTTTGCAAGTAATGAATTCTCAGCAGGGTGCTCATAGGTTGTGGCCAATGCAGAGGCCCAGTTGTTCGCAACATATGACTTGTTGGAAGAAGGAATGGTCCAGGTAGGTTCAGGAGTTGCTGGTATTTCCTCTTCAGGTAGTGGTTTCCACCAGTCTTTTCTTGAGTCAGCTTTTGATTGGTGATCAGTCTCGGAGTCTTCATCATCAGACAAATGTACCTGCTCTTCGGGAATGGAATCATCCTGCATCAGAGAGTCATTAGGAGATAACTCGTGAGTCCCAAAGACACCAGGTGACTCATATCTAGTGTCAGATGTAGTCTAAGCCATAGATTGTGATGCTGAGGCTGCCGTCTTGGACGAAATTAGAGCTTTACTGCCTTGTTGCTGAGCTGATCCAGATGTACTAGGAGATGGAGGAGGAGGAGGTGGCGGCAACTAAGAAGACCCTGATGCTCCTGAAGTACCTGGAGCACCAGACGCGCCTGCTAGAGGAGGTGGAGGTGGTGGCTGTGAAGGTGGAGACCCAGGAGGAGTTATTGGTACGTCATGTCTCTTTCGTCTCTTTTTATGAGCTTCCTCCTGATCAGCTAGATGTTGATTTGAATAATCTAACTCGAATGACTTCTGCAGAGCTTCATACAGGTCATTGTGAATGGTATGAGTCTTGTAGGAGTCGTCTTCAAACATCCGTTGTTGAATAATTTCATTCATATCAACTGTGGGGAGATCCCTGAAGCGAACTCGAAGTGGAGCTTGCATTGCCCAATCTACCGCATCAGTGACTATCTCATCAACTGCTTGGCTCACCTTGTGGGGAATATTAAGATTCTCCAAGTTGTATAGTCGGGTCCCTTGTTTGTCCAACCTTTCCTCCACGGCTAAGTTGTTTTGGATCAGGTCCACCATATGTTATTCCAGCTCACCTATGCGACTTACTAAGATCGGATCTGTGGTGCTTTGTTATGGTTGAGGAGGTGGTGGAAAAGATGTTATTGTTGTGATTATTGAGGTTGTTGCTGTTGATGTTGATAGTAGAGAGTCGGATTGCATCGTCGTGAGATCAATAACCGGAGTGGTCATTAGGGGAACCGAGGAAGTGTCTTGATGAATGGGGACTGAAACCATTGACTGAACCTCTGCTTCAGCATTGGTTTTCCCTGGTTCTTCTTCCTGTGGCTTCTCAATAAAGAACTGATCAGTAAAGCTGAGATCTTTTTCAAGGTTTTACAGAGAAGACAGGGTTCCCGTGGAGCTTGCAGGTTCTTCAAGTATCACCTGATCTTCACTTGGCAGTTTGAGGTTGTCCTGAACATTTGGGTAGGTAGTTGTGGTAAACTCTTTATCCATTTGCTTAGGTTTCTGCTGAGTTGAAGCATCAGAGGTCCCTAAGTCCATGTGTTCAAGGTTTGGTCCAGCATGAACCACATGACTTGATTAAAGTTGAGACTCGGCAGCAATACCAGGGTTTGGTCCAGCCTGACCTTCATCTTGTACACCAGGGTTTGGTCCAGCCTGGCCTTCATCTTGTATACCAAGGTTTGGTCCAACCCGGCCTTCATCTTGTACACCAGGGTTTGAGCCAGCCAGACCTTCTTTTTGATTTCTAGCATTGATCTTAGATGCTTCCTCATCAGATTTTGTTTCATTGTCAGTCAGATTTAGTTTCGCATCCATGGAAGGCGACTCAGCATGTGTAGAGGACTCAGTGGGCATAGGAGGGCGCCTCTGAAAGATGAATTGTTCTGTAGGACTTTTTTTCTTTGGACTCTAAAGGGTGAGTAGATCATGAGCAGCTTGTTCCTCAACGACTTTCTCTTTTCCCTTTCCTTGCACCTCTGGAAGCGGTTGGAATTTCTCAGAGTCAGGCTCTCTCAATACCACAGGACGAGCTAGTCCCTGAGTTTGTTCCCTTTGCTCCTTTAGACTTAGCTCCAGGGCCCGTTAAAGATATGCTTCTTCATCATCATGTGCAGGTTCCTCAACTGGAACACCTTCATCACTGGGTTCATCAATCAACCTGAGTGGACTTTTAGCCTTGCGCCTTTTTCCCACTAAACCAGCCTTTGATCTTTTAGCAGGCAAGGGATCATCCGGAGTTTCTTTGACCAGCTTTCTTTTCTTGGGAGCCGGGTCACCAGCAGGTTTTGTGACCTTAGATGCTTTGGGTTTAGTGACCTTAGTAGCTTTAGAATACTCTGTTGCTCCTCCTTCCTCTGCCTTGCCACGTTCTGCATCTAAAATTTGTTGATACTTGGCAACATGCTCTTGATAATCGCTGTAGTAGGGTGCTCCTTTGATTTCATCAGTGAGAAGCGCATCAGGTATCAGCATCCTAAATATTTCCCTACCATCCTTTCCAATAAACCTGAGGGTGTTGAGAACGTTTTCATCATGTGAATGGTGAAGAGGCGAACCAGTCCTTGGATGAATGTTGTGCTTGGTTCTTAGGTGACGGATGATTAGCTTGGTGAATCTGACTTTTGGGATAAGCAGAAGAGCGGTCTTCTTCTTTCCACACGAAGCAGTAGCTATATTCTTCCTGTCAGTAAGAAAGGTTTGTATGGATTGAACAAACTCTTCCCAAATCCTTTCAGCATAGTCAATGTTGGAGCGATGAGTGATACCCCAAAGTATCTGTAGTACAAGATGTCTTGGTCGGTCATATCCAACAGTTTTACCTGTAAGGCACATGTTGATCATGGACAAGACTGCTCTTCATGGTTGGTAGAGAGCATTAACAGACATAGCAGACACATTCCTGAGCATGCTGGGGTATCCCAGAGTGTTCCCAGAGTGTTGACATAGTCAATTATTGTATCACTAGAAGGCGAAGCCACAAAAGGATTGTTGTCATTAGTTGGAGTGATATCAAGTGCATCTCTGAGAAGATCTTTGTGAAGATTGAACCATTGCTCATCTAGCTGACAGCTGTACAACCCAGTAGATGAGTTGAAACACATGGTGTCCCAAAACTGTTGTATGTAGATAGCAGGAATCGTAGAGGATGCAGTGAAGGCCTTGAAGAAGTTGGTGTTCTTCAGTAAGGCTACAGGAATCGGGAAGATAGTATTCCTCTAAGACTTTAGTACATCAAGTACGCAGTTACTCTTGTCGATGGGTAACCACTTGTTTACCGACAGTATTTGATCATCCGTTCTGATCGGTGGTGCGACAGCAGGAGCTTGTTCCACAGGAACATCATTTGCAGGAATGTTTAGGTCAGCCATAATATCTTAGCAAGATAAATCACAGAAATCAAGAATCAAAGCAAGTCTCAAAGTAGCGAGTTACGTGTTTGTTTTTTGTGAGAAAAGGTTTGACTGGATTTTGAACGTTTGACCAATAGTAACTCGCTGGTACCTTTTATACTTTTAGAGGTTTCATCAGTTAGCAGTTTTGGTCCCTTAACTTCCTAAATCCATTTCATTTTGGCTACGGGTCTTATTAAGGTTTATTTAAGTTTCAGAAAAGGCACAAATGGTCCTTATTGTTTCATAAGCCTAGGAAGCATTTAACATATTGCACATAAGTCCCTATACTCACAAGTAATTGATAATAATGGCCTTTTGAGTTAAAATAAATTTAACTCCCCATCAATTTGTGAACCCGATCAATACAAAAACCGTTTACCAATTAAATATTTGATGAATTAAAATGCCCGTTAGATGTCATAAATTTGAAAAACACCCCCCCCTTAATCAATGACCCGTTTTCTATTAAAAGAGCTGTAGTCATCGATTAAGTGTCAAATTTTGAAAAATTCAAGTCCGATTGATTTTCAAACAACACTTTTCCATCGTTGGTAACACAAATAATTTTCTGAAGAATCATAAACGAAAAATCATTTGGTTAAAGAAAGAAGACTTCTCTTCTATATCAAGAAATAATGCACCGAAACGTACATTAGATCGAGGGTGCACGGATATGAATTAATCCATGCCCGGGAGAACTTAATCACCCGTTGTCAAGAACAACCGTCTTTTTGGGGACATTATTTCCTCATTTTGAAAAGCAGGTTGCAGTCAGAAATAACTACAAGCCTTAAAGACATGTTTTGAAAAGTTTGAACTTCCGTTAGAGCTTCATTTAAAGACCCGTGTCATTATTGAATGACATTTCTAGGACCGTAAATGTTAACTATAAACAGAAAACATGTCTTGAAAAACTATTTTTGTTATTTTCTATTTTCTAATTTTTATGGTTTTTGTAGGTTTTATATGTTTGTATTTTCTTTTTAGATTTAAGCTATATACATATTTACATAGGATATGGGAGGACCATCCGTTACTCCTTTTCTCCTTCCTGAAGACGTTTAAGGGTTTTTGGAGACATACTCTTCATACCAAGTCGCGGGAGTAGAAATTCGAACCGCTCTCTTGGTAATGCTTTGGTAAATATGTCTGCGAGCTGATAATCCGTCGTCACGAAGTACAATTCAACCACGCCCTTCTCAACTTGCTCTCGTATAAAATGGTATCGTATGTCAATGTGCTTAGATCGGGAGTGCTGGACATTATTGCAGCAGAGAGCAATGGCACTGCGATTGTCACAATACAAGGGAATCTTATTGAAGACAAAGTCGTAGTATGTGAGATATGATCTCATCCAAAGTATCTGAGTACAACATCCAGACATGGCAATGTATTCAGCCTCTGTTGTTGAGATCGCAGTGCTCTTCTGTTTCTTTGATGACCAGCTGACTAATTTATCTCTAAGGAACTGAGCACTTCCGGACGTACTTCTTTGTGTGTCTTGACAACCTGCATGGTCCGCATCTGGATAGGCCGTTAGTGCCATAGCAGTGTCTTTCGGATACCAAAGACCCCAATTAATGGTTCCTCTGAGATACCGAAAGTCCCGTTTAAGTGCTTCAAGGTGCTTTTTGGTAGGCGAAGCCTGATACCTAGCACACATGCATACAGCGAATACAAGGTCGGGTCTGCTGGCAGTGAGATACATTAGGGAGCCGACCATGCTACGAAATCGAGTCTGGTCAACTGGAATCCCTAAGGGGTCCTCATCCAGTTTAAGTCGATCCACCATGGGTGTATCAACAGGGTCACACGAATCCATCCCAAATTTCTTTAATATTTCAAGAGCAAATTTTGATTGATTAATAAAAATGCCTCTGGGATTTTGAGAAACTTGTAAACCTAGGAAAAAAGACATTTGTCCCATCATTGACATTTGAAATTTAGAACTCATTTCATTGGAAAATATGGCACATGCTTTAGAGTCGGTCGAGGCAAATATGATATCATCTACATATATTTGAACAAGAAGAATATGTTTGCCTACTTTTCGAGTGAATAAGGTCGGATCTACTGCACCCTTGGAAAATTTATTGTCTAGAAGAAATCGTGACAAGGTATCATACCATGCCCGATGAGCTTGCTTTAAACCGTACAAAGCCTTCTTCAGACGATAAACATGTGTCAGATGGTCTGGATCAACGAAACCCTCTGGTTGACTAACATAGACTTCTTCCTTCAACTCGCCATTAAGGAATGCTGTCTTGACATCCATTTGATACATGATCATGTTTTTACTGGCGGCATTGGCGATGAAGATACGAATAGCCTCGATACGTGCAACCGGTGCAAATGATTCCTCAAAATCAATACCCTCCTCTTGTCGATATCCCTTGGCCACCAACCTAGCCTTGTTCTTCAGAACATCACCGTACTCATCAAGTTTAACTTTGTAAATCCACTTGAGAGCAATAATCATGACACAGTCTGGTTGAGGTACTAATTCCCATACTTGAAGTTGATCAAATTCGTGAATCTCATCTTGCATAGCTTGAAACCAGCAATCTTCAGTTATTGCAGATTTGAAGTTCTTTGGTTCGACTTTTGACAGTACAGAGTTATACAAGCACCACAAGGCATCAGTTGCCAGTTGTTTTCTGGTGGATACCGGTCGAGAGGGGTTACCAATAATATTATCCAGCGGGTGATCTTTGCTCTATTTCCTGAGATGATGAAGTGTTTGAGTGACATAAGGAGATTCAGCTGAACTAAGATCCCCAGATGATGATTCTTCAAAAGTAGGTTCCGGAGCAAATACGTTTATGAAGGGATCATTGTCAACAGGAGCAAAAGGATTGTCTTCCATGAGAGTAGATTCAACTGCAACGCCTTGATGTAAACTTGGAGATTGTAAGGCCGAAGATGACGATGAATGACTTGGAGAAGGTGCATCTTGATCAATGGTAGTAGATGAAGGTGTACCGGCTGAATTGACTGGAACTGAAACTGCTGGAGCAGGAGAGACCGATCTTTTAATACGAGGAGGTTCTAGGTATTCATCGAATATTGGTTAGAATAAAATCTCCAGTTCTTTATTTGTGGGAGTTACATAAGGTGCTGCAGGAACCGGATTTGGTATGAGCTCTGAACTTATCTGTCCAGGCATCAGAAATAAAGGAGCGAGTCCTGTACTGAGTTGCACAGGAGCCATTTGCTCAGTCAGCTCATCGAATTAAACGTAAATAGTTTCCATGATTCGTCGGGTTCTTTTGTTATAGATTCTATAAACTTTCCTGCTTGGTGCATAGCCAACGAAAATTCCAATATCAGCCGTTGGTTGTAATTTTCCAAGATCCTCGCTGTCATTTGTAGGGTAACAAAGAGCACCAAAGACTCGAAAAAAGGTGAGATCAGGCTTCTTATTATGCACCAGCTCATATGGGGTTTTGTTATGACGAGTGTGAATGAGGGATCGGTTTTGGGTGTAACAAGCAGTAGCAACAACTTCTGCCCACAGAAACATCGGAGCCTTAGAAAAGATCAACATTGTCCCAGCAGCTTCCACAAGAGTACGGTTCTATCTTTTGACAATGCCGTTCTGCTGTGGAGTCCTCGGAACTGTCTTTAGGTGAAAAATTCCGACACGTTCATAATATTCAGTCAAATATTTATTGACAAATTTTGTGCCATTATCGGTGCGGATGTATCTTACAGTTTTATTGAGACCGACTTGTATTTGCTTCAGAAATTTCATGACGACCTCTGGGGTTTCATCTTTTGATCTCAAAAACTTAACCCAAGTAAACCTAGAATAATCATCAACGATGACTAAGATGTATTTCTTCCCATTAATTGTTTGCACTCGCATCGGTCCACATAAATCCATATGAAGGGTATTAAGAACTTCTAAGTTGGTGTTTTCAGGTTTGGGTTGGTGGGTATGCTTTTTTCTCTTTCCTAGTTGACATGTAGAGCAAAGATGATCTTTTTCAAACTTTAATCTAGGTAAGCCTCTTACTAGATCCTTTCTTGCAAGGTCATTGATGGTACCAAAGTTTAAGTGGTTTAAACGACGATGACATAACCATGATTTGTTCTTAGAGGCTTTGGACAACAAGCAGATTGGAGAGGACTTCATCATATCTTCTACCGAGATAGTATACACGGTAGAACCATAAGAGCCTTTAATCAATTCAACACCATCCGTGTCTCGAACATAACAAGAATGCTTTCTTAATGCAACTTCCAGATCAGAATCACAAAATTGTCCAACAGAAAACAAATTGTGTCCTAGTCCTTCCACATAGTATACCCTAGAGATTACACTGTCACCAATCACGTAATCTCCATAACCCATGATAGCACCAAAGTGGTCATTCCTGAATCTAACTGTCCCGATGAACTTTTTCACGAAATTCATGAGCCGTGAGCGATCCCCCGTCATATGTTTTATACAACCCGAGTCCAAATACCAAAGGACGATTTGTACGACCTGCATTTGAAAACAGACGAAGATGGAGAATTTGGAAAGTTGGATCCCTAAATTTGGTTGGGTTCCCGAGGGTTAGCATAAGCAATAGCAGACACTATGTTGGATTTAGTAAACCTAGTTAAAGGGCATTGTGCTCCTAAAGTGAATGTCCTGCTTGTGGGCATCCATTGATAACCTACAGTGGTACGTATTTTGCCTGTTGGTTTCCATACTTGCTTGACTTGATTAGGTTTCCAAACTTGCTTAACTTTACGCACAACATTTTTAACAGAGGGGGATGCCTTAACAGATTGCAAATAATCAACCACACACACATCATGATTTGCAGAAATTAAACATTTGTTACATGTTTGGCAAACAGAATCAGAATTCGAATTAATTACAGTTCGCTTAGAGCTAATACTAGAATCAATACGATTCTTGGCTTTCAGACTAGACTTAGTTGTCCTAGGGTGTTCTTCTACTTTCTTGACGTTGACAGTCTTAGCCGGCAAGATCCTATTTTTCTTGGTATTGCTCCTAGGCTGTGATCCGCCAGCATCAGTGCAACTGTTTACTCCTGTAGAAGGAGGCACAAGGACATTAGTCTTCTAAAAGTTTAGTTGCTCTACATGTTGGTGTGTGTTACTACTTAACGTTGCACATTGGTCCTCAAAAGTAACTTGCTTTTTCCTAATTAAAGGGGTAGTAGCATGCTTTTTATCTCGTTGGTTGAAGTCTTTCGGACAAGTGCCAATCGCATACTCTAATAGTTCTTGAGAGTGTTTAGTGTAGCGGCAAGCAGAGACAATTGATCTATTTAACGGTCTTTCAACCTTAGCTTCCTTTACTACCTCACGAAGGGTTTCTACACTGTCTTTAAGATGCTTGAGATAATCTAGATGAACTTCCCTATTGTTCCTATTGCGAGGGGGAATTGGTTCAACATCTATAGCATACTTACCTGGTGCAAGAACTGTTGGTTTTACACGATCCTTAGTGACACATTTCATTTGATCCTATATTTGGGCTTTCAAATTCTCATTTTTAGTTGTTAAGGCAGTTGTCTGTTCTCTATGCTTAGCACGCGTGATCTTAATAGAATCATACAATTCCTTGTAATGCTGCTTAATTTTTTCATTTTCTGCCCTAAAAAGCTCATTTTGTTCTTGAAGAACAATGACTTTTTCAGTTAATTGAGTGATCAGAAAATCTAAGGCCCTAAAATCAAGTGTACGGTCAGCGTCACTACGGGTCTCTTGCAATTGAGAGATTTTAATTTTTAATTTTTTGAGGACGTTGTCCTTTCTTGTAGGAAGCTTTTCATTTAACGATTATAAAATGAGTCAAATACGGAATTTAGCTCCAGCGGGGTGAGGTGGTTGTTCCCAAAAAATTTCTTAGGTTTTGTTACTTTTATCTGCAGGTTTAAGTAATTTTCCTTAAGATTGGAAACCATTTTTAAACTATATTACATGTTGATTATCTTTTTGAATCGTTATCCCGTAAAATTAGAAAGCTCTGCTTCAAGTTCCAGACAACGTGCTTCAACAATGGTGTGTGCATTATGCATTTCAGTAAATCTAGATACATTAAGCTCAGAATTTGTTGCAACATAAAACACTTCTTTGGACAAGCAGTCGGCAATTAAATTATCATTTGCAATAAGAAGGTTTTTCCGCTCAATCTCATCTTGTTTCCTATCGACAATGTTTTGGTCAACTTCAGCTTCCAACTCTTCAAAAATGTCTTTAATTTCTTTAATTTCTTTAGTTAAAGCTTTTTGAATGCCCTCAAATGTTACTTTAAGTTGTTATTGAAAAATGAATTGACCTCGTGAGCATATCATTCCTTGGTTTGTTCAAAACCCCTTTCCCCTTTGTGAGCCTAGTGGTGTAACTTCTCTTTTTACAGGTTATTTTCAAAATTCCGAAAAAAGAGTTGTATGAGTGTAAAAATATTAATTTTCACTTGACTCTTTGTTGGAAGCACCCTAAGGATAAGCGTTGCAGGTGTATTTGGCGGATACGCCGTCAACGCTTTGGTTAGTCTTGAGGTTGTGGTCTGCTCTTTGAGAGCTTCTGCTTTCATCTTGATAAGATCTTGAGACCAAAATATTTGCTCAGGGTTCAATTGCTTCTGTGGTGTGAAGGTCGCTAAATAATTCTCTTTCGAGTAATCAGGTGGTGCAATCTTAACCTTATGAGTCACACACTCAGGGTCTTTTATTTTGTCATTCATTTTCCTCCTAGTGATTTCAGCTATCTCTAGGGTATCCTCTGTGTTGTGCACTATAGCCGGGACATGATTGTTTTTGATAATTTCATAACCATTATATAAAGCAGGCTAAACTTGCTTTGCACGGGTGAGGCATAAGGGGTCCTTGTAGCTAATAGCTACCTTATTCTGTTCATTATAATAGGGCTTTGGTTTACACAACATGTGAACTGTTTGAAGAGACTTTATCCTCGACCTTTTATTTTAAAGCTTTCATGTCCAAAAATTCTTCAAGATATTTGTTTTCTTTCTGTTTAAAATCCTTTTTCAAAGATGTAACTTCTTCTACCATTGACTTGTTATGGTTGATGGTAGAAGCAAGTTGCAATTTTACAGAATGAAGTTCCCTTTTCAAATTTTCTTCCTTAATATTACGGTCGGTGATAACTATTCTTAATTGTTCATCAATCTTTTGTTCTCTTTCCGTTGATTCAAACCTGGCCTGTCTTTCATACAGTTCAACTTGTTCCTTATATGTTGCAAGTTCAACAGTTAGTGAATTATCAACCACTGTGTTCCGTGTTGTTGCAGAGACAGATTGGGCATGAGGTTCATGCATATCATTATATATCATCATGTATGCATCATTTGGAACAGAAGATACATTGCTTTGTACAACTGGCACCGTGTTGTCCTTTACATACTGATCATACAAAATCATATTACTATCACTCGTATAATTAGTATGCGAGTCAACAACGTAGTTTGGTTGTACACCGTCATGCATCTCGTGTTCTTCATGATGTTCACAAACAACATCCTGATAGTGATCATGGTCGTGTACCTCAGATAGAATGTCTGAATCATACGACGGACCGGCTTTATCATAAACAGGATCTGTAGATGATAGATTAGCCATGAACATAGTCTGTGCCGTGGGAGCCTCATCAACATCAGAATCAAAAGCATCACAGTCATCAGCTTAAAACATATTATCCACATTGAGTGCTAAGTCCTAAACAGGTTGCTCATCCACATCTTCATCAATATCGTTGTCTTATCCACCTGCAAGAAACAATAACTGCTCTTCATCCAATGCCACCCCATTCTCCTAAGATTGCATTAGCAACATCTTGTCTTTGAAGTATTCAGAGTTCTGTGGACGCTTGGGTTGAGTGCAGTTCCTTGCTAAGTGGCCTATACCGTTGCATTTGTAGCACTTAATCTACCTTGCTTGACCTGGATTAGCATTCCTAACTCTGTTCTGTGCTCCCCCATAACCAGCTGCACCTCCACCCCGTACATTGTTCCCCTGACCTCTATTCTGTTGACCCTGAACATTCTGAACCACAACCCGACCGTCTTGAACTGTAGCTTGTTTCCTTGTATTTGATGAAGTTTTGAGTTGATTGTTTGTTTGAGGTAGGTATGTTTTGTATGATTGGGTGAGTAGGGCAAGTGTGTTGGTTAAATTCTCAATTAAGTTGTATGTTGGAGAGAGTCCCGAATCAAGTTGAGTGTTGTCAGCAAAGTGTGGTGGAACATATGTGGATGGTGGAGTTGTAGATGATTGTGAATGGTATTGATTTAAAACATTAGACATCAAGGCGAGAGGATCAACAGCGTGTTGAGTGAATTGATCCAACATCATTTTGTTCTCATTGGCGTGTGCCTCGTGTTGCTTCAGATAAGCATACAACTAATCATAGTTGGAATCCCTCAATCCTCTGTTCAGTTTCACATCTATTACGAATCTACCCCATTCAGGCAACATGTTATTAACAAACTTTGAATTCAGCTACATTTTGGACATAATCATCTTGATGTTCCGCATACCATTGATGAGTTTGGCAAACCGGACATAGTAGTCGTGAATTGTTTCTCCTTTGTGCTGACGGAAGTGTTCAAAGTCATCATACAGATGTGATTCATGATCTTCTTTTGTTAGTTCCGAACCTTTCAGGAGCATCTTTACGTTGTCCCATATGGCCTTTGCATCAGTGTAATAATTGATAAGAGAGTAAATGTCCTTTGGTAACCCTTGAAGTAGGATGTTTGTTGCCCGAATGTCAGTGTTGTACCTTTCCTTATCTTCAGGTGAAAGGCTAGAGTAGACACGAGGTCGTTCTGGACCTAGATGTAGGGCACCTTCAGTCCCTTCTGCTAGTGTTTCCCAAAATGTCCCCATCTGAAATGGTCCTTCATCAATTGACTTCAAGATGTTCACCCCATTCTCTTTACCCTGATAATACAGTCGAATACGTTGTTGCCATGATGCAAAGTCAGTCCTATCAAGCATAGGTGGTCGGGTATCGGAACCAGCACATTGGATGTCTTCTGAAAGATTAGCCATCTTAATTGATTGTGAAATGATTAAGTTGATCGAACAATGATTAGTGATTGTATTTTAAAAGTGATGATTGATTGTGTGAAATGGTGAATTGTTTTATAAGTTTGTTAGGATTACAGGTTGAAAAAGTAAGTTCAAAAATCCAAAAGTTCACAACTCGCTGCCCTGTAACTCACTGGAAGAGAATTGTTAACTCGCTAGCAAGAAATGAAATGGACATGATTCCTGTTCTCAAGTCGCTAGAGAGTTGTCTTCAATTAACCTGTAACTCGCTGGACTTAACTCGCTGGAAGAGAATTGTTAACTCGCTAGAAAGAAATGAAATGGGCAGAGTTCCTGTTCACAAGTCGCTAGAGAATAGTCTTCAATTAACCTGTAACTCGCTATATCCAACTCGCTACCTGTAACTCGCTATATCCAACTCGCTACCTGTAACTCGCTAGATCCAACTCGCTACCTGCAAGAAAAGTAAACTCGCTGCCTAACTCGCTAACTGTATAAGACGATAAGTCGTTGACACAGTACTTTCTGACACACAGTGTACTATTCTGATAACTCGCCAGTACAGTAACTCAACTCGCTACGAAGATCTTCAAACAGTGACCTAACTCGCTAGAATGAAAAAATTAGGTTTTCATCTAAAAACACCTAAAAATCACCCTTTTAAACATTTTTGCCTGGTTTCTTTTGCACAACTTGGTACTAGAAGGCTATAGCAACTATAAAAACATGAACTTTAACAGCACAAACGTTAAGATCAAAGAAAACCAAGAACAAGACTATAAACCTTCAAAAACCAAACTTTTGATCTAAACTAACCAAGAAAACGCACACACAATCTTGCTAATCATCCCATGTGCTCTGATACTAATTGTAGGATATTGGAAATCATAACATAATCGAATGACTAGTGGATTAGCCAAGTTCTAGAGAGAGAAAGTGAGAGAAAATAAACTTGTATTATGTAAATGACTAACCCACCTCTTCCATGGCATGGAAGAGGCTTATATAGTAACTACAAAAACTGGCCTAGGCCTTGGTAGAGGGCTTACACTTTGGGTTTAATACTCGGCCCATTACCAAATGTTATACATTAACTACTTAACTACGAGCAATAATAAATGATAAAATACACGGGGTGACCAAGTCTTTTTCTAATATCTAACAGATTTCTCCACCATGGGAGTATCCACGGGGTCACTAGATCCCATACCATATTTTTTCAAAGATTCAAGAGCATATTTGGACTGGTTTAGAAAGACGCCTCTAGGACTTTGTGAAATCTGTAGTCCTAGAAAAATGATATTTTGCCCATCATCGACATCTTAAACTTTGAACACATTATTTTTGAAAATTGGTCACATAGTTCAGGTGTAGTAGACGCAAAGATTATATCATCAACATAGATTTGTACCAGGAGAATATCGTTTCCTTGTCTTCTGATGAACAATGTGGGATCCACGGTTCCTTTAGAGAATTCTTGAGAGAGTAGAAACTTCGACAATAGATCGTACCACGCGCGAGGAGCTTGTTTCAACCCATAGAGAGCCTTCTTAAGCTTGTACACATGATTCAGATTGTCTTGATCCACAAACCCGTCCGGTTGGCTGACATAAACTTCTTCGCGCAGAATACCGTTCAAGAATGCCGTCTTAACATCCATTTGGTAGACGATCATATTCATGTGAGCAGCATATGCGAGGAAAATTCGAATAGCATCAAGTCTAGCCACTGGAGTAAAGGATTCCTCAAAATTAATTCCCTCTTCTTGACGGTAACCACGAGCAACCAAACGAGCCTTGTTCTTTAGAATTCCTCCTAATTCATCAAGTTTCACCTTGTAGATCCATTTTAAAGTAATGACCATCACTTTATCAGGACGAGAAACGAGTTCCCAGACTTCAAGACGTTCAAATTCATTAAGCTCCTCTTGCATTGCTTCAATCCAACATGCTTGAGTTAATGGTCTTTATAGTTCTTTGGTTCAACTGATGTGAGAAAGGCATCATAGTAACAAAATAAGGCTTGTTCATGGAGTTGAAGTCTTGTGGAAACCAATCTTTCGAGTTCATCGATGATGTTGTCTAAAGGATGATCCTTGGTCCATTTGGTAACGTGTTCTGAGTTAGGAGCAGCAGTAACAGAAGGAATAACATCCGAAGAAGAAGATGCATATTCAATTATAGGAGTAGACAAATAATTGCTTATTCAGAATAAAATCATATGTTATTTCTTGAAATTGCTTATTCGGTTGCCAAATAATTGCCAATTCGGTTGCTGCTAATTCGGTTTCCAAATAACTGCTAATTCGGTTGCTGCTAATTTGGTTGCCAAATAAACTGCCAATTTGGTTGCCAATTCGGTTGCCAAATAAACTGCCAAATAAACTGCCAATTCGATTAGTGCTTATTCGGTTGCCAAATAAACTGCCAATTCGGTTACAACTAGGACGAAACTCAAACTTTCAAAAACATAAAAAGACACATTTTTGATTTTTTTCCCAAATTTTCTTGTACAACTAGTATTACTAAGCCTATAGGTACCTTAAAAATGCAAACTTTATGGTTTTTAAGCCAAAATTTTTGAAATCAAGATTTATATTTTTTAAAGCTTTTCGAATACAAAAGATGAACAAAAATGATGTTTTTCTTGAATCTAAGCTTGTACACCTATATCCAAAAGATACTAGATCAGATTTACCAAGGTAAATGATCCTTTAGTGTACAAAAAGCTTCAAAAACAAAAGAGAAACAAGAAAAAATCATACGGTTTGACGAAAATCGAACAAAAAAAAACAAACACAAAAACTAAATAAATCACTCCATGGCTCTTGATATCAATTGAAGAACGATCAAATAACATACATGAAGAGGGAAAGAGAGGTGGTTTTAGAGAGAGAGAGTGGTTGGATGACCATTTTAGAGAGAGAAAGTAAAACAAAAGAGAAATGTATTAAGTGTGTGAAATATTGAACAACCAACACCCTTTCCATGGCATGGAAAGGGTTTATATACCACCTATGGTAGCCGGCTAAAGGATTAGGCCGATTGGCTTTCCATGGGCTTTTGCTTATCTTTGGTCCGGTTAGCTTACTAAATAATACTTTGTGGACTACGAGCTAGAAACGTAAAATACGTGGAGTGACCGATCCCTTTTTGGATTCCTAACAAATAGATACCCGAATTCCTATAGATCTAAAGGCGAACCTCACATTTTTTGGGGTGGAATTATGAGGGTTTTTGTGCTAGTCATAAAAATTCCTATCCATGAGACGCAATTAATACTCGGTTTTCGTCGGTAAATGTCATAAAAAAATTTAAATTTTGGTTAAAATTACCGTCTATGCTATGTTTCTTTATATTACCCATCATTTTAAGGAACAAGCAAATGGCAATTGAAGGAATAGTTTCTAAGGCTTATTTCCCCCTACATTTAAGTTGAACATTATCCTCAATGTTCTCAAAAGTACCCGTAAAACGAATAAAGGGAAAAGAAAACAAGTTAAAGATTCTAGTAATCCCCTGGTTTGCTCAAAATGGAGAAGAAACATGTGATAACTGGTTAATTCGTCCTCCAACAATCGTCATATGAAACTTCCTAAGAACTTCTAAGCTTCTTCTCATCAATATAACCTGTAAATCAAAGACAAAGACAACTACACATGGCGTAAAATCAGCGGGATAATGATATATACAACGAAACTTTAGGGTTGACTCTATGAAAGCAGCAAAGATAGGATGAAAGTGATGATATAATCGTAGGTTTCTCCTGGTTTACAAGAAAATTACAATTTTTAGATATTGCACATTTTATTTTTCGAAAATAATTGAATTTTTTTGAATTTTTACATGGCTGGGGACGTAACGCCATTAGGATAAACCCTGACGCCGTCTCTAGCGTATGTGAAAATTTCTTCTTTGTTTTTCTTGAAAATTTTACTGCACGCAATTTTATTAGTTATTTCCTGCATAAAATACTACATAAAACCTGAGATTAATCATTACAATCATATGACTCGAAACTGACGCGAATTAATCTAAACAATTTATTTTAAATGTTTGAATTGGTTCTTATAAACCGGATAATTTCCCCTATGCTTATTTTATGCAAAATACATTTGGTCAATAAGACGAAGTTAAAAACAAAACAAAGCATGATCACAAAATAATTCAAACATAAAAGAATAAACGAGAAGAATTAAAACTCAAGACACTCCTAAATGCGGGTAAATAATTATTGGGTTGCCTCCCAAAAAGTGCTTTTCTTTATTTACGAGTCTTGTAGCTAAACTCGAAGTCACACGTCCTTACGTGACTTCTCCTTCATCTGCAACTCCAATCAAATATTCAGGTCCAAGCTTTAGACATTCCTTGTAAAACCCTAATATTTTGCTCATCACATAATTCACTCCTCTTCTCTTGTCCTCCTCGTTCCTAAGGTAGACTGACTTATTGTGCTCTTTTTCTATGTCTAATAGCGAGTTGTACTGTTCTATCTTTTGGGGGCATCTTATAGGCAATTTCATTGGTTCCGTTTATGAATCTCACTACTCCTTCAGACAAATCATGAGTCATATTGGACATTTCAACAAAGGGATTCCCTAGTACTACTTGTGATAGCCTAGGGTCTATGATTGAACTAATATCCTCAACAATCATGAAGTCTATGACATAAGTGAAGTTTCCTATAAAGATGTGCATTCCTTTAATCCTTCTCGTGAAATTGCTTACTCCCCTATTTGGATCATCCCTAGGGTCAAGTTTTCTTCTCATGATCCAATTATACAGCACTTGGGTCATGACGTTCAAAGGGGAGTTAAGATCTATGTAGGCTTTTTCCACATGCACATGTCCAATGTTGCATGGTATCTTAAAGTTTGACAGACATTCTTCTGTGATGTTGGGGTTTCTCAGAAATCTTGAAGTAATTGGGCCACTCATTAGAAGTGATAACACTCGATGACTCATTCCGATGAGCGGAATAATCACCCAATACATTGTGATGGGCTCAATTCCTCGATATATCATAGCATCTTCGGTTTTCTTTTTTCATAAAATTACCAACGACAACCACATTGATGTATTACGATTGCCCTCATTTAACCCGCTAATAAGAAAGTATCTATTTGAGTCACGGGTAACATGTTGTGGTTAGGGCATCGATCAATTGAAAGCTTATAACGTTCCCATGCTTCGAATAACGACTCATCGGGTTTTTGACGGAAATTCGTGATATCATTTATCAACTTGGTCACCATAGAGGGTGGGAAGTATTTTCCGAGAAATATTTTTGCCATTTGGTCAAAAGAGTTGATAGAATTCCTTGGCAAACGATCAAACCATTCGGCGGCACGATCTTGCAAGGAGTAAGGGAAGAGATGTAGACGAAGGGCGTCATCGGAGACCCCATTCACTTTCATACTTTGGGTGACATGCAAAAATTTGTCAAGATGCTTGTTGGCATCATCACCCGGTCCACGAAATGGACACGAATTTTGAACTTGTTGAATCATGTCATTCTTAAGTCCAAAATTCGTTGCTTGAATTGCAATCAGGGCAATTGGTCCACCCCGACCATTCAAAGATGGTTGGCATAACTCCTCCATAGTACAGAGGTCGGGAACGGGTAAACCGGCTCCCGCGGGAGGTGGTCCGTCATCACCGTTTCCGTTAGCAGCCATATTGATTTCTTCAAAATTGTTCAAAAGATTAAGATCAACGTGAGTTCTTCTTCGGATGGTACATTCGGGATCTTCGAGAGGTGGAAAAAGATTCCTTGTCGAAGATTGAGTGCTCATGCACTAAAAAGAAATTTAAAATGAGAAATTACACTAATTGATTTTTTTTTGCTTTTTTGGTTTTTCAACAATTAATTCACAAAGATTTATTTTAATAACAGACAATAAGATAAGACAATTTAAACCTAATAATCAACAAGCTTCTCGGTAGCTCTTTTGTGGTATATCCTTTATCATAACACAGGGTCGAATCTTGGATCGGGCTAGTTTCTAGAGAGAGAAACACTTGAGAGAGAATATTCTAGAGAGAGAAAGTGTTTTCTTTTGTAAATGTTGGTGTTCTTTTACCAACTTGATGATTTTTATTGATAATTCAGGACAATTTTTTTATATTTTTGATTTTCTAGATTTTTTTTTGGTTTTTATATATATAAATATACTAATAAAAGAAAAGGAAAAATATTTTTGTATTTTTGTTTTTTTAAAGAAAGTAACTCCACAAGGAAGGATCTTCAAAGCACTAATTGTCAAACTTCGAAACGACAAACGCTTTCACTCCTCCCCGGCAGCGGCGCCAAAAATAGATTAACTTTTTAACTACACCTATATATATAATAATATATAATAAAATATATATATATAATAAGGATAATCTAAAAAAATCAATAGAATCCGGGTAGTGAAGGTATGATGTTCTCGGGTCGTAGTCCTAACGAGGAGTGATTTGGAAAGTCGATTGTCGATTTGGTATTTGATGTTTGAATGAGAAAAAGCTTTGGACTTGGTTTTTCTAATTAAAATGCAAAAACAATTAAGGAAAATCTAGGAACGAAAGCTAGAATGATTAAAACCTAAAACTTAGACGGAAACGTAAAAACGCGAGTTAAAAAAACTAAGTTATCAAAAATTAAACCCTAAATGATGTTTTAAAGTTTTTCTATTCTAAAATAACTAAATTAAAAGAAAATTTAAAGAAAATTCTAAAACGGAAGCTTAAAAGGTTTAAAAATGAAGAAAACGAAAACCGGGTACGAAACCCGTTTTTAAAAACTAAAATTTTGCAAAAATGACCTTACGAAAGTTTTTCTATTTTTCCTAAGTGTAATATGATAAAATAAAATTTTCTAAAAAAGAAAAATATTTTTTTGATTTTATTTAATTTTTAATGATTAAAAAATTGTTTTAAAGAAAATAAATGAAAAAGAAAGTAAACAATATTGGAAAAATGTGAAAAAAATACATAAACGTGGATTAAGATAAGTTGGTTCTATGAAAAATAAGAGCTAAAAAAGTAGGCTTATAAATAAGCCGAAATAAGCTGAAAACAGCTTATGGGCTTAATGGGCTAAAAGGCCTATATAAAATAAATTATGCAACTCACTACCGGATGAGCTATTGTAGCATACCGGTAGTGAGTGTTATAAAATGTTGGTTGATTGGGGTTGAGGTCCCAAGTTCGAGCCTTGCTCACTTGGGGCTTCCCCTAATCCCAATGTTTTGGTTTCTGAGGTAGTTATATCCATATTTTTCAAACACTTTGACACTTACTACACTGAGAATTCGCATGTGCGATCTGACTGCTTATTCCCCACAGCATTTGCAGAACTGGGTGTCTGGGTTTGTCACTGCCAGACGTCTTTCCTGTCAGGCACTGGTTGAGCAGGGATAGAATTTCCCTCCAAGGTTGATACACATAATTCGTCCGTATACTGGAGACAAACTCTATAGGTTCAGGATATCCCAGCTCATTAACAAAATCTAGCACCGTGTCACAAGTCGGAGGTAACTCAAATGGGTGAGTTGGGTTGACAGGAGTGATCGCTAATGCCTTTCTAAGAAGATCAGCACTTAGGTCAAACCATTGTTCATCAAGTTGACAGCTATAAACCCCAGTCTTCTCATTATATGACATTGTCTTCCAGAACTATTGCAGGTAGATAGCAGGAACATTTGCAGATGATGCAGTCAATGCTTGGAAGAAATTGGTATTCCTCAGAATGTCTACTGATATCTGAAAGATGGGGTTCTTTTGAATCTTTTGTGCATTGAACAGTAGGTTGCTTTTCCCGATTGTTAACCACTGAGAGCGAGGTACAATCTGCTCATCTATTCTTGTAGGATGTTGAGCGGGAACATTTTGTTCTGCCATCGTATTCTACAAAAGGGCATTAACAAAGTAGACAAACATTGAAGAGAAACGAAGTTAGAGAGAACGTTAGCATTGATAAAAGTCATGTAACTGCACGATTGATTAACAACAGCGGTAACTCTGGTTTCATGAAAATCTACACATGATCGCACAGGATGCAGAATTATCCAACAGGATCAATTACTTGTTAACTAAGCCCGGATGGGGTTTAGAAAAGCAACTGGGTCATTCGAATGGGCCTTGATAGATTATTGGGCTCAAATGGGTCAAAATATGAAATTTAGCCCAAACCGCCGCTAGGCAGAATGCCAACTCGCCGTTAGGAGAATTGAGCAAACCGCCGCGAAAAGGAGCGGGTTGAATATTTTAATGAATAAAAATATTCGACCAAACCGCCGAGAGACAACCCGCTGTCAAGGCAACCCGCTGTTAAGGCAACCCGCTGTTAAGGCAACCCGCTGTTAAGGCAACCCGCTGTTATGGCAACCCGCTGTTATGGCAACCCGCTGTTAAGGCAACCCGCTGTTATGGCAACCCGCTGTTATGGCAACCCGCTGTTAAGGCAACCCGCTGTTTAGGCAACCCGCTGTTTTAGGCAACCCGCTGTTGTCAACCCGCCGTTTAGGCAACTCGCTGTTGTCAACCCGCCGTATGACAACTCGCTGTTGTCAACCCGCCGTTTAGGCAACTCGCTGTTGTCAACCCGCCGTTTATGTAACTCGCTGTTCTCAACCCGCCGTATGCCAACTCGCTGTTGACAACCCGCCGTTTTAACCAGCGGGTTGAGTAATTTATTAATAAATAATAAAATAATCAACTCGCCGTTAAGAAATACACGCAACTCGCCATTCGGGCCGGTTTCTTAAGATTCAAACCCCGCACCTCTTATTTCAATACTAATCACATCCTAAGGCATTCCTATGCTATAGATATACATTGCTACCATTCTTTACATCAAACACACATATATCTACTTTTTACAATACAACCCGCCGGTAAGAATCAAGGGCAATTCATTCACTAATGTTTGAGATAGAAAACCACACATCAAAACACATTAATATATGCCTTATGAACACTTCCCAGCAACTAGATCACACCTTAGAACACTATATTGGCGTATTCATCTTAAAACGACCCTAGATCTATTTTTCTACATTTTTGAATGTGTTTTCGACCGATTCCTTTGATATACACACTAAATAAATGATATAGATTAAGGACCGATACATACCTTTGCAAGAAACACACGAAAATCGGCGATTTGAGATTTCGTTCTTGGCGGCGAGTTGCGTGAGTGTGTGTGTGTGTTTTTTTTCTTTGACTGGTTTTCGAAGGATTTGACCAAATGGCAACTCGCCGCCCTTTTATACTCCTAAGTTACATACTTGGCAAATTTGGTCCCTTTGGTTTCCATCTTCTTTTATTTCTTGTTTTAAGTATTTCTAAGGCATTTCTAAGATTAGGCAATTGGCCAACTTAGTCCCTATTGGTTAATAAGGCTAGGAAACAAAGAGCAAATGCTTTTTACACCCTAAACATTACAACAATAGATAACTTTGGACCTTTGAGTTAAAATTAATTAACTCCCCTTCAAATATTAACCCATTAGAATACAACAACCATCTAAGATTAGATTTTTTTATAGCAACCAACAGTCTTTTATCACCCCTTAGATTTTTTCACATTCACTCTCCCCCTCAAACAACGACCCGGTTTCTATTGAAAGAGCTGTAGTCGTTGGAGATGAAAAGGATCTGGCGAACATTCTTACCCATCACCATTGTATTTTCTCAACCGTCCCAATAAAGACATGGTATAAAAGTAATCCATGCCCATACATTAATCGGGTGGCTCAATTTGAAGTAATTGCAAAGCCTTTTAGTAATTCCAATGACTTAAATATTTCTAAAAAGTATTTTATTAGACTTATTAGACAAATATATATATATATATATATATATATATATATATAATTTATTTTATTTTATTTTATTTTATTTTTTTGTTTTAGTTGTAAAAAAGGATACACAAAGGGCATTTGGTTTTTCTGTCCTCTCCTTCTTGATGAGTTTGTGAGTTTCAGGGGTCAAAATCTTCATTGCTCATAGGCGTGGAAGAAGAAATTCGAACCGTTCTCTGGGTAAGGCTTTGGTGAGAATATCTGCAAGTTGATAATTCGTTTCCACGAAGTAGAGTTCAACCACTCTATTTTCCACTTGCTCTCGGATGAAGTGGTGCCGTATGTCAATGTGTTTAGAGCGAGAGTGCTGGACGTTGTTACAGCACAGAGCAATAGCACTTTTGTTGTCACAGTACAGAGGAATTTTATTGAAGTCAAATCCGTAGTCTTTGAGCTGGGATCGCATCCAAAGGATTTGAGCACAACATCCAGACATGGCTATGTATTCAGCCTCTGTAGTTGATATTGCCGTGCTTCGTTGTTTCTTTGATGACCAGCTAACCAATCTATCTCCAAGAAACTGAGCACTTCCCGACGTACTTCTTCTTGAATCTTGACATCCCGCATGATCCGCATCTGCATAAGCTGTTAGTGACATGGCGTTGTCTTTCGGATACCAAAGACCCATGTGAATGGTTCCTTTCAAGTACCGAAAGACACGTTTGATAGCTTCAAAGTGCTTTTTGGTAGGCTTAGCCTGATATCTAGCACACATGCAAACAGCGAAGACAAGGTCGGGTCTACTGGCTGTAAGATACATTAGGGAGCCAACCATTCCTCTAAATCGAGTTTGGTCAACTGGAGTCCCCATGAGATCCTCGTCCAGTTTCAATCGATCCACCATTGGTGTATCGACAGGGTCAGAGAGATCCATTCCATATTTCTTTAAGGTTTCGAGAGCATATTTCGCTTGGTTAATAAAGATGCCTCCGGGACTTTGAGAAACTTGTAGGCCTAAGAAAAACGACATTTGTCCCATCATCGACATCTGAAATTTGGAGCTCATCTCTTTTGAAAATATGTTACACGCATTAAGATCTGTTGAGGCAAAAATGATGTCATCTACGTATATTTGAACAAGTAGAATGTGTTTGCCTGATTTGCGTGTGAATAACGTTGGATCCACGGCACCCTTGAAGAAATTGTTTGCCATCAGGAACTTTGAGAGTGTGTCATACCACGCCCTTGGTGCTTGCTTAAGCCCATACAGAGCTTTCTTCAGACGATAGACGTGAGTAGGATTTTCCTGATCTTCAAATCCTTCAGGTTGACTGACAAAGACCTCTTCTTGAAGATCACCGTTCAGAAAAGCAGTTTTGACATCCATCTGGTAGATGATCATGTTTTTGGTTGCGGCATTGGCAATGAATATTCTGATGGCTTCTATCCGTGCAACAGGAGCAAACGATTCTTCAAAATCAATACCTTCCTCCTGACGATATCCCTTTGCAACTAACCGAGCTTTGTTTTTCAGTACATCACCATATTCATCAAGTTTCACTTTGTAGATCCACTTGAGAGCGATAACCATGACATAAATTGGGCGAGGCACTAATTCCCATACTTCAAGTCGATCAAATTCATGAATTTCATCTTGCATGGCTTGAAACCAGCAGTCTTCTATCACGGCCATTTTGAAGTTCTTGGGTTCGACTTTGGACAGTTCAGTATGGAAACAGCACCATAAAGCATCGGATGCTAACTGTTTTCTGGTTGATACAGGACGAGAGGGATTGCCAACGATGTTATCCAGAGGATGATCTTTGGTCCATCTTCTGATATGATCTGGAGGGTAGTTAACTTGGATGGGTTCCGCTGCATTAACATTCCCCGATGATGATTGTGCCGAACCTGGATCTCCAGTAACAAGGTTATTTGAGGGATGAGGAACATCGTGAATGATTGGGGTGTCTTCTGGAATTTCTTGGTGTTGGACTGGAAGATGACTATCGGATGTTGACGATGAGGCACTTGTTGACGGTGCATCTTGAGCAATTGTTGTAGACAAAGATGTACTTGGTGGTACAACTTGAGCATTAACTTCAGTAGCAGAAGGTACTGGTTCATCAACTCGAGATTGTTCAAGGTGTTCATCAAACATCGGTTGAAATAACATTTCCAGCTCTTTGTCGGTTGGAGCGAGCCCTGATTTGAGTTGACCAGGGGTCACGATGACAGGCTCGGGTCCTGAACTTATGCGTACAGGAGCCATTGACTGATGCATCTCATCGAATGTGACGTGAATTGTTTCCATTAATCGACGAGTTCTCTTGTTGTAGATTCTATAGCCCTTCCTGCTAGGAGCATACCCAACGAAAATCCCAATGTCAGCTTTGGCTTGAAATTTTCCTAGATTTTCGCTATCATTTGTAGGATAGCACAGAGCACCAAATACTCGGAAGAATGTAAGATCAGGCTTCTTATCATGCACAAGCTCATAAGGGGTTTTGTTATGACGAGTATGAATTAGTGATCGGTTCTGGGTGTAACAAGCAGTGGCTACAGCTTCTGCCCATAGAAACATGGGAGCTTTCGAGAATATCATCATTGTACGTGCTGCTTCCACCAGTGTACGATTACGTCTTTCAACAACGCCGTTTTGTTGAGGAGTTCTCGGAACAGACTTTTGATGAAATATGCCAACACCTTCATAGTATTCAGACATAACTTGGTTGACGAATTCCGTTCCGTTATCTGTGCGGATGAATCTGACTGTTTTGTTGAGGCCAACCTGTATTTGCTTAAGAAAGTTGGTGACAAACTCTGGAGTTTCATCCTTTGACCTCAAGAACTTTACCCATGTGAATCTTGAATAGTCATCCACGATGACTAAGATGTATTTCTTCCCTTTAATACTCTGGACTCTCATTGGACCACACAGATCCATGTGAAGGGTATGAAGAACTTCCATATTTGTATTTTCAGATTTTGGCCGGTGGGAGAACTTCTTGCTTTTTCCAAGTTGACAGGCTGAGCAAAGATGATCCTTTTCAAACTTCAATCTGGGTAGGCCTCTAACCAGATCTTTTCGAGCAAGATCATTTATCGTGCCGAAGTTTAAATGGTTTAAACGACGATGCCACAACCATGATTTGGACTTGGAAGCTTTGGACAGCAAGCATATCGGAGAAGACTTCATCATTTCATCAATCGATATCGTGTACAAATTGGTGCCACGACTACCTTTAAGGATATCTGTACCCTTAATATCACGAACAAAGCAAGTATGCTTTCTGAAGGCCACTTCAAGATCAGAATCACAAAATTGCCCTACAGAGAATAGATTGTGTCCAAGTCCCTCCACGTAGTATACTCTTGAGATCACACTGTCACCCATAACATAATCTCCATAACCCATGATAGCTCCTAAGTGATCATTCCCGAATCTGACTGACCCGATGAACTTTTCCACAAAATTCATGAGCTTTGAACGATTCCCCATCATATGTTTTGAACAACCTGAGTCCAGATACCAAAGCATGACCTGTACGACCTGCATTTAAAAATAGTCAAGTTTGGAAAGTTTGGACTTTCGGTTCCCCAATTTTTGTTGGGGTCCTGTTGGTTAGCATATAGAGTAGAACATTTCACAGAAAGCTTGGTCAAATGGCAAATTTCGCCTAAGGCAAATTTCTTTCCTGTGGGTCTCCATTGAGAACCACAATCAAGTTTTCCTAAGGTGAGTTTCGTTCCTGTAGGTCTCCATTGATAACCAATATCTGTAAATAGTTTTCCCGTAGCTTTCCAAACCCGCTTGGTCTTGTGCAAACTGTTATCAGACAGTCTGCCTTTTGGTTTCCAGATCTGCTTGGTCTTGTTTAAAGTGTTATCAGACATTTTGCCTTTTGGTTTCCAGATCTGCTTTTCTTTATTCAAGACAATTCTAACGGTGGGGGTAACATTCACAGAATTCAAGATATTAACAACACACATTCCATGACTTGCAGAATTTAAACATTTGTTACAAGTTTTGCACATAGATTCAGAATTCGAATTAATTACAACACGCTTAGAGCTAATGCCAGAATCAACCGGATTCACTTTTGTCCAAACTGACTTATTTGTCCTAAGGCGTACTTCTACTTCCTTCTTATTCTCCTTCTTAGCAGGCAGGATCCTATTTTTCTTTGTATTGCTTCTAGGCTTTGATCCGCTTGCTTCAGTGGAATCGTTTACTCCTGTAGAGGGAAGCACAGGGATATTAGTCTGTTGAACTCTCTGGTGCACTTTGTGTTTCTGTGTGTTGCTAGAAGAAGTTCCTGGTTTATCACTAAACGTAACTTGCTTTTTCCTAGTAACAGGGGTAGAGGGAGCCTTGTTATCTCTTTCATTGAAACTTTTTGGGCAAGTGCCAATCACACATTCTAACAATTCCTGAGATAACTTAGTGTATTGGCAAGCATAGTTAAGTGAATTATCTTTTAACTACTATAGCTCCTCTACAATCTCTGCTAACTGTTTCTACACTCTCTTAAGATGGCTGATATGTTTAAATGAGCACTTTATTGTTCTTAAGGGGGCTTGAGGTGGGTTTAACGTCAATGGCATACCATGCCAGGAGCAAGAACTTTTGGTTTGACATAGTCACTAGGTGGAAACAAGGCTCTTTACGTCGCCATTGAGCTTTTAGACTCTCATTTCATTTTAACATCGTTGATGTCTTTTCACTTGTTGTGAGCATGCGTAATCGTATTGAGGCATACAATTCCTTGTAATGTTTGTTTGACCTTTTCTAGTTTATTCTAACGCAAACATTTATTCCAATGAGATCTGTGATACATCTTTAGCATTTATTAAGGCTCACAACTTTCTGTCATTCACATTAGCGACTAGATCTTTCAAGTTTTTATCACGGTGTCCTTTTCTTGAATCTGATGTTCTGATTCTTGATCTTAAAGACTGAGTTTAAAATCAGGAGCTTCCTGTGATGCTTGTGAATTTTATTATCATAATTTCGTTGAAGATGTTGATACATTTAATTGCATATTTAGTATTCCCTTTCTCAAGTCTTTTGACAATAAGTTTTGACTCATCATGAACTTTTGAAATGTCAGCTTCAAGATTAGACAACGTGATTTTTCCTACATCATACAAGTGTTGAGTCGACAAACAATTATCAATCAGTTCTCATTGTCAATGAGGAGGTTTTTCTTTTCAATTTTCTGCACATTGCGTTGTCTTTCAGCTTTCGTTGTCCACTTCGTTATTATATTTGATCAAAAATTTCTTCCAGTTCTTTAACGTCTTTCATATGGGTTGTTTGATACGTCCAAACTAATGTGTTCTTTATGTGTTTTTAAAAATGGAAGTACTTCCCATGATCGGGGGGTGGGTCATTTGATGAGGATGGGTGGCGATGGGGGGTTTATGGCGTGTTGAGGAGGGAGGGGAGGTTAGTCGTGTAGTGGAGAGTGATGGGGGGATGGCACGGGGAAATGTGTTAGTTGAGGAGGATTTGGAAGCTTTATAGGGTTTCGTTCTAATTCGTTGGTGTGTTTGTATTGTGTCCTGGGTAGTTGGTATTCCTGCTTAACGATGAGAGGTTTTTGTTTTTTTTATTTTTTCTTTTTATTTATCTAACATCTTTTCGTTTGCTCAAAACCTCTTTCCCCCTCTGTAATACCTGTAGGGGTGATTCTAGTTTTGCAAGTTTTGTCAAATTCCGTAAAAAGTTGTGTGGAGCACATACAGATTAATCTTACTTGACTCTTTTGTTGGAAGTAATTCTGGGGACAAGCTTGACGAGGAGTATTGGGTGGTTACATGTCAATGCTGAAATTGGTTTTATGGAGCTAAGTCCTCAGCCTTTTTTTTGTTGTTGTTATCTATGGACCAAAATATTTGTTCTTGGGGTCGATTTTTCGTTGGGGAGCAAAGGTTGCAAGAAAGTTCTCCTTCGAGTAATCAGGGGGGGGGGGGCAATCCTAACTTTATTTTCCACACATAGAAGCTTTGCATTTTTAACCGCATTCTATTCCTAGTGAACTCAGTAACTCACGAGTATTATCCTCTGAGTCAATGTATGGTCAGTGGGTGTTGTTTGGTAGTGACAAGGTACATGACCCATTTTATACAGAGCGGAATGAGCTTGCTTTGCTACGGAGCGAGACATACAGGGATTTTTGGTTAGCATATTGCTACCTTGTGCCTTTTCTTCATAATGATTTTGTTTTCACAACTGTGGAACTGTTTGAACGGAATGTACTGTTTGTATAATCTATCTTCAATCTTATCTTTTTAAGCTTCTTTATGTCCAAAAACTCTTCAAGGAATTTGTCTCTTTTTGTTTAATATCCTTTTTCACAAGTGTTACTTCTTCTGTCTTCTTGACTTAAATGGTCAACGGTTTAGAAGCAAGTAGTTATTTGTGCTGTAGGAAGTTCAGATTTTAAAGAAGTTTCCTTTCTTATGTCGGGTCCGAGATGATTATTCTTCATTTGTTCATCAATTTTTCATTCTCTATCAGTTAATTCAAACTTTGCCCGTTTTTCATATTCCCTGACCAGTTCCTTATATCTCGCAAGTTCAGAGGTCACTGAGTCATTCATTACCATGTCTGGCTTATTTGCTAATCTACTTTGTACACCCTGTTCATGCATTTCATCGAGAATAGACATCAGTGCATCATTTCGTACAGAAGATACATTACATTGTACAACATGTTCTTCGTTGTCTTCACATCTGATCATACGGAACAATATTATATCCCTCGTTTAAGTAGCTCAGAGGCCAATACAATCGTAGTTGTGTTGTACACTCGTTTTTTTGCATTCGTTGTTACTTCATGTATACTATCATATGATCTACAAAGGTATCTGATCTTGTACCTAAATGGATTATTCCGAGTCTTATGATGGCCTGGCGTTCATCGTAGATGGATCTCAGATGTGAGATTTGCTATGAAACATGGTCTGTGAAGTTGGGACTTCATTAACTATCAGAGTCGAATGCATCACTTTCATCAGCTTCAAAGACCATGGTCCAATTGAGTGCCAAATCATTCTCGTTTGAATCTTCCAAATCATCATCAACGTGGTAACAATGTTCCCCTGTGCAAGAAAACACGATGTTCTTCATCCAGTACTTGCTCCACTCTCCTGGGCCTGCATTCAGTTAGCATCTTGTCCTTGAAGTAGTCATGAATCTTGAAATCGCATTTGGCCTTGGGCATTCACGTGTGCTATGTGGCACTAATCCGTTTCATTGCTAGCACTTGTTGGGTTCGCTTTGACAGGAATTAATCATGCCTCCTCTGTTCTGACTCCTTTACATTTACGCTACACCATTCCTCTTGCTTGTTTCTCTGAATTGGTCTTCCTTGATAATTCGCATTGTATCTTCACGGACATCGTGTACTACAAATTTCCCGTCTTGAACCATAGCTTTGTTCCTTGCATTAGACGAAGCTCTAAGTTGATGTTTAGTTTGGGAAGATGTGATTTGTTTCGATTGAGTGAGGAGGGCAAAGTGTTTGGAATTAAACTTTCTCAAGCAAGTTTTTCTTTGTTGAAGAACTTCCTGAGTCCAGTGAAAGTTAGTCAAGTCATGGAGATGGTTATTTTGTGGGGTTGAGGGAGACTTGGGATGATGTGTTGGATAACTGCTGAAACTGAGGCGGTCCGGACACTAGTGCCAAAGGATCATTATTTGGTTGAATGAACTTTCCATATATTTGTGTTTCTATTAGCAGCACCTCACTGTTGCTTTATAGTATGCATATAGACTGATCAAAGTTTGACTCATTCAAACCTCTGTTAGGTTGGCTTGACTTCAGTTATGATCTACCTCATTCAGGTAATGTGGTTCACAATCTTTGAGTTATGCTGCATCCTGGGTAATGGTCATCTTGATGTTTCTCCATGTATTAATGAGCTCGATAACTAACGTAGTATCCTTGAATGGTTACCTTTGTTTTGACTGGAAGTGTTCTTTTCATCGTTTATACTGAGATTCCTGGTCATCCTTCGTTAACTCAGAACCTTCCAGAATCTCATCGCGTTTTCCCAAATGTCCTTGGAGTCTGTATAGTGATTGATGAGTGAGTAGATGTCCTTTGGGTTACTTAAGTAGGAATATTGGTTGCACGAATGTCAGCTTTATACCTTTCCTTTCTTCAGCTGAGAAGGTCGTTAAGGACTCTAGCACTACTGGACCTTGTTGGAACTGCACCCTAGTTCCTCCAACAAAACACTGAGACCGTTCCATATGAAGGGTCCTTCTGTGAGGACTTCATAATATTTACATTATCCTTTCCTAGACTAGTACAGAGTAGACGTTGTTGCAAGATTCAAGTTCTGTTCTATCAAGCAATTGGGGGGCGTGTATCAGAACGGCAACATGGATGTCTTCTTGCATACTAGACTCTTGTATTATTATGATATGATTTGTTTTGATCGATCACATGTTTAGTGAGTGTACGTTAAAACTGGCTGTCGGCGTTACGTATTCGTATTTTGTTTTTAGTGATATTAAACTCCTGAGTTTGAAATATTTCAAATTTCTAAGGACAGAAGCTCAAACTCGCCGCAAAGGTACCAAACCGCTGCAATGAAATAAGGCAACTCGCTGGTGGAATTTTAGGCAATGCCGAAAACTAACTCGCTGCCAAGCAACCCGCTCGAAGAATATTTTAATCAAAACAGCCGTTGAGTTTTTCCAAACCGCCAGAGTTTCTTAAGAATTTGCTATTAAAATAAATCAACCCTGCTGATAACCTAGTTCAAAACCGCTGGTGAAACGCTGCGTAGTATAAGCAAACTCGCTTCTTGAGCAATCGCCGCCTGTTCAAACCGATGTGTAATAACTCGCTGCTTACTAACAAACTCGCCTCTGGAGCAACTCGCCACCTAAGCCCGCGTTTGTGGGTCAGAGGGTTGGTACCTACTTAATAAAATAATATTTTTTAGCAAACGCCAATGAAGAAATTCTTAGGCATCTCTCCATGATGGAAACAACGACTTTTATCACACAAAATTCACCTCATAAATCACCCTTATTGAATGATTTTGCTTGATTTCTTTTGCATCAACACAGTACCACAGGTAATAGCAACTAGAAACACTCAAACTTTATCAATACAAACAACAAAATTCGGAGATCTTAAAAAAACGAGCTAGAACTTTTTATGGCACACTTTTCGATCTAAAACAAGCAAGAAATCGCACATACACACGATCTAATCATCCCATAAGCTCTGATACCAATTGTGGTATATCCTATATCATAACACGGGGTCGATTCTTGGATTTGGCTAGTTTCTAAAGAGAGAAACACTTGAGAGAGAATATCTTAGAGAGAGAAAGTGTTTCTTATGTCTATAAGCTGAAATAGAGCTTATTTTAATTCAGTATTAATCTTACCTAAACCTTAAATCAGATTAACTTACATTTATCATGGACCTTATTGGATATGAGCTTTTTGGAAGAGGGATCTAAAAGGGAAGGATCCCTATGGACTTTTACCCTAGCTTATTAATAAGCTAGGGAGCTTGTAGCTGCCATTATTGGTACCTTTTGTTTAGCTAAAGGTTCAAGTAAGTTTTTCTTTTCCTTTTTCTCTAATTTCAGTTTAAACTGCTTAGTTATAGCTTAAATGCTTATTATTGCTTATTTGCTTATTCTTTTTGCTTATTAGTACTTATTTGTGTTTAGTATAGCCTAATAACCATAGTTGCTTATCTGTTTTTGATTAAGATAGTTTAGATCTTAGTCTTTAATATAAGTGTCTTAAAAACCTTAAAAAAACCAAAAAATAGTAGAAATTAGTTTGAAAAATTAGTTGTTAATTCATGTTAGTTAGGGTTGTTATAAGCTAAATATAATCTGGTAGTTAGTGCTTATTAATTAGTTTTGCAATTTAAGTTTAAAACCAATTCTGTCAAGTGGTAAAGGGGTGTTTGGCATAAGCTTATTTGACCTTCTAAAGTCAAAAGTTTTTGTGCAAACCTTTTTAGACAGCTTTGAATCTAGTTAAAAACAATAGGAAATGAGTTTTTATAAATTAGATTTGAAAATTTAAAGAATTTGAGCTTATATTAAGTGTGCCAGCACCAGGGGAATTTTCCTTTGAAATTCACTTGTGCAAATTTTGATCTAAGCCCTCCAAGGCTTAGATCTTGCTTGCATTTTGTTTATACACTCTATTTGAGTGTGTCTAAGTGCAGGATTTCCCTTAGGAAACCTGCACTCTTGGTTTGCACTTGTGCAAACTGCACCAGTACTAACTTAAAGTTAGTACTGCTGTCACTATTAGCCTAGTTTTTAGTTAAGTATAAGTAGGTTTTAGGTGCTTAGATTCAAGTAGGAGTTAGATTAGTTATAGCTTATTATAGATTTAATCTTAATTTGCATTTTCTAGCTTATTTACCTAGCTTAATTTAGCTGTCAAAGTCATAAAAATTCTAAAAAAAAAAACGTGGTTGACGCACCGCCAGATATCATTGATGTTCCTGACGAAGACGATGATATTATTGGTGATGAAGACGCCCTTCCTCATGATTTAGCAGATTCTGATGTTGAAGACCTCATCAATGTTGATGATGATGGTGTTGAGAAAGTTTATTCTAGTGAAGAAGAAGATTGATCTTGAGTTGTAACTTTGCAAATTCACTAATATATGAATGAATGAATGAAATTGTTGGTGGAATTGTTTAAATGTGTATATTTAATTGGATTATATGTATTTGGAATGTGTGCATGCTTATAGTATTATTGTTATGAATTTCTATATGGTTGCTAATTGTACTTGTACAAGGATGTCGTCAAGCAGATGTTGCAAGGTCCCCCGGAGTGACGGTGGCGGGATGATCGTCCCCACATCATACTTTGTAATTACCAGCACCTGGTGTTTTTTGTTATTTTTGGTTACGAGGGGCAGCTTTGCTAACAAAGAAAATTTCTGGATTATTGTAATACAAGCATAAATTTGATACATATATTGAACTTGCTTGCCTTGAATTTTTATGACTTTATCACTAACTTGATTTTGCAGGCAAAGGTAAACGAAAGCCCAATTTGGGCGTAGGAGGTAGCGGGCAGCTGAATACCCGCGACAAGACCCGAACCTTTCGCTAAAGGAGATCGCGAAAGCTAAAGGCCTCGTCTCGATCAGTTTTGAGAGCAGGGTGACAAACAAACCCTAAACCCTCTCGGTCCCCATGCGGCTCACTGGTCTAATTACATCGGGGAGGTCGTTAGGAGTGTGTCGTTGTACTACCCTTCTTGGGAGAAGGTCCCGAAGGAGCGGAAGGCGGCGATCATTTCAAATATTAGGGTCAGTTATCTTGTTATGTTTATTTCATTATCTATGTGTTCATTTATTTAAGTGGTATATTTATCTAAATTTCGTGTAATATATTATATTCATATAAATAAATAAACAAATTTAAAATAAATATATAAATATATCTCTAACTCTGTTTTTCGTTTTGGTTGTATATGATTTTGCAGACCCTGGTTTGACCTCAGGCCGCTACTGGATTTCCTCCCCGCTGGACAGAGATCTCGAAGGCGATCAACATGGCACTTGCAAAAATCCTACAATACCAACAAGGCTTCGTTCAAAAGGCCACGCATTGGAAGGCAGACCCCCCAACCGGGACTATTACGATGTGAGGCGATAAGCGGGGGGCACGTCCATGGAGATTACAGCGGCTGAGTGGGATAAAGTACATTAAGTTTTGGAATGATCCCAAGAACCTTGCTCGAGCCGCTCAAAATCCTAAACCGGCAAAAAGAGTGTTGGTCACATCCGACAGGAACCGGTCCGTGGCTTTCGCCTTCGAGATAGAATGCAATAAACATTATAATTATTTTAACATACATATATACATTTAAAACCGATTTATACGCTTGGTGTGTTTGATTTTTCGTTTTAATTAGTTTCATCTTATATGCGTGTGTATGTACAGAGGCAGGCCTCAGACACTCAGGAGTACCCTTCACTCATTGACACCTTCTGGCGAACACACACTGTTGACGGGGTATTCCCTAAGGATGAGGACCGCCGCATATATGTAAGTTTTGTTTCAAAACACACTTTAATGAATTATCGAGAAATAATGTAGCAACCCGACTAATATAGTTACTATCTTGTGTTTTTTGTCCACTACAATAGGAGAGATAAAAGGCTTGATGGTTTACGGTGAGTTACACGGAGGATAGATCATGCGTTGGCAAGAGGGGGTAGCTTTCGTTGGGCACATATCCCCGGTGTGGGTCCCAGGTATTTCATCAATGCCACATCCAGGCCAAGTATGCCCGCCCCCGACAAGTCGCTCAAGAGCATGCATAGAAAGGTAGACTTTATGATGAGTCTTTTCAGAAGCGACTCATCAAAGCACTCCGGATATTTTAAGAGATTATGAGTATCGGGTGTGTTGCTAGCGGAGTGGCGGTTGTGGTGATGACCAGGAGAGTGCGATGATGAGGATGGCTGAGGTGAATGATTAGTACGTTATATATTATTAGTATGCTGACATTATTTACTTCATGTTGCTTTATGGCGACATTTAAACACTTGTTTTCCCTATCCTAGTTATTTATATATTAGTTAGTAAGCCCCGTTTAGTTATTATATAGTAGTCAGTAAGCCCCTTTAAGGCTAGGAATCCCCGTTTTTTGTAGAACTTATTCCAGATTTTGGAATGATTTAGCTTTATTATGCTTTTGGTTTTGGTACAAGTTGTATGTATTTGTATTGCGTAACTGATCACCGTTTTGACCGTGTATTGTGTTTTGAGGTCAGCAAAAAGAGTTGTGATGGGTCTATTCAGTTTTGATACAGGTTTTGTTATTTGGTAGATTTTTTTTTCCCGGAAAAAATCTGAAAAACGCCTGCTGTGCAGGCTGTATTTAAAAAAAATGCAGACTTTTCCCCAGCGACATGTCGCTGGGGAAACTTGATTTTAATTCTTTTTTGATTTGTTATAAAGTTTTTCCCCCCAGCGACATGTCGCAGGGGAAACATGATTTTAATTTTTTATAAAACGGCTTTCCTCGCCCAGCGACATTTCGCTGGGGAACCTTGATTTTAATTTTTTTTTTTAAACGCTTTCCCCCTAGCGGACATGTCGCTGGGGAACTTGATTTTAAATTTTTTTTTATATTTTAAAGAGTTTTTTAAAACTTAAAACTTGATTTAAATAAAATCATTCCTCCAATGACATGTAGCTGGGGAAAGTATTTTCAAATGTTTAAAAATATTCCCCAAAGTGCGACTTGTCGCTGGGGAAAAGTGATTTTAAAATTTTAAAAAAAAAACTTTCCCAGCGACATGTCCTGGGAAACGATTGCCACCTAGAGTGACATCTAATTGTTTGACTGAAAAAAATGATAGGGTACCCACATCGTTCGCTGGGGATTGTATCCTTGGACGAGGATTCCCCAGCGACCTATTCCCCAGTCGACTTTTCGATGGGGATGGTTTCCCACCCAGCAGCGACATGTCGCTTGGGGAAAGCATCCGAAATGATTTCTGGGAAAACCCCCAATTGTGTAGGGTTAAAATTACAAATACAAGATATACAAATGATCATAATTATATTTGGATAGTTTAATGATCCATAAATAAACTAGATATTTTTTTTTGAACGACGACTTTATTAGAACCACTACAAGGAGCTATGAAAATTACAAAGGAATCAAAAAAAGGGTGGTTGAAGCCAACTAACCCATTCAAAGTTCTATTACAAGTCTAGCTACACAGAAACACCAATAAAAAGAGCGTGATAAACAAATTTGTCCGAAAATAGCATCCTTTCGGGGAATAGGAGACGCAAAAAGAATGGTTCATGAAGTTCCAAAAAGGCTCCACCAAGAAACGTAAACAGAGATTCCTTCCAACACCTCTTTCACGTCTTTAGAACCTAAACGATAGCTTTGAACCATGAGAGCCAATCTATCAGACGTAGCTCATAAGGGATGAAGCATTCAAATTCACCATCCTACAAAAGAACTTCTGAATAGGTCTTTCCAGCCACAAGCATTGATGAGCGGAGATGCAAAGGGGCAACCCAGAGGAGAATAAATGGGACGAAGTCCTTTGTCAGCACGGTTTTCACGAAAGAGGACACGTCCAGAAGTGCGAGAAGCGAGAGATCATTCCTTACAGACAAATTTCGATCTAGTAGGTTAAAACGGATCTTCAGAGATAAAGTTTCCAAGCAAGATAAAAACGTTTTTACCTTAATCGTAATACTTTTAAGTCCACGATAGGAACTTCCATTTGTTAGGAACAAAAGCCTCATCTAACATTGATCGAACATCCTTAGACTTGAAAACACCAGCGCCATGTAAGTCGCAAAAACCATCTGTCATGCCAGATTAGGGGGGAGGGGGTGAATATAACCGTATCAATGTAATACGAAAGGCTGATCAGGTTGTTGGACTCTACACCTCCGCGGGACATGACGACGAAAAGAAGATGAATAGTACGTATTAATCGTATCAGCAACCGATATGTCTTTATTGTCTCGGCATGGGGAGGGGGGGCTAAACAACGAGAAAGAAAGCCTTGAGAAGATTTATCGCCATGCCAAAGATCTTTCCAAAAGCTTGATACCTGTACCTTTACCCACACGAATCTTACAACATGAAATGAGATCACACACCTTTGACTTTAAAGGAGTTTAACTTCTGTTATGAATGGAGCTCCAATGTCGAATTGAAAGCAGCAGAAAAGAACATACCATCGATATCAACATGTAAACAAGCTGATATATTCGGGACACACATAAAGAGTTATCATGAAAAAGTAGCGTCATACCTCACTTGAAATAGAAGAGCCCGATTGGAGAGCGAAAAACTAAAAACTCCAACCCTCTTCGAATTTCTTAGAAGCAAGCACCTTAGACCATTTGACCCAAGCAATTTTTTCAACGAGCGACCTCATGAAAGCCATTTAAAAAAAATTCCCTACGCAGACTCCCCATATAATTAAGAACAGATTTTGGACCTTGAAATCGACATGTAGTAGATAGAGTGGAGCCAAGACCGGGGGGTTTAAGAAGGGCTAAGAACGACCCCCGATATAAAGATGTAGTAAGTTTTCCACCTTAGACAACCTCTTCTTATCTTATTAAGTATCTTGCTCGTCCCAAAGCCTTTTTAGAGACACTATTATCCATTCCTACTAAAATAGCCCCAAGTAATAAAAGGAGCATTCATTTAAATAAACTAGATATAAGGTTAAGAAAATGAAGAGTTCAGAAGTGTAAGTATATATTTCAATATTGGACTACATTTATAGAGAAATTAAAAACTAAATTAAATTGAATCAATAATTATTAAAAAAATTAAAAAACAATATACATTATCTATTACCTTATACTATAACACTCAAAATCTAATCAAAATCTCTATCCTATATATCTCATGACAATAAATTGTGACATGTTCTGACGTTATCTCTTTGAAATATTGGACTTATTGCTTATGTACTTCTTTTAATTTAATGTTATATATTTAATGTTTTGTACCTTTAACCTATTGGATCACTTTTACCAAAATGCACAAACAAAATATCAAGTTGAGTACTCAGTCCTGTTTACACTTCTTCATTGTTGGGAGGTGTATAAACAGTGTGATAAATGGACTTGACAAGAAGTTCCAAAATTTATGGAAAAATGAAGGAGCATACGAGCAAAAGATACAATTCAGGCGACAATAGTTCGTTCAACACAAGGAAGTCAGGAGAGGGGACTTTCAATTTGAATAGCACGACTGAGAATGAGGAAGATGAAGTGCAGGAAGTTCGTCCAAGTCGTCCCATGGGCAGGGACCAAGGAAAGAGGAAAGGAAAGCGGGGAAACCGTCGACATCTTCAACAAATGGCTTCATAGACGAGGAAGATGAAGTGCATGAAGTTCTTCCAAGTCGTCTCATGGGCAGGGACCAAGCAAAGAGGAAAGGGAAAGCGGGGACGTCGTCGACATCTTCAGCAACTAGCTTTGATGATAAATGGTTGGCAAAGTTGATGGTCAACGAGTATGCAAACGTCAGCGGCCCGTACAACGTCAAAAAGCGCCAGGAAATGACAGAGTTATTGCAAATGAAAAAGATGGAGCTGGAACTCTAGGCCGTAGAGCTAGAAATTCGACGAATGGATCAACGTCAAAAAGACAAAGCGCTATATCTGTCGACTACCGATGAAGAGTTGAAACGGATGATCAAGGTGAGGTGCAACTTGACATTTTAGTTTACATTTTTTATTTATCTATGTAGTGTTGAGGTTTTTATTTCGGATTTTTAATTATTTATGTAACATTTTTATTTTATAAATAAAGATTTTATTTTTAATAAATAAAAAAATTAGTTTGTCCGATTAAAATAGTGTGACTAAAAAAATGAATTTTGATAGAAAATGAAAGTGAAAAAGTAAAAAGAAAAAATTGATATTGCACTAATGTGTCCGAAGAGAGTGTTTTTCAGTGTTTTGAAACCCGGTTCGACCCGGCCGGGTCAACCGGTTGAACCGGTTCCGGCCGAAAAAACGGGTCAAATTAAACCGGGTTTCATATTTTCGAAACCCGGTTTGACTCGCCAGGTTTGGAGTGACCCGGGTCAACCCGGGTCAAGAGACCCGGCCGGGTTTCGGTTTTTTCGTATTTTTTATAAATAAAACATGTTAATTGTATATATTTGCGACGTAATTTTAATTTTACATGTTATATTTGTTAATAAATATTCTTTAGGCTTAATATATGGAATATTTCATGATTTATATACATACTTTCTTTCTAATTATTGAATATATATATATATTGGAAAATCGGGTTGACTCGGCGGTCCAACCGGTTGAACCGATAACCCGGTGACCCGATGACTCGACCGGGTCGATTCAAAACCCGATTTTCAAAACATTGGTGTTTTTATAAGAAACCCTTACCACTAAACAATGTAGTACTACTACACATGCATGAAAGTACAAGTGACATTAAAACCACATACATGCATATACACATTAAGTTGAGAACAACCAAACACGTTGACTGCACGTGACTATCTACCAAACCTTAAACTGTTGAAGGACAGTAAGCCAAAAAGTGAATGTGTGTTTTAATGTCTTGTAAGTTGTAACCCCACCACCACCGTCATCAACAACCACCACCACCACCATTTTAACCGGTGATCATAATCTTTCAAGATTCACCAAACCCATCATTCATTTGACAAAAAGATTCAATCTTTGTGGGACCCACCACCCAAAAAACCTTATGTGGGACCCACCTCCACTTGTGTTTTTTTGATCCATAAATCTATAAAAGACTGAAAACCCATTTGTGTATTTGATCTTTTAAATAAATACCCTTTTTATATATAATTTGATTATTACAATAAATCCCATAAATTTATAGTATTTTAACATTTCATTATAATAATATTATCAATAAATAGTAATAAATTTGGGGCTTTATTCTAATATTCTATGTTATTAGTTAATTATATATTGTCACACGGATATCCCTGTTAGCATTTCATTTTTTTATGTTTTTTTAATGTGGCTTGGGTTTAGGGGTTTTTGTTAAGGTTAAGGGGTTTTGGTGTTTAAAGTGTGTATTTATATTTTGGATTTTGTTTAAGGTTTTTAAAGGGTGTGTGTTTTATTGGTTTAATGGATACACATGGAAGATTAATTGCTGGTTCACACAATAGAAATGAGTTTGTTCTTATCAATGCTGATGAAATTGGAAAAGTAAGTTGTGCTTTTTAATGTTGTACACATTTCTCTGTTTGTTTATAAATTATGTGTTTTTGTTGTTCATATTTTGCAATATATTGTTTATTTTAGAACATTTGATTATTTGTAAAAGTTTAAGTGGATAAATCTTGAGTTTTGATGTTGACTAATGCAATTGATTTTATGAAATGGATTAGCGTCACACTATATTCATGAACCACATTTTGCATTGTTGGCAAGATAAAGTTTCCAGTTTGATTGTAATTTCTATTTTAGGGGTCGAAAGTTGTTTAATTTATGGTTTTATACTTGAGTTTCTGAACGTTTTGTCACTTGTCAAGAAAATGCTGTTTTTCGATGTTTGATAGCTTTATTAAGATCTACATTGTGACAAAGCTTCAAACTTTTTATGTTATTGATCTTGTGATATATAATATGATGACGAAGTCCAATTTGTAAACTTAACTGGTGCTTCAACAGGTTACTTCTGAAAAAGAACCGAGTGGGCAGATTTGCCAGATTTGTGGAGACAGTATTGGAAAAACGTCCGATGGGGAGCCATTTGTGGCTTGCAACGAATGTGCATTCCCTATTTGCAGACCTTGCTATGAATACGAACGAAGAGAAGGTACTCAAGAGTGTCCTCACTGCAAAACCAGATACAAACGGATCAAAGGTATCGATATAAAACCCTCTATGTGGTCAACATGGTAGGTTGATGTGGTCTTAATTGGAAATAAGACGAATAAATTGATAATTTTGATAAATTAGGGAGTCCGAGAGTTGATGGTGATGAAGAAGAGGATGGATATGATGATTTGGATAATGAATTTGATCTTGGGAACCATGGTACGAGAGAAAATGCTCTGAGTTTATCAGTAGCGATGCTTTCTTCGCGCATGAGTGTAGCCCCTGGTGGTTCCAGTATTTCCGGTTTCGCGACCCCTTCAGAGGTGGATGTAGCCAGACCAGATCCAGAAATCCCTTTTCTAACTTATGATCAAGCGGTAATAATAACAAAATTATGCTTTTTGTTTATTCTGCCTGCTTTAAAGGTGAAATGAACTGACTATTTGTGAGCATTCTATTGATTGTAACTTCGAATTTAAAGGATGACAGCAGCCATGCTTTAATCGTCCCACCATACATGGATCATGCAAGACGAGTCCATCCTATGCAGCCTTTTGATACTGTTTCATCAGTCTCATGTAAGTGCCGGTTTATTGTCTACCGTTTAATGTTTGTTTAGTTTGCATAGCTCTCTTTTTTTGACGTTTCAATTTCGGCATGGTGTTCATATTTATTGCAGTGCCGCCTAGGCCAATGGACCCAAAGAGGGATCTAGCGGTTTATGGGTATGGGACAGTTGCATGGAAGGATAAAATGGAGGAATGGAGGAAAAGACAGATTGATAAACTTGAGATGGTTAGCCATCAGGGACATGGCGCTGTCGTTGGCCATGGTGTTGGAGATCTAGATGATGTCGATTTGCCTACGTAGGTGCTTCTTTCCATATAAAACAGTTCCTATATTGTATTACAGTATAATTCAATCATGTACATTCCTCAAAAATTATGTGTGTTTTCTCTTTGCAACTAGTAGACTCTGAGCACCTTACTAGTGAATAAGATTCATAATCTTTCCATGCTGACTTTTGGAGTCAAACAAAGCTACTTTTGTAAGAAAATCAAAGAGAATAGAAGGAAATGAAATGTTTTTAATTATTTGATATAATAGGATGGATGAGGGGAGGCAACCACTCTCAAGGAAGCTACCGATTCCTTCAAGCAAGATAAGTCCATACAGAATGGTCATTTTATTGCGTGTGGCGATTCTCGGTCTCTTCTTTCATTATAGAATCCTTCACCCCGTTAATGATGCATATGGTTTGTGGCTCACATCAGTTATTTGTGAGATATGGTTTGCCGTTTCATGGATCTTAGATCAGTTTCCAAAATGGTTTCCCATTGAGCGTGAAACATACTTGGACCGATTATCATTAAGGTAATACACACAACTTCTTTTTCAGGGTCCATATCTTTTAAGTGTTTAGAGCGTGTTAAGAGTTTGTTACTTTTGTTTTTTAGATATGAGAAATATGGGAAGGCCTCTGAGCTAGCTCCTATTGACGTCTATGTGAGTACAGTGGACCCATTAAAAGAACCTCCACTCATTACGGCAAACACGGTTTTGTCCATTTTGGCTGTGGATTATCCTGTGGACAAAGTTGCATGCTATGTCTCGGATGATGGTGCTGCCATGCTTACATTTGAAGCACTATCGGAAACATCTGAGTTCGCTAGAAAGTGGGTTCCGTTTTGCAAGAAGTTTAATATAGAATCACGTGCTCCTGAGTGGTATTTTGCTGAAAAAGTTGATTATCTTAAAGATAAAGTACATCCCGCGTTTGTCCGTGAACGCCGTGCTATGAAGGTTATAAAAATTCCCACTTTGTTGAATTTTTGCTTAAAAAGCATTGAACTTTGGTACCTAATATAAACCAATTATCCTAATTTTAAATGCAGAGGGATTATGAGGATTTTAAGGTGCGGATAAATGGGTTAGTGTCGATGGCACAAAAGGTTCCTGAAGATGGATGGACGATGCAAGATGGTACCCCATGGCCAGGAAACAATGTTAGGGATCATCCGGGGATGATCCAGGTACGCACCTTTGATAGAAATATTGAATATTAATTATATTAAGTGGTGAGAAATACTAATTACCCGAACATGGTTTGGAACATGCTATTTGATTGTGGGGACTGCCCTATTAACAACACTTTCTTTTTCGTAGATTGTTCTCATGAAATTTTCATAGGGAAATACTAATCATCCGAATAATGTTTGAGTCATGCATTTTATGTGTGAAGACATTTGTATCATACATATTTCTTTTTTATAAATTGCAGGTTTTCCTAGGGAATAATGGTGTCCGAGATGATGAAGGAAACGAATTACCACGTCTTGTTTATGTTTCTCGAGAGAAAAGACCTGGATTTGATCACCACAAGAAAGCTGGTGCCATGAATGCTCTAGTATGAATTTCATTATCATAAATGATACTTTTAACATCATTTTTTTAATTGATATTTAACCTGTTACTCTGTTGTTTTTTTTGTTTTTGAAGATCCGGGTGTCAGCTGTTATTACAAATGCACCTTTCATGCTCAATGTGGATTGTGATCACTATATAAATAATAGTAAAGCTCTGCGGGAGGCTATGTGCTTTATGATGGACCCTATATGTGGAAAGAAGATTTGCTATGTTCAATTTCCTCAGAGATTTGATGGGATTGATCGTCATGATAGATACTCAAATCGTAATGTTGTCTTCTTTGATGTAAGTCGTCATTCATTATTATCATATCCTATACTTATGAAACACAAACCCTCTTTTATGATCTTGTTGAAATTGTGTGACAGATCAATATGAAAGGACTTGACGGTATCCAAGGGCCGATATATGTTGGAACTGGATGCGTTTTCAGGAGACAGGCATTGTACGGATTCGATGCTCCTATTAAAAAGAAACCACCCGGAAAAACGTGCAATTGCTTGCCAAAATGGTGTTTGTGTTGTTTTTCGTCAAGAAAGAAGATAAGCAAGTGGCATGCAAAGAAAAAAACAAAGAAGCTGAAGAAAAAGATGGAATCTTCGACTCAAATACACGCGTTAGAGAACATTGAAGGAGTTCAAGGTGATTGAGTGGTTTTGAAAACATGACTAAAACTATGGATGTTTTTGTTTTATCATTATTATTTTTAAATGGGTATATGTTTTAGGAATAGACAGTGAAGAGGTAGCTCTCGTGCCTCAGATGAAGTTGGAAAAGAAATATGGTCAATCTCCTGTGTTTATTGCTTCGACACTTTTAGAAGAAGGTGGTGTTCCGCTAGGAGCATCCTCTGCATCACTCTTGAAAGAAGCCATTCATGTCATAAGTTGTGGTTATGAAGATAAAACCGAATGGGGAAAAGAGGTTAGTGAAATAAAAATATAAGAAACTAATTCCGTTATAGATAGGGTAGGTTATGTAACATGTCAAAATGAGTCTGGATCAAATGAGTGAATTATAAGTGGCTTATACCAGTTCGTCTAGAGTTACGTTGGTCAGCCAAGACTTGTCTATTTGCTCAAATTCTGTTGACAAATAACGTATTAGATATGATTACAAAATCTGTATTATTAAAATAATCAGCTAATATTTTAAATTAAGTTATATAGAAGATGGTAAAGCATATTAATACGCTACACGTCACTTTGGACCCACTACTTTTTAGCTGATTTCAGTAGTTTACACGAGGGAGGTAAAATACTCCGTTTGACATATGTACTTGAATGCCATTGAAAAAACAGGTTGGATGGATTTATGGTTCGGTTACGGAGGATATCTTAACGGGTTTCAAGATGCATTGTCATGGTTGGCGGTCGGTGTATTGCATTCCAAAGAGGCCTGCATTCAAGGGTTCAGCTCCAATCAATCTTTCTGATCGTCTTCATCAAGTTCTTAGGTGGGCTCTCGGGTCGGTTGAAATCTTGTTGAGCAAGCATTGTCCAATCTGGTACGGTTATGGGTGCGGTTTGAAGCCTTTGGAAAGGTTTTCATATATAAACTCTGTTGTTTATCCGCTGACATCTCTTCCGTTGGTTGCTTATTGCACCCTTCCGGCCGTCTGTCTCCTCAGCGGGAAATTTATCGTCCCAGAGGTAAGAAAAAGCTCATGAAACATTATTATCCTTGTCATCTTTAGTGGTCGTCCTTCATAACTTGATAAACCTATATGAATGTGCCTTTATCAATTGTTGTATACAGTCGTAATAAGCAGTTATCACATTGTTGCATCTTTATTGCAGATAAGCAACTACGCTAGCATTATCTTCATGCTCATGTTTTTGTCAATCGCCGTGACAAGTTGCTTAGAGATACAATGGAGTGGCGTCGGTATAGACGACTTTTGGAGAAACGAGCAGTTTTGGGTCATCGGTGGTGTCTCATCTCATCTTTTTGCTCTCTTTCAAGGTCTCCTAAAAGTCTTAGCCGGGGTTGACACAAATTTCACTGTCACCTCAAAAGGAGGTGACGACGGGGACTTTGCCGAGCTCTATCTTTTCAAATGGACTACTCTCCTGATTCCACCGTTGACTTTATTAATCTTCAACGTGGTTGGTGTAATTGTCGGGATCTCGGATACAATAAGCAACGGATACGAATCATGGGGTCCACTATTCGGGAAGCTGTTTTTTGCTATATGGGTCATTCTCCATCTATATCCTTTCCTCAAGGGTATGATGGGAAAACAAAGCAATGTTCCAACAATATTAATCGTTTGGTCAATCCTTTTAGCTTCTATCCTTACACTTCTATGGGTCCGAGTTAACCCGTTTCTTAGTAAGGATGGGATCGTGTTGGAAGTTTGTGGCTTGGACTGTGATTGAGTATGATATAATCGATCTCTCGAGCAGGTACGAAGTATCTATGAGTAGTATAAATAGAAAGAGGTTGGTTGGTGTTTGTAGATACAAAAGGCAGGCAGGGAGTTGTGGTTAGATTGAGTTGACTTTTTAAAAGTCTTATTTTGACTTTTTTTGAGAGGGTTTTAGTTTGATTGATTCTTTTTAGGTTTGCTGATTTTTGTGTGGATTAAGGGGTGAATTTCAGAACTTTTTATCTGTTTGTAATCACAGTAGAACATAAATGTTAGTTATTTTCTTATAACTCCATGTTCCTTTATTATTTTCATGAAATTTCGGAAAAATGATTATGTTGGAACTAGAAGATTATATAGAAGCACAAATGCTCCAATCTGCCCAAATATCATCTTTTGAGGAACGTATCTAGATAGAAATTGTCTGCAAGTAAAGAAACCACTCTTCAGCGTTGTCAAGAATTAGGTTTTTGGCCGATAGCCAGTTCTAACCCGTCCCGTTGTCCCGTTACAATCTGAGAATCGTCTCCGGGAGCGAATCATATTGTATTTTATCGTAGTCTTTCGGCAGAGACCGCGTTTTTACGCTTTTAATTAATATTTAAAATTTCATAATTTTTAATGAAGTCGTTAGTCATTTTCGTTGTTTACGTAATCGGTTAAGTATATTAATGCAAGTATGCATGGAAAGCCTTGTAAATTAATTCATATGCATGCACTGCCATTCCTAGAATGTTGGAAACCAATTGGTCTCCCTTTGGTCTTGCTCTTTCAACCGAATATGTACACACACTCTAGCATGGGATTCCATTTTTGAAATTGTGATACAAGTTAATATGCTTCCTACAAAATGGCTCTTGTACAAGTCCTTACTAGTCTCTCATTCGCGGATCATTTTGGTCCTCTTTTTCCCCTTGTACTCGGCCGAACAAAGCCACACACCAAGTCTAGGTGCATTCCATCTCATGCCAACATTTAAACAACTAGTCTCATTTATTTCTCATTCATTCATAGCAAATTCTCTCACTAGAAAAACACACATACTTTTCCTTTCTTTTCTTTCTTGTTCGAACCACAAACACACACACAAATCCATTTCTTTTTAATCTTTGATCAAACCATTTGAAGATATATTGTTCGAGGTTGATTGTTATTTCATCCGGGTAGTTTATAAACAACGTTTGGGTTGTTCTTAGTTTCTAATCATCTTTCGTCGCGTTTTCTTGTAAGTTATCTCTTCTTTTTCATAAATGAGTTGTACTTTTGCATTCGTATGATCATTCCGAACAAGGTGTACAAAGCGGATCGTTGTGAAAATCATTACCTATTTTTCTATAAAACTACAAGTCTCAAAGTTTAATCTTTTTATTTATAAATGGAAGAACATAAAAAGTAGTTGTACTTTTGCGTTTAAAAGTTCGTTGTGGCTATTTTGATATATATTGTTATTACTACGGCTATATTATTTATTTGAGATTTATCGTATAGTGAGTTTAAATATTGTTGGCGAAGGGATTAAGTTAGATGTTGAATTTATCGGAAGTGTAAATTGAAAGTCGAAGAGGTTTAGGTTTAGAATGGATTTGTTGCAATATTTGCGGTATTGTCGAAAATCGATCGGATATTCTTTCGAGTCAATAAAAGACGTACTTTTATAAAACTGATACTTTCACGAGTCGAGACGGATAAAAATGGAAAGTTGATATTTTTAGAAAGGTCATGCTGAAATTTTATAAACTTTATAAATGCGTCGAAAAATATACTTTTATTATCAAACTAATGATAAAATGAAGAATGACGTTAAGTGTCGAGTTTAGGTCAACATTTACGGTTATTGAGTCAACTTTGGTGTGTCGGGTCACTAAAAGACGAAATACACTAAAAGACAAAATACACTAAAAGACGAAATATTTTCGAAGATGTTTCAAAGTGTCGAGACTTGTCAAAACTTATAACTTTCGAAAGTACGTTTTGAAAAGGATACGCCGTGTCTACTCATGCTCGGATGATCAGCTCTTGCGTTAAGCGTTATTCGTTGTACATTTTTTTAAACGACAACTATATACTAGGTTGTCGCTAGGACCGTGAGATTCGTCTTCACTTGATTGATTTCTTTTGATCCACAACTCGCATAAGGTGAGTTCATAGCCCCGCACTTTTACTCGTTTGAATAAATGTTTTATAACTTTGGGGTGAGAAACATTGCTTGTTTTTAAAATCAGACACAAGTACTTTCATGAGAATTTTTCCCTGTTTACGTGTTGCCTAAGTAGCGCTAGACCTCCTATTGCCCAAAACTATCATGAACTGTTAATTTCTTGACCGGAGGACCGGTTGAGGGAGCGCGAGTGAATAAATAGATCTATTGGGACTAATTATCCCTATCCGGGTAAGTCGCACTTACTACCCACGGGTCGCCCGATTAAACGGATATATGTCATGTCGAATTTCGGATAGGAAATCTTAGGTCGGATTTCCTCTAGGGCAATGCAACCTATAGCTATATGAAAGCTATGTCTCAGAATTAGCATCGGTGTCATGAGCTTAGTGCAACGTAAATATCTTTTATGTGAAGTTGTATTTGTTATAACTGTCGCATGCCTGTAAAATCTTGTGGTCCACTATTACATCAAATTAAACCTATGAATTCACTCAACTTTATGTTGACCGTTTTAAGCATGTTTTTCAGGTACTTAGCTTTGGACTTCTCTGATGTGCTATGTGGAGTCTACGTGCAATATGATATCATCTTTCAAGACTTTATTATCATTCATACTCGTTGTCTTTTGAAAACTTAATTATGCTTCCGCAACGTTTTAAATTTCATTTCAAATCTTGTAAGACTTATCCATTTTTAATAAATACAACGAGTTATGATTTTCAAAACGTCCATTAGTGGTCGTTCTTTGTACTTTGTGTGATGTATATTATGACGTCACGTCCCCGGACACGTATTCCGTCTAGGCCCCGTTTGGGGTTGTGCCAGATTGGTATCCAGAGCCAAGGTTATAGAGAACCAGGTAGAATATCTAGGTCTGGTCTATAACCAGTATGTTATCCTTATGTGCTTTTATGTGTGCCTTATACGTGCTTTTGCTATGGCATATACGTGAGTATCTTTTTGCCTTGAGCATGCTATGTTATGGGTTTACCTCTACCCTGCGTTTATCGTTCCCTGCCTTTATGTTAATTTGCGTTTATTTTTTCCCTTGAGCTCTACTTTGCTATGAGCTTACGTTTATCTCGAGGTTATCTTTTCTCTGCGTTTACGTTTGCCTTACGTATATTGCCCCACTTGTTTATATAGAAGTTGTCTCTATAAATACTAAATTTTTCCTAAGACATTGTGAGTGACACAATGGTCTCTAAACTTTTCTAATACATTATGAATGACACAATGGTCTCGTTTACTTCTAAAATATCGTGAATAATACGATGATCTTTAAAACTTTTCATGACTTTACATTATACCGTTTTGCATAACTTTGAAACCCGTTACAGTCTGCCGACCCCACTGATTATCCTACTATTCGACTATGAAGACGACTGTGAACACTCGCCCTATACTGTTGAAACACCTACGTCATCTCGTTGCGTCTTAACTTTTCTTGCTTCTCGTAACTTCTAGGAACATGCCGATTAAGTCGCACACAACTTTAACCCATCACATCATAACATTCCATTCCTTTTTGGAAATACGACTTTTGAAATTCGACTTATTTTATTTCGTTTACTCCGTTCGATCTTGAAGAAAATACTGACAACGAGATAAGGAATGAGTTCCGCGAGGATCGAGTGTATTATAACCTAACGAATTGCTAATGCTATCGAAGGTATTGCTGTCTATGAGGCAAAAATCCACATGGCTCACGACTAAATGGATTAGGTCGTACGTTAGGAAACCAAAGTGGTAAGGAATGCCAACAACAAAATAAACGACAAAAGGTCGTGAGAGATTATATTGCTAGACTAAAAATGGATATATGTGAAAGTTACCCCTCTACAACAAGCGTAAGTTGCACCACATTGGGCCATGTACTGTGGAGTGCAATAACTATAAGTAGGTTGGCCATATGAATAGAAATTGTAGGACACTCGTTTCGATAAACAACTTAGAGGCCGCAGTGGCAAAATAGAAACCTGAAATACCTACTAGGAGTGTGGAAATCCAAGACATTACAAGAGTGATTGTCCAAATCTAAACCGTGCGAACCGTATTTAGGAGGTAAAAACTCGCGGGAACTCTAACGCCGTCAAAGATCATGCCGATACTTAAGGAGAGATTTCCCCACCTTGTATAGTGAAACCTATGTAGACTTGGACCTTAATTCCTAAGAGTTTTGCACTAGTACTTCCTTGTGAATTTTATGTATTGTGTGGATGTTTTTTTAAACCCTCTGTTCATTTTGTGTCATGACGATTTCGTCAGTTACGCTCAATTTTCTAATAATATATGCAAGGTACTCCTCAAATCTATTACCGTCTTATAACCCATTTCACTATTATTTTATAAACCGTTTTTTAGTTATAATATTATCTTGGTTGTTATGTATAAACTAATACTAGATCGTATTAGAAAACCCATTTCACTATTTGTTATCAAATTATTCTGATTATTCCTATAAACGATTTCTTTGGTCGTCCTATAAACTATCTTTTTGTCATTTTCCTATAAATTATTCTACTATACTTCTCATAAACTGTTTTACGCCAATCCATTTACAATCTAAACTTGTTTTCATATTTTGACTTTTGTCATCGTTTTAAACTCTTTTGCCATCATTTTATGAACTTTTCGCTAACACCTTATAAAAACTTTTTGGTATCATCCTATAAAACATTTTGTTAACATTTATAATTATATATTATGTACTCGTAAACTTATCTGACTATCATTTAATGAACTAAATTGTTTCCATCTTATAACCTATTCTACGGTTATTTATAAACTCTTTTCCTACCCTATTATAAACTACTTTGCAGTCATTTTACAAACCGTTTCATTGTCACCTCATAAATTATTTCGCTGTCGTTTTAATAACTATTTCGCTGTCAAATTATAAACTATGTCGTCATCATCTTATGAACTACTTTGTGTCTTCTATAAACTATTACGTTGTCACCTTATAAATTTGTGGGTTGTCAACTCGTAAACTATTTGATACCATATTATGAACCCCCTTACTGTTACGTTATAAACCGTCAAGTGACTTTCTCGTAAACTATTTTGATATCACCTCTTAAGCTATTTTATGCTATTTTACAAAATGTCTTGTGTCGCTATATAAACTATCTTGTCTTTGTTTTTACGAACTGTTTCGCTATCTTATAAACCATATTGTGTATACCATGTAACTTTGAGAAACATAACACTAGTTTTTACGAATGAACATTGCGTCGTTAATCCTTAATTATACATAGCCTGATCACTTATGTATAATTCAGAAAGGATCATGCTATGATTTGAGTAGTCACCATAATTTTTTTTTCAATTTACCCATACTTTTCATCTTTATTTTTCTTTCCTTTCTCTACATTGTCAACGGGATTATATTGTACTCGTGTTTTATTTATATTTTGCGTGCGTATTCGTGAGTCGTGCTGGTCATGTGTACTCGTGTTTGCAAGCGCCAAAACTAAGTAGATAATTCTCAACCTTATCATATAGAGACACCACACCCTTAGCCGAGAGACCGAATCACGCTCCATGTAGACACGATAAATATGAATGGTAAGAACTTAGAATGTAACCAACTTATTCTTTTAATTGGATGATAACCAGGAGAACTAGGAGATTTCCTTCAATATACTTACCTTCTTGTGAGTTAGAATCACGTAATTTATGAGATTCTCATATCGACAAAACTTTTGATGGACCTGAAGTTGAATCAAAGGACGAAATTATTGCAAGTACATGAAACCTAGTTGATAGAAGCCTCACCTCCGCTAAGATTAGCCTTTTAAGTGACATCGTCCCATCTACTGTAGACACTAGGTACTTTGCTGAGTTAGCCGACGGAAAGATTATAGAAGTTGATACCAACATTTGAGGTTGTGTACTGAATATTCTGAATCATCTATTCAAGATAGACTTAATACCCATAGAACCTGGTAATTTTGACGTTATCATTGGTATGAATTGGTTGACAAGATACCACGCCATGATCATTCATGATAAAAAGATTGTTCGTATACCTTTAGGCGATGAAACCTTAACGATCCGAAGAAATAGGAGTGATGGATATGCATTGATAGTGTCACACCCCCAAATAGGGTCCCTTCCGATTTGGCGTCCGGAGGCGTGACGTCCATGGCTATTTCGAGTACAAAGCATAAAGAACGACCTCTAAGGGTACGTTTGAAAAATAAACACCGTTGCATAAATTTAAAATATTAATAAGTTTTCATCAAATCAATTTTTAAAGATTCAAAAGATAACATGCGAAAGCTTAAATGAGTTCAACAACGGTATTTAAGATAGTCATAGATAAAATCTAGAAAACTGGTTTCGGCAATAGGCTTCATATAGTTCAAGCAACGACATCCATGCTAAGCACCTGAGAAAAACATGCTTAAAACGTCAACATAAAGTTGGTGAATTCATAGGTTTGGTTAAAACGATGATATAGTGAACCACAAGATATCAAAACGAATGCGACAGTTATAACAGATACAACTTCACATAAAAAGGTATTTACATTGCACTAAGCTCATGACACTAAAGCTAATAATGAAAGATAACATGTACATTGCTATAAGTATTTGCTTGCCCTTACAGGTGTCCGACCAAAGACCACCTAACCAGTTTTGACATGACATATATCCGTTTATCGGGAGCCCCGTGGGTAGTGAGCGCTACTCACCCAGATAGGGATAATTAGTCCCAATAGATCTATTTATTCACTCGCTCTCCCTCGACCGGTCCTCCGGTCAATAAATTGACAGTTCATAATAGTTTGGGCAATTGAGGTCTAAATGCTACTTAGGCAACACGTAAATAGGGAAATCTCACGTATAGTCCTTATGACCAGTTTTAAAAACAAGCAATGTTTCTCACCCCAAGTATAAAACATTTATTCAAAACGAGTAAAAGAGTGAGGCTATGAACTCACCTTGATTTGGTGAATTGAGGTAGTGAATAGTCTAGAAATAATTCACTTTGTAACGAACGACGATATACGAAAGCAACCTATGAAATGGACGTTTGATTTAATATCGGATCGAAGTGAATTTATGGAAAATGCATAGGTGTATACTAGTGTACTTTTGTTAATATATATCTAAAAATTAACGTTTGTGATCGTGTAGTAATAAAATGTTTCCGTAAGTAAATGGGTAGAAATAATATGTATTTTAATATTACATAGATATATAACGTCTAAGTAAAAATATATATTTTATATATATTTTTATATATATATTGTTCGTCACTTAATTTAAATTCTCGTATCTCATTTTACCATGTACGTTTTCTAGTATTTACTAAGTATAGTAATTTATAAAAATTTCGGCATGACCCGTTCGTGTTTACACGTTTTTCCAAAGTCTTAGACTTTATTTAAAACCATTTTCAAACCACTTTCAATCCACTTTTCATAATTACAAATTTATACATCATCAAATCCCTTATTATTTGCAACGTCCAACGTTTAAAAATAATTAAACGTAACGCATCTAAATTGTATACTATTAAATAAGCTATTCGCGAACTTATCCAATAAGCTACACCGTAGCTTACGCCTAGGTGTTTTGTATTTATGTTGGGCCTTGGCCCGTTAAGTTCGAAATGTAGTTTTACTTATCCATTTAATCCGATAAGCAAAACATTAAATAATAAACACGCGACTTGATAATAAGCTATTAATAAGCTCACAATAAGCCAAGTATAATAAGTCAAACCACATAAGCTTAATAATAAGCTCATGGTGTTGGGTCTTGTTTGTGGGAGGCGGCTATAAGCCCTAATAAAGTATATTCGAGCTTATTTAGTAAGCCAAATAAGTTTATCGTTTGTCCTTTCCAAATAAGCTAGAAAATAAGCTAATAAAATAAGCTAATAAAATATAAGTCAAATCAAAATAAGCTAAACAAATATTTCTTCTTTTCTTTTCTAGTTTAGCTGAACCATATATAAGCCCTAATAATCTCAAAATAATCAAATAAACTTTCAAATAAGCTCACAAATATAAACAGAATATAATAAGCTCAAAAGTACAAATATTATTACATGAAAATAACCACAATCACAAAACTAAGTTTTCCTTATATTTCTTTACATATATTTCGAACCATAAGTATACCCTTTTAGGGTTTATGTAGTTTTAAAATCTTATTTTTACAAAAGAAGTTGTACAACTAGCATGTATGCATCAAGATGAAAGGAAAGTATAAGTTATTTAAGAATTTGAAGACTTACAAAGTTGGAAGGTTTTTAGAAGGAAGAATGAGATTAGAACAACCCAAATGTTGTTAATTAATACCCGGATGATACAAATGATTAAACCTTCAATGAATCTTCAAGTTTTTTTTATCAAAGATGAAAAATTATGAAAGTGTGTGTGTGTCTTGGGTGGTTCGAACAAAAGAAGGCAAGAAGAAGAGAGAAAACCAAATTTTGTGTGTGTGTGTGTTACGAATGAGATCATGGAAGTATAGTGGGTTATATAATACAAGTTTACTTCACACACTAAATGTGTGTGTGTGTTTCATGTACAAGATACAAGAAGGGGGAGGGGACCAATTTGATCCTCCAATCAAATTCAAGTTATAACAAATCATGTGATCAAGGCTTGTCTTATTGATTTTGAATTCAAACTTGCTCACCAAGGGTGATAAGGGTGTTTGTTTGTGCCGAACAAGACAAAGGGAGGGGGGACCAACTAATTTTCTTTATTTTATTTTGCTAGTGCATCCTAATTGATTTAATTTCCAAGTCTTGCATGTAAAAACAAAGTTATAAGTAAACCACGATTAACGCAAGTAACGAAACGAATAACGGTATCTTCAAAAATTATGAAATTTTAAATATTGCCATAAAATGTAAAAACGTTGCTATTGCCAAAATACTACAACGTTAGGCATCCTGGTTCGCTCTTGGAGACGATTCTCAGATAAAAGTGAGAATACTTCCCGGTTTCACGTAAATATTAAACGAAACTTCAAAAATTCAAATTGCTTAACGAAAATGGCTAAATTATTGAACGAAAATTCTCTGGGTGTCACAATAAAATTCAATAATATCAATAAATCGAAAATAACAAAGTCCAATAAGCAAAGTAGTAAGTCAACGAAATAAGTTGTGTAACCAAATAAGCCATAAGCCGCGAGCTTAATGGACTCATAATGGGCTATCCGGCCCAATGACCACAACTAGCTATTCTACCTCTTTAACTGATATTTTCCGACTAAGATAAGCACAAACAATAAGTCAAAAAATAAGCCAAACGAAGGATCCAAAAAATAAGCCGAAGCTTATTAAGCCCAAAACACGTCCAATAAGTTACGAAAATAAGTAATAAGCACTTCTAGTATCGAAAATAAACTAAACCAAAAACCACAAAATAAGCCAAGGCCACACAAGGCACAAATAAGCCGCGACCTATTTGAGTTGGGCCGAATATAGTATAAGCCAAAAATAAGCTATATAAGTTTATTAATTAGTCGTTAAGTTACGAAATACTTTTAGTCTTCTAAATAAGCTAGGAGAATAAGCTATAAAAATATGACAAAAGAGGTAAATGACCAAAACCATTTTCTTTTTGTTTATTTTTGTGTTCGACGCAAGATAAGCCCAAAATATGTACTTTTGTGCTCATAAATAAGCCAAATATGCTATAAGCTATATTACGAAAATAATGTTATTTCATCAATATAACCACTACATTAAAATGATAAATCTTTGTTTTCCCTTTTTCTTTTTGTTCGAACCAAACGTACCCTTATTAATTTTTTCGTAAGTTTTAGCTTTTGATTTTTAGAAAGCGCACCGTACAACTATCATCTATGCATCATTAGACATTAAAAAGTACAAAGATTTATGAAAGAAAATGACTTACAAAGTAGGATTTCAAAATGAGATTAGAGCTTAACCACAACCCAAACGTTGTTTTTATGTACCCACGATCATTAGAAACAACCCAAAAACGTTTAAATCTTCATGTTCTTGATCAAAATGGAAGAAAAATGCATTGTTTGTGTGTGTTGGTGTTGGGACGAAACAAAGAAGTAAGGAGGAGAGGAAGAGAGAAATTTTCCTATGTGTTGGTGATGTTTGTTATTAAAAAAAAGATAAGAGTAAATAAGATGCATGAATAGATATAGCTCCTAAAAACATGCCTTGTGGTCTCCTAGGGGTGTCCGGCCTTGGTGGTATCTAAGGGAGGCTTCCGGTTGCTTCATTTTATGTCGGGTTACCTTATCGTTCATAGTTCGTGATTTTAAAACGTGACCCAAAAGTTTCTTGTATTTTTATCGGATTCAAAAATATGTTTACTTAAGCTTTGAATATTAACACCATAGGTATTATAGTTAAATTGTTTTAGATTAAGTATGGACATTAATGGACGTGCCGGAATGCGTTGTTTGACATTTTAAGTCGTTTGCGGGATAAATCTCCCGAAAATTATCAAGTATAGATATAATCATCCAAAATAAGATAAATCAAGAAATAAATGAACTATTGATTAAATAAATCATAAACTGACTACCGTTAACATGGTAACTGGTCTGACTAAACAATAGTAAAAATCAACAATCAAAGGACTAAATAGAACATTATGAGAGTGGAAAATCAGCAAAGGTTACATAAGTGACCAATGCAAACGTGAGTGTTTAGGAAGTAATAGTTTGAAGTAAAAGACTCATTATAGTAGGAAAATCTTAATTGACAGCCGGTTACAGCGTAACTATTTACGCTGCGTAAAAGTCAATTAGAAGTCAAAATCTAATCTGTTTTATAGAATATAATTCATATAGAAATATGAAAGTGTGTAGTCATAGTATTTTGGGATACTATAACTTAGGTAAAATTACTGGTTATCACATAACCCTTTTTGTCATTTACATATTTTTCTAAGCATATACTTTTTCATTTCCACTTTTTATTGCCTTACGCAAGTCTAACTCACACTTTATCATCTTTCATTATATATTACAAGATCCAAATGATACTTGTCAATCTCATATATTACATATTCATTTGCATTTCTACATTAGATTAATTGTTTTCCTGTCAACCCCACATTGACCTCATGATCAATTCTATACCAATACATCCTTTTAATACGTTAGACTTTTTCAAGTATATAAACCTCACATTTGGTTTACTTTAAGACACGCTCATTAATTCATTGTACTCATCATACATCCCTTTCATATATCTACATGATTTTATTCATTCTTTATCATTCATTTAGCGCATTTAGCATCATTTAAGATTTCTAGCACAACTCTTCTTAAACATCATTCATTCATCACATTTATCCGTATTTCGCTATTGCAATTGAGTTATCGTGTTTTCTATGTATTATGCTTCTTCACGTCTAAAACATACATTTACGTATCATGCTTATAAGCATATATTCTTGATTCATCAAAATTTTAGCTTAAGCAATTTTTCATAATTTAAGCATTCATTCATTTACTTACCCTAACTTAAAAATTTTCATCATGATACATCTAAAACGTAATCCTATGCATTTTACCTAGCCCAACACTTCATAAACTCATACCATCATACATATCTTTCATCACTTAGACATTTAAATGACCTACCATAGATTTTTCATCATATAAACATACACTTCCGCACTTAACACTTCTCCAATAAGTGTTTTACATTCTTAGCCGCAATCATATTCTCTAGTTTATGGTAAAAATAACATATACTACATTTCATAATCATTTAATGTCTAAGCACTATAATTTTATTTTCCGCAAGAACTTAATCTACCTTATAACTAAGGCATTTCCTTTCCGCACTACCTTACACTTACGGCAACGTATCTACGAGTGGTCTAAGTTTAGGCAACCTATCATGGAAACCTACTTCACATAGACCGTAGCTCTGATACCAAGTAGAAACACCCCTTTCCCGACTCTAAAATAGACCATAAATTATAAAACTTTTTGCTTGAACGCATGACCAAAAATGACCTTATGTCCCATTTTAGTAAACTGACTAAAATACACAACCATTCAACCCTTAAAAGTATCATAAACATAAATTAGACTCAAATACCTTTCCAACGGTATAAAGCACACCTTCTAACTCTTTACATTTTAATTTTTACGACACAAACAAGATCGACCAAACAAACTGAGATCATCAGACCCCAATACGCCGTATCCATGAGAATGGATGCGTCGTATTACTCCTAAACCTCAATACGCCGTATCTACAAATGTGGATACGCTGTATTGGGCCATCAGACCACATAAATTGCAGAAACATATGCAGAAAAGTCCTAAATCACCTGTTATACCTTTTTGACCCAAGACTTGGCTTTCGTGACTCGATACTTTACAAAAACTTCTAGAATTCATTATCACAACATATTAAACCATGTTCATAACATTCATGGTCCCAAGGATGCACAAAAACCTACTTTACAATTCGATGGGTGATTAGCTAAACATCCTTTTTACCCATTTTACATTCTTCTTTTGACCCATTTGCATACATTTTTATACAATACTATAACAAAAGACTTTGACACTTGACAATAACATTTACAAATTATTTTACGTCACTTGGGGGTTCATCATCGATTTGAGCTTGGTATCTAGTACTAAGCTCTATGCATAAACTAAACACTTTTAATCCTTGCTTCTAAATTCTAGGCCTTTATTCAAGGCCTTACTTTCATCACATTGAACCTACAAAACATTGAACAACTAAATTGTAAACACGAGGCTTAGTAAGTAAAATGGAA
>BQNB010000214.1:107294-194442 GCA_026074375.1 Tanacetum coccineum
TGGCGGTCTTCATCTTTGCTACGTTTGTAATTTTATTTGCTTTCTGAAATTTTATTTGTCATCATCAAAAAAGGAGAGATTGTTGGTGCAGCATTGGTTAAGATCTCCTTTATGTTTTAACGATGACAAATAAACCTTTGAAAACGTAAAATCACAAACGATAGCCAAAATCTGTAACACCGGACTTTTACGTCTGGCGTGTTGGGCACGCGTCAGCACATGGCCAGCGCGCCACACATGAAGTTTGTTTTACGGATGATTTAGCAAATGTCAGCTTTCCTCTTACCCGACACATGTGGAAACTTCAATAAAGGTATGTACATGATATTTGGGCATTTAGGAACACTCCAAATGAGGTTTAGACTTAGAGAGGAGCAAAAATGAATCCTATCGTTTTTCTATAAAATGCCAACTCAAACCTTATATCAAACGCCTCTAGCCAATGCGGAAACTTCTTTCTAAACCTAGTATGATCATGTTTTCAACATACCAACAAGCAAAAGTATTAATTTGACCTTAATCCGGATTTATGTTGTTCCTAATCACGTAACGGGTTGACCTTTCAATCATTCTTATACTCAAGGTCAACTAAATCAAATAGCCATTTGATAAAGCATTTGTGAAGTATCAAAAGCGTTTTGCGTAAATGTATTCTTACCAATAATTCTTTTCTCTCTTTACATTATCGAATAAGCAAAACGCTTTTAATACTTCACAAATGCTTTATCAAATGGCTATTTGATTTAGTTGACCTTGAGTATAAGAATGATTGAAAGGTCATAGTATGAAGTACAATTGGGGGTTTCACAAGTGTGGGTATTTAAAACGCTAAGATTCCAAATAAAAATAAAGTCGCGAATCTGGTGCGCTGGCCACTCGCTAACGCGTAGGCAGTACGCCATACTCGAAATGTTTTTCACATTTTGGGATCCTTGGCCTATAAATACCCACCCTTGGCCTTTGTATTCCTTACCTCTTGTAAACATTCTTTCCTCTCTTTTCTTTCCTCTAATCCTCTAAGTCTAACACCTTTGTGTTCTTTATATTCTCTTCAATCATCTATTGAAGAACACACATCTTCGTAAAAGAGCCACACAAGTACCTAATCCATACTTGTGTGTTTTGTATAGGATCTTCTTTCTCAAACCCTTTTTATTAGAATAGAGTCTCTAGGTTAGGTTAGAACTTGGTTCAATCATCTTTTATTTATCCAAACGAGTTGTAAGGGAAGTCTTGTATCTGATGGATCAAGCCTAGATCATTCAGGATCTAGTTGGGGTTTTGTAAACTTCCAAGGGGAAGTTGGTAGTTTACCTAGTTGATCTAAGTGATCCTAGAGGTTAAGTCGAATCACGGGTTCTTAGGGGTGGATTTTGAGGGCGGAATACCGTAGGTAGTAACTCTTTTGTGTAAGCGTCGGTCTTTATTGAAAGCCAGTGGAGTTAAATTGTAATACGGTTTATAGTCCACCATAAGGATTATACTTGGAATAGTATTGGTGTTGTGGATACGCAGTTGGACGTACGGAAGGACTAAACCCCCTTCCCGAACCATTATATATCATGGTGTCCCTTCTTCTTACTTCTTCTCTCTATCTACTTATTGTTCTCATTGCAAAGTAGATTAGTACACCACTCGGATCTTTCGAGACTTAAAGTTTTATAAACGTCTAAAAGGTCAAGAAAACCTTATTCACTCCCCCTTCTATGGTTTTACATAAGAGTTAAAGATAGAAAATGATCGGACTTGAAAGATAATGGAACATTAAGTGCACTTTAGTTTTGGGCGGCGAAGATCTTAGTCGGAGGCAGGGGAAACCCGCGGCATTGAGCTTAGCTGACGGTTAGGGATGCCCGCGGTTAAGGTTTTAGCTCGCGGAATTGGGCTTTTCCTACGCGCACTTTTCTTTTACTTTCTTTTTACTCGATCGCGGTTGATTTAATTGATGTCGACCATTCCTTTTTTCTTGGAAAATACTTCATGCATCATCTTGAAGTCTTTGGAAACAATGATTTATAACTTTATCCTCTTAATTATGTTCCGTGAGACTTGAAATTAGCAGGATTTCTTCGTACATGCACAACTCTTCGCTTATTCTTTATTTCTTTGCCTTTTTCTTCACTTTCCTTGACTTTGGCTAACTAAGAACACAAGATACAACTCTGCACAAGTATGAACTAAAAAGCTCGTTAGTTTAACCAAATAGCATGCATGAAATACGGATAACGCTCCTAAGAACATACTCAATTTGAGCGTTATCAAATTCTCTCACACTTAAAATTTGCGTGCCCTCAAGCAAATCTAGAATTTAAGAAAAATAAATCCCCATGGTGCATAAGAATGATTAGAAAAATGTGATGCAAATCTACCAAGTACAAGTACGAGATAAGATTCGTCGTTTTAAGCTTTTGGTGAAAAATTGAGATGTTTAACAATACCCAAAGGTTTTCTTGTTTGATAAACATTTCTATGCACATCACGAAAAAGGATTGAAGTATAATTCACTCAACACTTATTTTATTTAGGTGGTGGAGTATAAAAGATAAATCACACTCATAGCTCGGTCATGACTAAATTTATTACCACAGGCTTGTACAAGAAACAAAACTAAACCGACAGGCGTAAGCACCAAGTGTAAACATCTAAAGAGTATTTTTTTTTGGGTTGTAACATTAGGCTAAGGGTTATTATGGGGTATGGATAAGGCATGGGATATTTATTAGTAAGGTTAACTTTCTTTTGCACACACTCTGGGTTTTTCATTTTGTTATTCATTTTCGTTAGTGATTCAGCTATCTCAGGGAATACCTCTTGGAATTGTTGCATATGCCGGGGACATGATTGGTTTTGATAAATTTAATGTCCATTATTTAGGCAGGCTGAGCTTGATTTAAACGGGTGAGGAATATAAGGGTTCTTCTAAACCAATAGCTACCTTATTCAGCTCATCAATAATAGGGCTTTGGTTTACACCAGCATGTGAACAGTTGAAGAGACTGGTCTTTGTTTGTATAATATTATCCACGACCTTCTTCTTTTAAAGCTTGCATGTCCAAAATATTCTTTCAAGGTATTGTTTTCTTTCTGTTTTAAATCTTTTTCAAAGACGTAAATTCTTCTCAATTGTCAATTGTTATGGTTGATGTAGATGCAGTTGCAAATTTTACAGAATGGAGTTTCTTTTTCAACAATTTCTTCTTAATATTAACGGTCGTTGAGAACTATTTCTTAATGTTCATCATCTATATTTTGTTCTGCTTTCGTTAATTTCAAACCTGGCCGTCTTTCATGCAGTTCAACTTGTTCCTTATATGTTGCAATGTTCAGCAGTTTGTGAATTATTCAACTACTGGTTCCGGTGTAGTTTTATGATACAGATTGGGGCATGAGGTTCATACTTATCATTCTATATCATCGTGTATGCATTTATTTAGAATATACATTGCTTTGTACAACTGGCACTGCGTTGTCCTTTACATACTGATCATACGAAATCATATTACTGTTACTCGTATAATCGGCATGTGAGTCAACAACGTAGTTTGGTTGTACATCGTCATGCATCTTGTGTTCTTCATGATGTTCACAAACAGCATCCTGATAGTGATCATGGTCGTGTACCTCAGATAGAATGTCCGAATCATACGACGGACCAGCTTCATCATAAACAAGATCTGCAGATGATAGATTAGCCATGAACATAGTTTGTGTCGTAGGTGCCTCATCAACATCAGAATCAAAAGCATCACAGTCATCAGCTTGAAACACATTATCCACATTGAGTGCTAAATCCTGAACAGGTGGCTCATCCACATCTTCATCAACAGCGTTGTCTTGTCCACCTGCAAGAAATAGTAACTGTTCTTCATCCAATGCCACTCCATTCTCCTGAGCTTGCATCAGTAACATCTTGTCTTTGAAGTATTCGGAGTTTTGTGGTCGCTTGGGCTGAGTGCAGTTCCTTGCTATGTGGCCTATACCATTGCAGTTGTAGCACTTAACCTGCCTTGCTTGACCTGGATTAGCATTCCCGACTCTGTTCAGAGCTCCCCCATATCCAGCCGTACCTGCACCCCGTGCATTGTTACCCTGTCCTCTATTCTGTCGACCCTGAACATTCTGAACCACAACCCTGCCGTCTTGAACTGTGGCTTGGTTCCTAGGATTTGATGAAGTTCTGAGTTGATTGTTTGTTTGAGGAAGGTATGTTTTGTATGATTGGGTGAGAAGGGCAAGTGTGTTGGTTAAATTCTCAATTAAGTTGTCCGTTGGAGAGAGTCCCGAATCAAGTTGAGAGTTGTCAGCAAAGTGTGGTGGAACATATGTGGATGATGGATTTGTGGATGATTGTGAATTGTACTGCTGAGGTGCCACATTGGTCATCAAGGCGAGAGGATCAACTGTGTGTTGAGTGAATCGGTCTAACATCATTTTGTTCTCATTGGCATGTGCCTCGTGCTGCTTTAGATAAGCATACAGTTGATCATAGTTGGAGTCCCTCAAGCCTCTGTTGAGTTTCACTGCAGTTACAAATCTACCCCATTCTGGCAACATGTTATTAACAAACTTAGAATTCAACTGCATTCTGGACATGGTCATCTTGATGTTACGCATGTCGTTGATGAGTTTGGCAAACCGGACATAGTAATCATGAATAGTCTCTCCTTTGTGCTGACGAAAGTGTTCGAAGTCATCATACAGCTGTGATTCACGGTCTTCTTTTGTTAATTCCGAACCTTCCAGGAGCATCTTCACATTGTCCCATATGTCCTTTGCATCAGTGTAATGATTGATAAGAGAGTAGATATCTTTTGGCAACCCTTGAAGTAGGATGTTTGTTGCCCGAATGTCAGCATTGTACCTATCCTTATCTTCAGGTGACAGGTCAGAATAGACACGAGGTCGTTCTGGACCTAGATGTAAGGCACCTTCATCTCCTTCTGCAAGAGTTTCCCTAAATGTTCCCATCTGAAAAGGTCCTTCATCAATTGACTTCAAGATGTTCACCCCATTCTCTTTACCCCGACAATACAGTCGAATACGTTGTTGCCATGATGCAAAGTCAGTCCTATCAAGCATAGGTGGTCGGGTATCGGGACCGGCACATTGGATGTCTTCCGAAAGATTAGCCATCTTAATTGATTGTGAAATGATTAAGTTGATCGAACACTGATTAGTGATTGAATGTTAAAAGTGATTATTGTTTGTTAGATTAGGTGATATGGTGTTTAATTATGATTTGGTTTGGTTGAATTGAGTTAACGTAATGAAGATAATAAGACTTAGGCAAAACACAGTGAAGAATCTTAGACAAATCTCAATTTGTTGGAGACAAAACGCAACGAAGAGCCTTAGACAAATCTCAGTCAAGTCTTGAGACAAAACGCAGTCAAGAAATGAAATGGACAGAGTCTTTCCTAGGCAAAACACAATATGGGTCTTCAATTAGGCAAAATGTAGAGACAAATCTCAACCTGTTATAGAGAAATCGCAGGACCTTGAGACAAAACGCAATGACACAAAACGCAGTGACACAAAACGTAGTATCTTGAGACAAAACGCAATGACACAAAACGCAGTAGTCAAAACGCAGTTTAACTCGCTAGATCGATACTCGCTACCTGAAAGAAAGGTAAACCGCTGCTAACTCGCTACCTGCACAAGATGACAACTCGCGACACAGTAACATTCTGACACACTTGTACTATGCTGACAACGTACGCCAGTCCATGTTACCCTAAACTCGCTAGAATATCTTTTGAACAGTAACCTAACTCGCTAGAATGAAAATTTTGGGTTTTCACCTAAAAACACCTAAAAATCACCCTTTTGAACGTTTTGCCTTGTTTCTTTTGCACAACTCGGTACTAGAAGGCTATAGCAACTATAAAAACATAAACTTTAACATCACAGATGTTCAAGACAAAGAAAACCAAGAACAGACTATAAACCTTCAAAACACAAACTTTGAAATCAAAATACCTAGAAATTCACACATAATCTAGCTACTCCCTTTGTGCTCTGAATACCAATTTAGATATTGAAATCATAACGACAATTGAATGACTAGTGTATTAGCATGTTCTAGAGAGGAAAGTGAGAGAGAACTTTCAAGTGTAGAGAAAATGATCTTGTATTAGTAAATGACCAACCACCTCTTCATGCATGGAAAGAGCTAAATAGTAACTACAAAAACCGGCCTAGGCCTTGGTAGAGGGCTTACACTTTGGGTTTAATACCCGGCCCATTACCGAATGTTATACATTAACTACTTAACTACGAGCAACAATAAACGGTAAAATTCACGGGGTGGCCGAGTCTTTTTCTAATATCTAACAACTGGTTTTGGCAAATCGTTGTTCACATCAAATTGGGAGGCAAACCATGGTTTTGAATATTTAGGTTGTTCAGATTTAAACGCAGTCAGTTGTCTAACAACAGATTGGTTTCTGAGTGGATGTAAAATCAGTTTCCCCAAGATTGATGATTTTGAAAACTTAGTATTCACACTATTTCTTGTTAATTTTCTTAACTCATTTTTTAATGCTGCAATTGCAAACCCTATTCCGAAGTTGAGCTTTTGAACTCAACATTTGAGCTATCAAGAGAAGTTGTGTGTTCTATATTCTTAGCTTCCGGTTGTCTTGATAGAATCATAAGTTCTTTTGTAATTTTTTTCAAGTCGTATTTTCCTTAAGTAATTAGCCACACTATAATTCCAATTTGATGTTTATTGTTTATAATCATCTATATCCATTTAAACTTTGGCTTCATTACATTTATCTTTTACTAATTGACCATGTTGCCTTGATTTTAAAACATTGTTTTGCAATTGAAGTTCAAGATTAATGCAATGTGCTTCTAATTTTGAAAAATCTTTTTGAAACCGGGCAACGGTCTTTTTGAGAAAAATATTTTCAGATTCAAGAGATTGATTTAAGAGTTCAGTTATCTAGTTATCAATTAATTTAGCAGGCAAAAGATGTATGTCATGACATTGTTTAGCATTCTGGTCAACTAATCCTTCATTATTAAATTCAGGTTGCTCAGTATGGTGTTGTCCTGTAGCAATACAATAATGGATCAACATTCAATTATACTCAGACATTGCTCTTCAATCATATATAGTCTGATATCTTGCATCTTCTATTTATATCATTCACCGACCTGCTGCTTGTATCCTGCTTTTCTAATTATGTCTCTCTACTTTCTGTGTCAACCAAACTAGCATCTAATGCTTTACTCGTATCAACCTTTTCCTCTGTTGTCTGCATTAGTCTTTCATTCACCCTGCTGTCATACTCTCTTGTATGCAGTGCTTTTTCATCAATTAACTTCTTAATGGATTCCATGTGTTGGATAAGTGTATCACAAAATTCTTGAATCTCAGTTTGAGTGTATGCTAGAAAGTACTTGCGTGTCATTAGACCGTCTTAATCATCCAAAGAAAACCGTGACTTGATGAACTTCTGAAACTGTGTCTTGAGTACTCTAAAAACAACAATGGATCTAATCTCTTGAAACATTGTGCCTGTTTAGAAACATTGTGCCTGTGAAAACTTAAACATCTTGATCAAAGAGTGTCGCAAATGCCCGTTTAAATCCTTCCTCGGTTCTAGTTTTTCAAGTCCTTGTTTATAAGAACCTTGAGGTGTGAATGAAGTAGTCAAAAAGATACCATGCAACTCTCTTTTGCTTTGTCTTGCATTTGTTGCATTTGTTGTTCTTTTGAATTCGAACACGAAGATAAATTATCTTTCATTTCCATTTAACCGTGATGTGAAGTGAAAAAATGATGTGTAGGATCTTAAGTAGGTAAAGTGATTGTTGTTGTGGTTTGTTGTTGTAGAATTACTTGTCTTTGAAGTCCAAAAGAAGAAATAGAAGCTTTGAATCAGACACTGGAACCGTAAGATAAGAATCTTATTTCACGAGATTTTACAAAGTTCTGATATATCTCGCGAAATGAACTGAAAATAACTTTACCAAAAATGCCTTAATCAAAAAATGGTTTACTGAGTTAACCGAAAATGGAATTCGGTAAAATTGCTGAAATTGCATATTTCACTCAAACATCTTGCATATTTTGCCTAGCAGGTTATGTATATTTATCCTGGAAAAGTTTGCATATTTCGCCTAAAAATTTGTATATTTCGCCCAAGGAAAATGTATGTTTTGCCTAAAGAAAAATGTATGTTTCGCCTGAAGAAAAGTGTATGTTTCTCCTGCAGAAAAGTGTATGTTTCGCCTGAAGAAAAGTGTATGTTTCGCCTGAAGAAAAATGTATGTTTCTCCTGAAGAAAAGTGTATGTTTCGCCTGAAGAAAAGTGTATGTTTCGCCTGAAGAAAAGTGTATGTTTCGCTTGAAGAAAAGTGTATGTTTCTCCTGCAAAAAAGTGTATGTTTCACCTGAAGAAAAAGTGTATGTTTCATTCAAATCTCATTATATTTTTTTGTCAAGATAACCGCACCTTTACATTATTTGCATATAGGAACACACTAGAACTCTCTTAAAATTAACTTAAGATCATATCTTTTGTTGGAAAAATAAGACTTCTAAAACTCTTTGGATTGCCTTCACCTTCCATTATTTCTTTATCTTTTCTATTTTTAACAGATACCTGGTACCCTTCTCTAACGATTGGCGGTACCATTTGGAAAGGGAACCAGCGGATCCGGTTGATCAGTGAACTTACAACATGATTTTTAAACTTCAAAACATAACTTTCCCTCCATGATCAACCTATTTCCAGCTCTAAGACATTAGAGTTCGACATTTTGTGCATTAACTTTAAATCTTATCATTGGATTTTACCCGAAATAGAAGATTAAGCATTAAATGACATGCATGAGTTCATCTATAAATAACCATCCTTTCAATTAGATCTTCATCTCAAATTTCCAGCAATACTTTGATCATCACCATGCCAAAAACTTCTAGTAACAAGAAAGAAAACAAGTCTCTAAGATGAACGACTCAGATTAGTGTTCGAGCATGTTACCTTATGAATCCACCATCCAACTCTCCACCATTTAAACACTTTTCTCCTCCAAGTGACTATCAAATGGTACCACCATCCACTCCTAATGATTCTCCACCACCAACTCCCATTGCACCACCAGGGTTCTCCCTTAGTGAACTCTTAGCCACTCCTAAGACCACACGACCACCTTTAACCTTTCTACCTCTGGTACCTACCCAATCATCAAAACAATCTTCTCCTTTAGCCATCAACATTGAGCCTGTTAAGCTCATTTTCTCTACACCTCCCACTTCTCCTCATCTTTTCTTTGACTCCCTCGAAGATCTCCCTCCGAGGACCACCAATCCTCCTCATCCTCAACCCATGTTCGAGTCCATCAAATGTTTGACAAACCATCCTCCACCAATCCCCAAAGTCACAAAGATGGAACCTCCTTTACCACCACAAATTTCTCCACATTCTCAGCCAATGTGGTCAAACGACGCTTTTCCTCTGCTCACTCACGAGATGTTTTGTGAGCATTGTCAAAGGACACAAGTGATCGTCAATGACGTCCACGACGAAATGAGGTTCATCCTCAATCACATTCTCGAGCGTCTCACCACTCTTACCCACCAAAACTTTTTGTAGGATGTTTGGTGACGATTATTAGAATAAAAATTGTATTTTTAGTTTTAGTTAATAAGAACATTTTCTTGTTGTTAGTTCTACCTATTTTGTAAGTGACATAAAGTCACTAAAATAGTTGTTCATTTTATTGCAAGGATTATATGTTCTCTCTTTGTCTTGTGATTATACATTTACTCTTTACTATATCTTTCTTTATGTATGTAGTAACTCATCTCAAAAGTTAAAGATCTAACTTTCTTCACAAGACTCGGATCCCTTCGTGTATGAAGGGCGTACCCGTTGAAAGTACCATGTGGAACCGACAAACCAATGCATTCAATCATTTTTTTAGTACTCGCAAGCAATGGGAGCTATAACTTATGTTATTTTATCACTATCATTCTATCTTATACACCAATTCTATTTGGAATCCTTGACATCCTCATTCGGTATGTCCATCAAGGAGCTCTACATTCCGATCTCTCGGATCGAATCTATCATATCTATTGCTTTCGAATTCACTTCAACATCGACTCTCCATTATTGGCTTCTATAAATTTCATTCCATTTTGTTAGTTTTCCTTTGACACTTTTTTTTATTTTGACAAAAAGGAGGAGAAGGAAGTAAAAGACTTCAATTTAAAACTTTACATTCTACTATTTACTTCCAATAATTTTATGTTTTGTCATCAACAAAAGGGGGAGATTGTTAATACAAATAAGCCATAAAAACATTTATTTCTATTTTATGATCTTCTTGTGTTTTTTGTCGATAACAATCATAAAATCATTAAAAGTAAAAAATAGAATGCTCAAGTACAAACAGTTTTTCTAACTTATATTTTCTATCACACATCACAAATACATATCATACAAAATTACCTACACTTTTATTTTTAAGTTATGTAAATTATATTTACATTTTTACATCATGCATGACATAAACATGATCTTTTCATATGATAACCAAATCTTGCAAGATTACACAAAATCTTGGAAGATTACATAATATTTTAGAAGATTTAGGCTTCAAAATTTAGATTTACCTTGTCCATTTTACCGGTTCTAATATTTACACTAGCCGTAACCCTTCTAGAAGGTATCGCAGAACTGGTAAAACAGTTCCAAGTTTTGCCTATAAATAAGCATGCCGTTTCTTATGTTATTACTCACCCTTACTTTCTTACATCTCTCTCAAAATGTGATATATATATTAATATACATATATATATATATATATATATATATATAGAATAATAAATAAGCTTATTTTCAATATCCTACATTGTTTTATTTATCATTTGTAGGGAATTCTCTTATCAGAAGAAATTACAGATATTGCATTCGAGATGATCAAGCTCAAGTTATTTTGTTGCTAGTCTTCATCATCTCATCAAAGATCACCTTGCTGAATCTTGTACTTAATTTAATCATTGTACTTTCATCTTTCATTCTTGTAAAAAGAGTTGATAGCATTGGGTTGTTTCTACCTTTATTAGAACATGGTATTTAGCTTTGTGCTGGAAAAAATATAAGCAACGTTGTGAGGCTTCTCCGCTAAACAAGGAGATTGTGAACTATTGTTTACAAACTCTCGAGTATGTGACTCGGGGAGTGGAGTAGGGAAAGAAAGGTGTCCTTGTAGCCGAACCACTATAAATACTTGTGTCCCGGTTGTATCTCTTCTAACTCTAGCTTTACTTTACGTGTGCTTTATATTTATTGCTTATTACGTAGATCAATCAATATCATTAACTTTACATAGAATTCAATCTATATCTTCGAAACTTAATTTTAATCGGTAAAACTATTCAACCCCCTTCTAGTTTTCCATAGGCTCATTCAGATGTTGCAGTTGAAACAGGAAGAGTTAATATAAGACGAATCAATCTATCAATAAAAGGATAAGTTTTTTACTTCTCAGTTTCTTGCAATCCTGTACACAACTTTTTCAATGAAGTAACATTCTTAAATATCATTTGTGAGATGTCATGGCTTCTTTCTCTTTCTATGTGAAGAGCTATTCTTAGTTTGTAATTTTTTAATTTTCGGTTTTCAAATTTGACATTATCTAGCTTGTAGTGTTGCAACTCAAGTTTTAACTTAATTGTATCTTGTTTGGTAAAATCTAAAGGATAATACTTTGTCACCAGTTTACATATGTCATCACTATTAAAAGATTTCCTTGGATCCAACGTATCACTAAGACAAAGAAGCTATGAAACAGACTCACTAAATATGTTGAGACTTGTTTTGCAAAGCTTGTCTTTAATCTCTAATTTTGTTTATAAGATGCAAAACGAGAGCAAACCAAATGATAAAAGGTGTGTAAGAGCATATTTGGCGTCACCTTTTGAAAACTATTGATTCGTCCCAAGATAAATGCCATTTAATACCACACACGTTGGACCAAACAATCTCAACAAGATACAAATTGATTTAAAGTGTGAACTCCATCTAGTATCTCCATCCCTTTGTAAGTTTTGCATTTGATTAACTCCTCTTCCACCCTTACATTCTCCAATTTTAGTAAGATGTGGTATTTCATCAATTTGAGCATCTTGTAATTGATCGTTCCACTTAGTATAAGAACCAATGACATTAACAATTAATTTTAAGTGCTTAAAAAACTAAGCACTCAGACACATATTTGGATGCTGCAACAAGAGCTAGTTGCAACTGATAAGCAAAACAATGAACACAATAACCATAAGAACATTCGGTACACAAATAAAATGCTTTGTTATATTATAATTTTTTATATTTTAATTTTTTTTTTTAATATGATTATTTTATATTTTTTTTCTATTTTTATATCGAAATACTTTTAATATATATTTTTTTTTTTTTTGATTATTTAGAAATAATGCTTTTATTTTTTATTTGAAATTTAAATATATTTCTTTTTTATTTTTTTTTTATTTTTTTTTTTTTATTTTATTATTTTTTTATTTATTTTTTTTTTATATGATTTTTTTTTAATTTTTTTTCATATGTATATATTTGCTTAATTATTTTTTATTTATTAAATAAAATATATTTATTTTATAATTATTTTTTTATTTATATTTGATTTTTTTATATTTAACTGTTTTTATATTATTATATTATTATTATCAATTTTTTATTATTATTATTATTTTTTTTTTTTTTTTATTATTATTTTTATTTTATTTTATATTTATATTATTTATTTATTATTGTTTTTTATTATTATTTTTTTATATTTTATATTTATTTTTATATTTTAATTTTTTTTTTAGTATTTTTTATATTAATTTATTTTTTATTATTCGAATTTTGTTTTGTATTTTTAATATTTTTATATTTTAAATTGAGTAATTTATATATAGTCATTTTTATTTTATTTCTTGTTATTTTTTTTATTATTTTATTATTTAGTTGTTTTTGTTTTTTAGATTTTTTTCTTTTTTTTTATATTATATTCTTATTATTATATATTTATTATATTTATTTTATTTTACTCTTATTTTATTTTCTTTTAATATATTAATGTATTTATTTTAATATTATAATTTATTTTTTTTTTTTTTATTTTTTTATTGCTTTAATATTTTTTTTTATTTATTTTTTTTTATTTTATTTTTTATATAATTTTATTAATTTTTATATTTTTGTTAATTATTTATATTATTTATTTATCTTATTTAATATCTTTTTTTTATTATTATGTTATATAATTATTTTAATTTTATTTTTATTAATTTTTATTATTAATTATATTGTACTTATTATTAATTATTTTTATTTATAATTATCATAATTATTATTATAATATTTCATTAATCTTATTTTTTTAAAAAATATAATTCAGTCTAAGTTATATTGATTTAATTATTAATATTAATAATTATTATATTAATTTTACATATTTATTTATATTTATAATATTTTTATCATATTATTTTTATTGTATTTATATTATTATATTAAAAATACAATTTTTATTTATATTAAATAATATAATTATATATATTCTTATTATTATAATTCTTTTTTTATTTAAATTTACTCATTTAATATTTATTTTAATAAAATTTTATTATAATTTTAATATTAAAAAATATTTTTTTTTCTTTAAATAAATTTTAATTAAACAATCCATAACTAAAAAACAATTAAAAACAACACCAAAATAAAAAACAAAAAACAAAAACATAAAATAAAACACACAGAAAAACAACAAAAAACATAACAACACAACAAAAACCAAAAAAAAGCAAACAAAAACAACCTACACACAAACAAACCACAAACCACAACACAACCCAACAAAACAACACAACAGAAACACAAAAACACATCAACAGACAAAAAAACAAAACAAACAAAAAACCAACAAATAAACCAAAAACAATACAACCAAAAACAAACCTAACAACAGAACAAAACAAAAATCACCAAAACAACACATCAACAATAAAAAACACCTAGAAAACAAATCAAAACAACAAACAAACAAAAACAATTACACAAAAACCACAAAAAAAACAACACAACAAAAAAAACAAAAAAAACCACTACACAAAACACAAATAATAAAAAAAAAAAAGAAAAAAAAAATAATCCAAAGCAATCACAACAAAAAAAAAAACAAAAATCTATAGACAAACACAACAACATAATAATAAAAACACAATAAATCACAATCAAAAAAACCAAAAGAACCACAAACAAAACACAAACCAAAAAAAAACAAAAACACAAAACAAAAAACACACAAACAAAACAACACAGACAAACAAGCCAAAAAACAACCAAATAAAAACCACAACACCACACAAACAGAGAAAAAAAACACACACAAACCAAAAAAAAAAAACACAAAGAATACCAAACAAAAAAAAACACAAACAAAAAAAACACAAATACAAACCAAAAACCACGAAACACACACAACACAAATAAAAACAAACACAACAAACCAACACAAAAGAAAAAACAAGACCAAACAAAAAAAAACAAAAAAAAAATCAAAACCAAACAAAAAAACACAAATAAACAACCAATACACACACCAACAAAACAACCTTACGACAAATAAATACACTACAAAACACAAAACAAAAAAACAACAAAAAAACACCAAACCGACCGTAACACACAAAAAAAAAACGCAAACAACAAACAACAAAACGAAAAAACAAAAACCAAACAAAAGCAACAATACCAGAAAAAAACACACAAAAAAACAAACAAAACACAAACTAAACAAAACCAAAACACCACCAACCAAACCACATAAAAAACAAAACAAAAAAAAAAACAAAAAAACAACATCAAAACACCAAGCACAAGACCAAACAACAACAACAACAACAAAAAACACCACAATAAAAAAAAATTCACACAACACAAAACACAAAACAACACACACAAAAAAAAACACAAACAGACAACACGAAAAAACAATCAAACACACCAAACAAACAAACACACAGAAAAAAAACACAACACAAAACCAAGTCAAAAACACAACACCCAAAAAAAAGAAAAAATCAACAAAACAACACCAAAAACACCAAACAAAAAACTACACACCACAAAAATACCCACCACAACCACAGAAAACCACCCAAAAAACAAAAAACAAAAAAAAAAAAAAACAAAACAAACAAACAAAACACACACAACAACAAAACAGAAACAAAACACCCAACAAAAACAAAACAAACAACCAAACAACCAAGAAGAAAACAACAAAAAAACCTAAAACAAACAACGAACACAAATAAGAAACGATAAGAAAAACAACCACACAAAAAAACAAATCACCACAAAAACACAACACCCAAACAACCACAAAACAAAAAAAAAAAAAACTAAAAAACATAAAAAAAAAACAAAAAACAACACACACACAAAAAAACATAAAAAAAAAAAAAAAAACTACAACAACCAAGAAACCAATAAAAGAAATACATACCACAAACAAACAAAGAACACACAGAAAAACAAAAAACACACAAAAAACACAACAACAACAACACAAACACCAACAAAAACACAAAAACCTCAACTAAAAAACACCAAAAACACCAACAAAATAAAGAAACAAACAAAAAAACAAAAAAGCAAAAAATAACAAAAAACACACAAAAAAACCAATAAACACCAACAAAAACCAAACAAAAAAACGACAAACACACAACGCAAGAAAAAAAACCAAAAAAAAAACAAAAAAAAAACAACAAATAAAAATCAAAAAAAACAAAAACAAACAACAAAAACAAACCGAACATCACAAAACCACCAAAATCAACAAAATCCAACACCAACACAAAAATAAACAACAAAACAAACACAAACAAACACATAAAAAAAAAACACCAAACAACCAAAATAAACATAAAAAACCACAACAAAATAATAAACAACGATAAGAAAACACACAACAAACACGCAAAAACACAAAACACAAATATAACTCACAAACAACAACAAAAAAAACAAAACAACACAACAAAAAAAACAAAAACCCAAACACAGCAAACCTAAACCAAACACAACAAACGCGAAAACACAAACCAAAAACGAACCAAACAAATAAAAAAAACACCCCAACAACACACAACTCCAAACAAACACAAAAAAACACACAAACACAACAAAACACAAAAAATACCAAAAAACAAAACAACAGTCAACAAACCAAAACACAACAAAAAAAACAAAAAAACAAACAACAAACAACAACAACAACAAAAAAGACTAAACACAGCAAAAACAAAACACAAACAAAAACACAAAAACAAATAAAAACAAAAAACACAAAATACACACACACCACCAAAAAAAACACCAAACAAACCCAAAACCCAAAAACAACACAAACACAAAAAAAAACCAAAAAACAAACAAACACAAAAAACAAAACATCAAACAACAAACCAACACAAACAACCAAAAAACACAAAACACCAACCAACACAAACCAACACACAACAAAAAAACCAAAAACAAAAAAACAAAAAAAAAACAAAAAACAAAAAAAAAAAAACAAAACACACAAACAAAAAAAAAAAAACAAAAACACACAAGAAGAAACACAAAAAACAAAACAAAAAAACAACAAATACAACAAACAAAACCAAAAAACAAAACAATCAAAAAAAAAAAAAACAAAAAAACAAAACCAAACAACACACAAACACAAACACAAAAAAACCCAAACCAAGCAAAAACAACAAAAAAACAAACATAAAAACAACAAAAAAAAAAAAACCCAAACAAACCAATACAAACCAAACAAACAAAACAAAATAGAACAAAAAACAGAAACCCAACATCTAAAACAGAACACAAACACAAACAAAAAAAACCTAAAAAAAAAAACAGAATCAGAAACACAAAACAACCAAAAAAAAAACAAAAGAAAGAAACAACACACAATTCATAAAAAAAAACCACACAAACAACAATACAACATTAAACACACAACAAAAAAAACACAATAAAAAAAAACAACACAAATAAAAAACAAAAAACTCAAAAAACCCAACAAATAATAACACAACCTAAAAATAAAAGCAAACAACAAACATCAAACCAATAACAAAAACACATACAAAAACAAAAAACAATACACAAAAAAAAAAAAACAAAACAAAACAACATACACAACAACAACAACACAACACACACAAACAAAAACAAAACACACAACATAAAAACACAAAAACAAAATAAAAAACAAAAAACAACAAACAAACAGCAAAAAAACACAAACTCACCAAAAAAAACACACAAAACAACAAAAAAAAAAAGCAAAAAAACAACAAAAAACTCAAACAACTAAAAACAAAAAAAACCAAAACACAAAAAACAAACACCCCAAAACACCAACCACCCACAACAAGCCAAAAAACCAACCAAAACAAAACAAAACAAACAAAAAACAAAAAACAAAACAAACAAAAACAACAAACAACCACAACTCCACACAAAAAAAAACCACAACTCAACACCAACACCAAAAAAGAAACTCAAAAAAATAAAAAACACCAAAAAAACAACACAACACAAACCACAACCAAACAAACAACACAAAACGCAAAAAAAAAACCACAAAACCCCCCCCAAAAACACAAAAACAACAAAAAAAAAAAACATTAAGACCCAAACAAAAAAAAAAAACACCAGCTAAAAACAAAAAAAAACGAAAAAAAAAAAAAAACAAACACACAACAAAAAAAAAAACCAAAACAAACACAAAAAACAAATCAACAACAAACAAAACAAAACCCAAAAAAACACCAAAAAACAAAACAAACACACAAAAAACCCAACAACAACAACCAAAAAACAAACAAAACAAAACCACAAAAAAAAACAACAACAAAACCAAAAAAACAAAACAAACTCTAAGCTCACAAACACAAACACAAAAAAAAACGAAAACCAGATCAACACAACAAGACACAAAAAAAAAAATCCCCCCTCAAATACAAACAAAACACAAACACCAAGCACAAACAAAAAAACAAACAAAAAAAAACAAAACAAAAACAATCACAAAACAAAAAACAAAAAAAAAAACAACTAAAAACAAGCCAAAACAACAACTAAACAAAACACAGCACACGAAAAAACAACAACAAAACAAAAAAAACAAACACAACAAAAAAAACACTACAAAACCAACAAAAAAAAAAAACCATAAAAAAAAACACATAAACCACACAAACAAAAAAAACAACAGAAAAAACAAAACACCACCCACCACACAACAAATAATAAACCACAAAGACAACAAACCACACAAACAAAAACACCAACAAAATACACACCAAAAACAAAAAAAAAACAAACTCAAAAAAAAAACACAACACAAAAAAAAAAACACCACAAAAAAAAACAAAAAACACAAAAAAAAAAAAACAAAAACCAACAACAAACCAAAACCAAAACAACAACAAAACAAACAAAACATCAACCAACACAACAACAATACACATAACACCCAAACAAATAAAAACAAAAAAAAAAAAACAAAAAACACAACCAAACAAACAAAAAACACTAAACAAACCACAACACACAACACAAACTAAACAAAACACACAACAAAAAACAAATCAAAACACTAAAACAAACACAAAACACAAAACAGATACAACACAAACCAACCAAAAAAACAAAAAACACCAAAAGCAACACAATACAAAACCCAAAAAAAAAACAACAAACATAACAAAAACACAACAAACAAAAACAAAAAAAACCAAAACACAAAACACAACAAAAAAACAAGCAGCAAAAACCCAAACAAACAAACCAACAACAACACAAAAAACAACAACACACAACACAACAACCAACACCACAACAACAACAAAAACAACCCACAAAAAACTATAACAAACACAACACAAAAAAAAAAACAAACAAAAACGAACAAACACACAAACACAACAAAAACAAAAAAAAAACACACAACACACAAACAACACAAAAAGCACACAAATAAAACAATAAACAAACAACACGACACACAACCAAAAAAACCAAAATCAAAAACAAACAAAAACCAACAACAACAAAAAAAACAACAACAAACAAAACAAAAAGAAAAAAAAAAAAAAAAACAAAAAACCAACATAAAACACCAAACAAACAAATAAAAAACAAACACACAAAACCAAAAAACAAAAAAGACAAAAAACAAAAAAACACAAACAACCTCAATCAACGTCAAAAAAACACACACAAATAAAACAACACACTCAACACAAACAACAACCAAAACACAACAACAAAACAAAAACAAAACACAAAACAACCAAAAACACCAAACAAACCAAAAAACAAACAAAAAACAAACACAAAAAAACAACATAACCACATCAACAAACATACACAACAACAAACATAAAAAACAACCAAAACACAAAAAAAAGCCACAAACAACACAAACACATAAATCTAACAACACACAACAAAACAAACAAACACAAAAAAAAAACAACAAACTAACCAAAAAAACAACAAAACAAAATAACAAGCAAACCCAAACAAAAATAAAAACCAAAAAACACCACAACCACAAAAAAAACACAACAACACAACAAAAACCAACAGACAAAAACACAAAACAAAAAATCAAAGAAACACCAAATAACAAAAACAAATAATAAACAACAAAAACCCCAAAACATAAAAGACAAATAAAAAACAACAAACCACATACAACCAAAAAAAAACAAAAAAGAACACAAAAAACAACACTCCACATACAAACAACAACACAAAAAAGAAAAAAGCAAAAAACACAAACCAAAACCCAGACAAATCAAAAAACCAAACACCAACACGAAAAACAAACCACACAACACCAACACAACCACAACAAAAACAAACACAAAACACAAAAACAAAACAAGAACCCAAAAACAAACACAAAAAAAAAGAGAAAAAAAACAACACAAAAACACAATACAAAAAAACTACACAAAAACTCCAAACAACCACAGAAACAAAAAACCAACCAACAAACAAAAAACAACCAACAAAAAATACAAACAAACACAACAACACAAAAAACACACAACACAAAAGAAAAAAAACAACACAAAAAACACACAAACAAAAACAAACATCAACACCACAAAAAAACAACAAAAAAACAGAAAAACAAAAAAATAAAAAAAACCCTAAAAAAAAACAACCAACCAAACAAAAAAAACAAACTAAAAAACAAAAAACCAAAAAACAAAAAAAAAAAAAAACAACCATAAACACATGAAAAAAACCAATCACCACAACACAACACACAAACAAACAAAAAAACAACACAAAAAAACAAAACAACAAGAAAAATCACACAAATCAAAACAAAAAAAACCAAAAAAAACAAAAACAAAAATAAAAAAAAAACAAAATAAAACAAACACCCACCAAAAACACAAAAACAATAATCAAAAACACAAAACACAAAAACAAAAAAACGCCACACAAAAACAAAAAAAAAACAACACAAAAGACAAACAAAACACATCAACACCCAAACAACCCAAAAAGAAACTAAAAAAAAAAAAGCCAACACAAACAAAAACAAAAAACAAACAAACAAAACAATACAAGACCAACAACCTAAAACACAAACACAAAACCAAAACACAAAAAACAACAAACAACAAAAAAACAGCAAAACCAAACACAACAAACAAAAATAACACCACAACCAAAAAAACACAAACAGAAATAAACAACACAACACAACAACCAAACCAAAAAAAAAACAAAAAAAAACAAACTCATAACAACCAACACACCCACAAACAAAACACAAAAAACAAAACCCACCAACACAAAACAACTAAACAAAACAAAATAAACCAACACACCACACCAACCACAACCAAAAAAAACACAACACACAAGAAACGAATACCAAAAACCAACCAACACAAACAAAACAAAAACAAAAAAGAAAAAACAACAACAACAAAACACAAAACAAAAAAAAGCTTAAATATCAAATAACACAAACCAAAAACAAAACACAACAACAAGAAAAAGCTCCAAATCAACAACACAAAGCCCAAACCACCAAAACAAACCCAAAACAGACAAAACAATAACAAAAAAATCAAAAAGAAACACACATACAAACACAAACAACAAAATCAAAACAAAACAAAAACAAAAAAAAAAAAAAAAAAAAACAAAAAGAACAAATACGACAAGAACAAAAAACAACAATAAAACAAAAAAACCCCCACAACCACAAACAAACAAAGACAACCAAAACAAAACAACAACAAAAACAAAAACATAATAAAACAAAAACCACACAAATCAACACAAAAACACCCTCCAAAAAAAACAACAACACAAAACAACAACAACAAACAAAAACAAACAAACACCCAAAAAAAAAAACAACAAACTAATACAAAACAAACAAACAAAACACAAACCAAACAAACAAACAAAACAACAAAAAACACAAGCAACAAACAGAATACACCACATACAAAACACACACAAATCAAACAAAACAACACACGCAACCAAAGTAAAACACAAAAACAACAACAAAACACTACACAAAAACAACCAAAAACAAAAACAACGATACCAAACAAAAAAAAAAAAAAAAAACACAAAAAAATCAAAAATAAATACCCACAAAAAAAAACCAAACCAACACCAAAACTAACAAAACAAACACACAAAAAACCAAAACACAAAATAGAGCCAAAACCAAAACACCCAAAAAACCAAAAACCAGACAAAAACAAAAACACAAATCACCAAAAAAACAAAAAGAAAAACAAGCAAACAAAAACAAAACCAAGCCAAACCCAAAATAAAAAAAAAACAACCCAAACACAAAAAAAAATCAAACAAAAAAAAAACAACAACAACAAAAAAACAAACAACAACACAACAAAAAACAAGAACAAAAAATAAAACAAAACCAACAAAAACACAATACAAACACTACACACTAACCACAACCAAAAAAAATAACAACAAAACCACCAAAACAACGAATCCAAAAAAACAAAAAACAACAATACCAATAAAACCACAAAAAACACCAAACAAAACCACCACCAAAAAAAAAAAAAACAAAACAAAAAAAAAAGACAAAAAACAAAACAACAACAAAAAAAAAAACACAAAAAAACTAAACACAAAAAAAACACAATACACGACAAACAAAAAACAAAAACACAAAAATCACAAACAACACACAAAAATATAAAAAAAAACAAAAATAGCAACAAGACAACAGACCAAATAAAAACAACAAAAACACAAAAAAAAAAAAACAAACAAATCAAACAACAACCAAACCATACACCAACAAAAAAAAGACACAAACAAAAAAAAAAACAAATAAACACGACCCACACAAAAAAACAAAACAAAAAACGACAAACCAAAACTAAATCACACAACACGATCCACACAAAAAAAACAAAACCCACAAAACACCACACACCACAAAAAACACAAAAACACACAAAAACCCTACACATTAAGACAAAAAACAACACAAAAACAACACACAAACAAAAAAAACAAAAAGTAACAAACACACCACACACATAAACAAACAAAACACACAAAATACAAAAAAAAAACAAAAACCAAAACACCACCCAAACCAAACACAAACAAAAAACACAAAACAACACACACATCACATAACAAAAAAACACAAAAATAACAACAAAAAAAAAAAAATCAAACAAAAAACACAAATAACAAAACAACACAAAACAAACAGAACCACCAACAGCCACCACAAAAAAAAACAACCATACAAACCCAACAAAAACAAAAACAAAAAAAAATAACAAACCAACCACCGACACCCAACAGCACATCAAACAAAAAAATCACCAAACAACCACACAAAAACACAAAAAGCAAAAAAAATAAAACCGAAATCCTACACAACAACAAACAAAAGACTAAAACAAAACACACAAACCAAACCAACCGAAAAAACAACCAAAACTCAAAACCACAAAAACAACAAAAAACACACAAGACAATCATACAAACAAACAACAAAACATAATAAAAAACAACAAAAAATAACAAAAAAAAACAATAACACCAAACCACAAACAAACAAAAACAAAAAACAAAAAAACAACACAACAAAAACAAAAAAACCACCAAAAAAAACACAAACAAAAAAAAACAAAGCCAAAAAAAAAACAACAACAAAAAAAGAAAAAACACAACACAAAAAAAAAACAACCAAAATGATAAAAAAAAAACAAAACAAAAAAAAAATCAACAAAAAAAACAAAACAAAAACAAAACACAACAAACTACAAAAAAAAACACCAAAAAACAAAAAAACACAAAATAAAACAAAAACAAACAAAACACAAAACAACAAAACAGCTAGAAAAAAAAACAAAAACACAAATAAAACAAAAAAAAAAAACAATAACCCAACAAACAAAAAAAAAACCAACAAAAACAACAAACAAAACAATACAAAATCAACACAAACAACAAAAACTACACAGAAAACCACAAACACAAAAAGAATCAAACAACCACCACAAAAACAAAACACACAAAAAAAACGAAAAAAAAAAAAAGAAAAAAACACAAAACCCAAAAAAAAACACACAAAGAAAACAAATCACAAAAAAACAAACACAAAACATAAAAAAAATCAAAACGAAAACAAAAAACACAAATACAAAAAAAAACCAAACAAAAAAAAACAACACCCACCAAAACAACCAAACACATACAACACACAAACAAAACACAACAAACAAACACACAAACCAAACAATAAAAAAACAATAACAACAAAAAATACAACAAATAAAACAAAAAAAAAACAAAACAACAACAAACCAAACAACATTAACAAACAAACACAAGCAAAAAACACAACACAACCATCAACCAACAAAAAAAAAACGAAAAAAAAAAATGAAAAACAAAAACCAACCACAAAAAAAACAAAAAATAACAAAAAAAAACACACAACATACAAAAAAATAACTAACACAAACAAACCACCACAAAAAACAAAAACCAAACACACCAAACAAAATCACGAAAAAAAACACACAGAAAAAAAAACCATGAAAAAAAAAAAACAAACAGAAATAAACACACCAAAAAAAAAAAACACCACAACAAAACAAAAAAAAAAACCAAACCAAACAAAACAAAAAACAATACAACAAAATACAACAACAAAAACAAACCATAAAAAACAAAAACACTTCAAACACCAACAAAAAAAACCAAAAACAACACAACAAAAACAAAACGAAACCCAACAACACAAAATCAACAAAAAAAACAACAAAAACAACAACCAACAAAAGCAAAAAAAAAACACACAACCAGAACAAAAAAAACACAAAAAAAAACAAAACAAGCAAAACACCAAAAACCAAACCAAAACCAAAAACAGACACAACATAATACAAAAAAAACAACCAAACAAACCAAACACACCAAAAAACAACCAAACAAACAAAAAACCAGAACACAAAAACAAACACAATAACAAAAAAAAAGAAAAAAAAACAAAAAAAACACCAAAACAAAACAAAAGACAAAAATAACAACACACCAAAACCAAACAAAAAACGGAAACATAAACACCAAAAACAACAAAAAACATACGCATAAAAACAGACACCAAAAACACAACAAAAAAAAACAAACAAACAAAATAAAACAAAACTTCAACACAACAACACCACAAACAAACAAAAAAACAAAACCCAAACACCATCCAAAAAAAAACAAAAAAACCAACAACAACAACACAAAAACACAAAAAATAAAAACAAAAAAGCAACACCAAAAAAAAAACACCAAAACCAACACACACAAAAAAACAAAACACCCAAAAAACAACAAAAAAAAAAAAATAAAAAAAAGCCACACATACAAACAAAAAACAACAAAAACCACAAAAAACACCAAACCAAAAACAAACAACACAAAAAACAAACAACAACCAAAACACCAAACAAAACAAAAACAAAATACACAAAAAAACAACAAACAACAACCAACATTAAAACAAAACCAACCAACACCAACACAACAAAAGACAACAAACCACAAACAAAACACCAAAACACATAAAAAAAATCACCACAAAAAAAAAAACCAAACAACCACAACAAATAAAAACCAACAATACTTAACACAAACAAAACATACAACAAACAAACAAAACAAAATAAATAACAACAAAAAAAAAAAAAAAAAAAACAAATACCAACACCAACAAAAAAAAACAAACAAACAAAAACACAAAACACCAAAAACAAACACAAAAAAAAAAAAAATAACAAACAAACAAAAAACAACCAACAAAAACAAAAATTACCAACAACAGCAAAAAAAAACAGCACACAAACACACATCACCAACAACCAAAACACACCTCAAAAACACACCCAACAAACACAAAAAACCAAAAAACTAACAAAGAAAAAAAACAACAAAAAAAAAATAACACAAAAAAAAAAAAACCCAAAAAAAACAACCCAACCAAAACCAAACAAAAAAAACAAAAAAAACAAACAAAAACAACGAAAAAAACCAACAACCAAAAACAAACAACAAAAAAAAAAAAACAAAGCAAACAACAAATAACCATAAATAAAACAAAAAACCCATCCCCAAAACAAACAACCCAATAAACAAAAACCGAACAAAAAAATAAAAGAAAACCAAAAAAAAAAAAAAAAAACAAACCACAACCAAACCCAAAAAAAACCAAAAAATCAAAATACACCACAAAACAACAAAAAAAAACAAAAAAAGAGAAGAACAAAGACCAAAATAAAAACCACCTCAAAAAAAAACCATAAAAAAACCAAAAAAAAAAAAAAAAAATAAAACAAAAAAACAACCAGCAACAAAAACAAAGAATACAAAAACAAATGCAACAAAAACACAAAAAAAAACAACCCACAAATCAAAACAACAAATAAAAAAAAAACAAACCCAACAAAACAACAAAAAACAAACACCAAACACAAACACCCAAACAATCAAACCACAAACAAACCAAAAAATAAAACAACACACACAAAACAACGAAACAAACAACACAAAAAAACCAAAAAAAAAAACAACACTTAAAATAAACACAACAAACACAAGCACAAAAACAATAAAAAAAACAAACCCTAAAAAAACCAAAATACCAAACCACCAAACAAACAAAAAACAAACAAAACAAATCAACCAAAACAAAAAAATAAAAAAAAGAGACAACAATATCCAAAAAAAACAACAACACAACACAAAACAAACAAACAAAAAATAACAACAACCCACAAACAAAAAAACACAACAACAAACAAAAACCAAACACACAGCAACAAAAAAACACCACAAAAACACCAAAAAGACAAGCAATACCACAATAAACAACCACCCAAAAACACACCCAGAAACAAACAACAATCCCAAAACCAAAACAAAAACCCACAACAAAGCCAAAAAACACAAAAAAAAAAAAAAAAAACAAACAAAAAACCAAAAAAAAACAAAAACAATCACAAAAAAGAAAAAACTACCAACACAACAAAAAACAACCAAAACCAACACAAAACAAAAAAACAACAAAAAACAAAACAAAAACATAAACCCAAAACGAACAAAAAAACCAAAAAAACCAAACACACCAACCAACCCAACAAAATAAAACAAACAGACAAGTAACAAATAGCCACAAAAAAAACAAAAAACAAAACCACCAAACAAAGCAATAAACCACACCAAGAACAAAACCCAAAAACACACAAAACCAAAACAAAAAAAAACACAACAAAAAAACAACAAAATCCAACAAACAAAAAAAAAAAAAAAAAAAACATAACACAACTTCAACAAAAAAACAAACATAACAAAAAATCAAAAAAAAAACAAAACAAACAAAAAAAACAACAACATAACACAAACAAAAAAACAAAAAATACACAAAACACAAAAAAACAAAAACATAAACAAAACACCAAATACCCAACACAAAAACACAAAACAAAAAAAAGAAAAAAACAAAAACAAAAAAACAACTAAAACACAAAAAACAAAAAAGAACCACAAAAAAAAACCAAAAACCACAAAAAAACAACTCACAGCCAAAACAAACCAAAAACAAAAACAAAAAAACACACAAAAAAAAAACCAAAAAAAAACAACAAAAAACAAACAAACAAACCAAAAAAACAAAACAACAAAAAAAACCATAACCCAAAAAAACAAAAAACAAAAACCACAAAAAAAATAAAAACACACAAAGAAAACGACAAAACAACAAAACCAAACAAAAAAACAAACACAAAACAACCAACAAAAAACACAAAAACATCAAAAAAACCAAACAACACAAAAAACAAAACACAACGACCCCAAACTCAAAAATACCTCCAAACAAAAAAATCACAATCAAAAAAAAAACCACAAAACAAAACAAACAAAAAAAACACAAAACAAACACAAAAACAAAAACAATACACAAAAAAAAGAAAAAAACAACCAAAAAAAAAAAAAGAAAACCAAAACACACAAATAAAACCACAAAACAAATTAAAAAGACACAACAAAAAATAAAAGAAAACAACAAAACAAAAAAACAAAAAAAAAAATTAAAAAAAAACAACACCCAAAAAAGCAATACAAAGCACATAACACACAAAACATACAAAACCAAAACACAATAAATCCACAAACAAAAAATCCAAACACAAAAACAAAAAAAAAACACAAAAAATAAATCAAATAAAGAGTAGAAAAAAAACACATACACACCAAAAAAACAAAAACAAAAAAAAAAAAACATCGAAAACAAACAAAAAAAACCAAAAAACAAAAAACAAAAAAAAAAACAAAACAAAAAAAAAAAACAACAAACAACAAAACCAGACACAAACAAAAAAAAAAACCAAAAACACCACAAAACAAAAAAAAAACAAAAAAAAAAAAAACAAAAGCAACACACAAAAAAAAACCACAACACAAAACACCACAAAAAAAAAACAACACAACACCCACCAACAAAAAAAAAAAACAACAAAAAAACAACACACACAGCAACACCCACCAACACAACACAAACACAAACACACAGCAAAACACAAAAGAAAAGTAAAACAAAAAACAATCAAAACAAAACAAACAAAAATACACCATAAACACACACAAACACCAAACCACAAAAATAAACACCAAACAAAAAAAACAAAAAACAAAAAACAAAAAAAACAAAACAAAGAACACAAAACAAAAACCCCAAAAACACAAAACACACGAACATAACAATACACAACAACAAAACACAAACAAAAAAAAAAACTCCAAAACAACAATAAAACAAACAAAAAACCAAAAATAAAAAAAAACCAACAACAACAAAAACAACAACACACCAACAAAAAAACAACCACAAAACACAAATAACCTAACAACAACCCACCCCCAAAAAAAAAACCCAACAAAAAGACAAACAAAAACCACATAACAAAACAACAAAAAAAAAAAACCACCAAGACAAACCCACAACAACAAAAACAACACACAAAACAGAACAAACAAAAAAACACAACAAACAACCACAAAACTAAACAAAAAAAAAAACAAAAAACAAACAAAAAACATCAAAAAAACACCAAAACAACAAAATAACCAACAAAAACGCAACATCAAAACAAACACAAAAAAACCAAAAAAAACAAAAACCAAAACAGAAAAAAACAAAAACAAAAGAACAATAAAACAAATAACAACACTAACACCCAAACATCCAACCAAAAAAATAACCACACAAACAAAAAAAAACAAATCACAAAACAAAAAAAAAAAACAAACACAACAAAAAAAACAAAAAACAAACAATAAAAAACAAAAAAAACCACAACACAAAACAACAACAATAACAAAAAAAAAACAAACACCCAAACAAACAAAAAACCATCAAACACAAAACAAACACACAAAAAAACAAACAACACAAACACACACCAACAACCCAACACATAAAAAACCACACACATCAAACAACTCAACAAAAGAAAAACAAAAAAACAAAAAAACACAACAAAAATAACTAAACAACCCAAAAACCAGCAATAAACACAAAAACCACCAAACAAACAAAACACCCAACATAAAAAAACAAATAAAAAAAACCAAAAAATAAACCAACACAAAAACCAAAAACACACAAAAAAACAAAAAAAACAAAAAAACTATAAAGAAAAAAGCAAACCAAAACCCAACAACCTAAACCAAATAAAAAAACAACAACACAAACAAAACAAAAAGAAACAACAAAACCCAAAAAAACACACAAATCAAACAACACAAAAACAAACAAAAAAAACAACAAAACAAACAAAAAACCATAAATAACCAAACAAGCACAGAAACAAACAACAAAAACGTCCCAATGAACAAACAAAACAAACACACTACAACACAAAAAACACAAAAAAAACTAAACAAAAACACAAAAACACCCAACAAAACACAAAACAAAAAAACAAACAAAAACAAACACAAAACACAAACAATACGAAAAAAATAAACAACAACAAAAAACACACACCAAAACACGAAAACACCATCCAAGGAGAAACAAAAAACAACAAAAAAAAAACCAATCAACACAAACAACACAACAACAAACAAAAAAGATCACAAAAAAAACACAAAAAAAAAAACAAAAACAAAAACAACAACACCAAAAACTAAAAAAAACAACCATAAACAACACCAACAAACCACAACCAAAAACAACACACAACCCAAACCAAAACACAAACCAAACAACAACAACAGAACACCGCAAACAAGAACAATCACAAAAACCAAATCAAAAACAAACAACCACAAACAAACAACAACAAATAAAAAAACAAAAACACACAAACAACAACCAAAAAAACAAAAAACACAAACAACACACCACACAGAACCAAAAACAACAAAAACAAAATAAAAACACTACAAAAAAAATACAAAAAAACAAAAACCAAACGAAAAAAAACAAAAAAACAAAACACACAATAACAAGAACAAAAAAAACAAACAAACAACCCAGACAAAAATCAACACAAAATCAACAACAACAACACAAAAATAAACAAAAAACAAACAACACATCCAACCAAAACAAAAACCAAAAAAAAGAGACCAAAAACAACACCAACAAAATAACTAAAAAAACACAAAAAAAATAAACACTAAACATCAAAGACCAAACAACACAGCACACAAACAACAGCCAAAAAGAACAAAACGAAACAAAAACCAAAACAACAAAACAATACACCAAAAAAAATCAAACAAAAACAATAAAACCAAAAAAAAAACAAAAAACACAAAAACAAAAACAACAAAACAAAAAGAAACAAAACCACAAAACCAACCCAAAAACCAAAAAAAAAAAAAAAACAAAACACAAACAAAAAACAAACAAACACAAACCCCACAAAACCAAAAAAACCACAACAAAAAACCACAGAACAACAATAAAAAAAAAACAAAAACAACAAACCAACCAAGCAATACGATCACAAAACCAACCAAACAAACAAACAAGCAACCACAGCAACAAAAAACAAAACAAACAACAAAAATAAAAAAAGAGAAAAACACAACAAACAAAACCACTACAAAAACAAACACAATACACCAACAAACCAATACACACAACCAAACAATAAAACAAACAAAAACACAAAAACACAAATAAAAAAACACAACCAACAAACAACAAAAAACAAAAAGAAAACAAAAAACAACAAAAAAAAAAAACAAAACACCAAACAAAAACAAGAACTACAACAAAAAACAACAAAAAAAAACACACCTAAAAAAATAAAAACACATAAAAAACAACAAAATCCAAAAAAACAATCTAAAACGACCAAAAAAAAACACAAAACCCACAACAAAAACAAACTACCAACAAAGCCATACAAAAACAGAAAGCCAAGACACAAAAAAAACCAAACAAAACAAATCCCAAAAACCACAACAACCCAAAACAAAACACCACAAAAACAAACAAAAAAAAACAAAAACCAAAATACCAAAACACACAAACACCCTAACACACAACAAAAAAAAACCACCCCAAACAAAAAAACGCAGAAAAAAAAAAAAACAAACTCAACACCAAAAAATAAACAACAAACAAAAACAAACAAAAAAAACAAAAAAAAACACACAAAAAAAAAAACACAAAACAACAACAACCAAAAAAAGATACCAAAACAAAAAACAAAAAAAACCACAAAAAACCAAAAAACAACAAAAAAACCCAAAACTAACCTACCAAAAAAAGCAAAAAAACAACAAACAAAAAACACATAACCAACAAAAAACAACAAATAAACACAAACAAGAAACCACAAAAAATAAAAACACCACCAACTCCAAAAAACCAACAAAAAAAAACAACAACACCAAAAACCAACACCCTAAAAACAAAACACCAATAAAAAAACTAGAAAACTAAAAAAAACAACAAAACCACACACAAAAAAAAAGAGAAAACCAAAAAACAACAAACACCACCAAACAAAATAGCAAACACAAAAACCCAAACAAAAAAACCACACAAAAAAACACAAAAAAACAAAAGCAACCACAAACACAATAAACATAACTAGCACAAAAAGACAAAACAACAAAAAAAAAAAAAAAACACAACAAACAAAAAACAACACAAAACAAAAAACAACTAACAAAAAAAAATAACACACCACTGAAAACAACCACCAAACACAAAAAACAAAACAACAACAAAAAACAAAAAAAAAACTCCAAAAACAACACAACAAACAAAAAACAAAAAACAACAAAAAACAAACAAAAAACCCATCAAATACAAAAAAAATAAAAGCAATAAACACTAACAAAACAACACAAACAAAACAACACAAAAAAAAAACAGAAGAACAAAAAAACAAACCAACCACCAAAAAAAAACTAAAATACAAGTCAAAACAACAACACACACAACAACACAAAAAAAAACAACACCAACAAAAAAAAAAACAAACAAAAAAGAAAAACAAAACCAAAAAACAACACCCACAACACACACACAAAAACTAATAAAAAACAAACCCCAACGACAAAACAAAAACAACAAAAAAACAAAACAAAAACTAACCAGAAAAAAAACAAAACACAAAAACACAACTACAAACAAAATAACACAACAAAGGCAACCAAAAAAAAAATAACAAACAAACAACAAACAAACCCAAAACCCGGCACAAAAACAAAAACATCAAAAAACACAAACTAAAAAAAAAACGACAAACCACCTAGTCACCAAACACACACAAACAAAACAACAAAAACCATAACAACAAAAAACAAAAAAAAAAAAGCCAAAAGACAAACAAAAACTCAAAAAGAACAAATAAACACAAAAACAAACACGACAACACAAAAAACATAACAAAATCACAAAATAACAAAAAAACAATCATAAAAACAATAACAAACAACCCAACAAAAAAACAAGAGAAACCAGACCACAAAAAAATAAACAAAAAACCAACTCAACAAAACACAACAAATACAACCAAACACCCACAACCACACACACACAAAACACAATCAACACAAACAAAAAAAAGCTACAAAAAAAATCACCTAAGCACAAAAACACGACAAAACAAAAAAAAAACAACATAAAACAAAATCAACCACAACAAAACGTTTCAACAACACAAACACCAAACAACCCCAAAACAAACAATAACCACAACAAAAAAAAAAACCAAACACAACAACAAAAACAAGCAAAAACAACACAAACCCAAACCACAAAACACCACACAAAACAAAACCAACCACAAACAAAAAAAAAAAAAACAAAAAAAAAACAAAAAATAAAAACAATAACAAAACCCAAAAACAAAACAAAAAAAAGCAAAAAAAACCAAACAAAAAACCACCTAAAAAACACAACAAAAAAAAAAACAATCAAAAACAACATCACACACAACCCAAACAAAACAAAACAAAAAACACAACACCAAAAAAAAACAAAAGCGAAAAAGACAAAAACACCAAAACCACAAAAACACCATAGAAAAACAAACCAAAGAAACTAAAAAGAAACAAACAAAAAAAAACAACCAAAAGAAAAAACAACAAAAAACAAAACAAAACAACAATATAAAAACAACAAAAACACACAAACAAACAATACAACACACAACACAAACAACCACCAAACAAAAAAAAAAAAACACCACCAACAACAAAACAACACAAAAACAAAAAAAACAAAAAAAAACAGCAAAACAACACCAAACACAACCAAAAACAAACCAACAAAAAAAAACCACATCCAAAAAAAACAAAAATACACAAAACAAAAAAAATCCAAAAAACATAAAAACTACAAAATCAAAACACAAACAAAACACAACAACAACGAGCAACAATAAACAACACACACAAAAAACCAAAAACACAAACACTACTAAACAACGAACAAAAAAACAAAAAAACTAAACAAAACAAACAAAAACACTAACATACACCAACAACAAAAAAACACACTAAGTCCAAAAAACAAAACAAAACCCAACAACCCAAAACAAAGAAAAAAAATAACATACACAAACACAACACCAAAACACAAACAACACAAAACACAAAAAACAACACAAAAAACAACAACACAATAACAAAACCAACAACCAAATACAAAAAAAAAAACAAAAACAATCCCAAACACAAAAACCAAACACGAAACCAAACCACACAAAACCAACAAAAAACACAACAAAAAACAAAAAACAAAAACAAAAAAAACAAAAAAACAATCAACAAAACCACAAAAAACAAAACACAAAACAAAAACAACAACAACAAACAAACAGAAAACACAAACATAACAACATAGAAAAAAGCACCAACAGACCAACAACACCACAGGAACAACAACACCCACAACAACAAGACTAACAACCGAAAAAAAAACACACCAAAAACAAAAAAAAAACCCCACCAAAAAAAAAAACAAAATTAAACAACAAACACAACTAAAAAAAAAAAACACAAAACACCAAACAAAAAAAAAAAAAAAAACAACAACCAAAAAACAGATAAAAACATCAAAAAACAACAAAAGAACACAACACAAACTAAACAACAAAAAAAACACAAACAGCACACAACAAAAAAACCAACAAAACAAGACAAAAAACAAAAAACCAAAAACAACAAAACACAAAAAAAAAAAACAAACAAAACAAAAACACAACCATAACAAAAAAAACCAACAAAACCCAAAAACAAACCCAAAACAAACAACAAAAAAACAAAACACAATCACCGCCAAAAAAAACCAAGCCAACAAAAAACAAAAACCACAAACACAAAAAACAAATAGAACAACAAAAAACAAAACAAACACAACACACAACAAGAAAACCCAACAACCTACAACACAAAACAAACACAAACACTAACCAAAAAAAAACACCTACACATAAACAAACAGCCAAACAACTAAACCCAAACAACAAAACACAAAACACACAAAACAAACAACACAAATCAACACATGACAAAGAACACAATCAAAAAAAAAAAAAACAAAAAAAATCAAAACCCCGAAACAAAAAAACAAACACCAAACAAGTAACCAAAACAACAAATACAACAAAAACAACAAAACAACAAAAAACCAAAAAAAAAAAAAAAGACAAACACACAAACAAAAACAAACAAAAACAAACACAAAAAAAACACCACAAAAACACCAAAACAACAAAAAAAAAAACCCCACAAAGCACAAATCAAAAGAAAACACCAACCAAACACACAAACCAAAACAACAAAAAAACACCTAAAAACACAAACACACCACAAAAAAACACAAAACCACAAAAATCCACAAAACAAAGACACAAAAAAACAACAAAATCAAAAAAAAAATAAACAAAAACAAAAAAAACAACGAAAAAATAAGAACACAAAAAAAAAAAACAAATAAAAAAAACACAAAAAAAAAAAAAAAAAACAACAACAAAAAACACTCACCAAAAAATAAAAAAACACATTCGCAAATTACAAACAAAAAAACACGAACAAAAAAAACACAACCAACAATAAAACAAACAACAACAAAACAAACCAAAAAAAAAAAAAACAAACAACCACAAACAACTACACACCAAAACACACAAGAGAAACCACCACAAAAAAACAAACAAAAACAAAACACAAAAAGACAAGCACCAACACCCAGAATCACAAATACCAAACACACAAACAGGAAAACCAATAAAACCCCACCACACATAAAAAAAATAAAAAACCAAAAAAAAACCACAAAACAAAAAAATAAACAAACAAAAAAAAAAAAACAAATTAAACAAACAACACAGAAAAAAATAACAAACAAAAAAAACACAAAAAAAAATAAAATGAAAAACAAAAACCACAATAAAAACCCAACCATCACACACACACCAAAATAACACAAAAAAAAAAACACAAAGAAAACTAAACCCCAAAACCCTCAACACAAAAAAAAACACAAACAAACAAAAAACACAAACAACAAACACAACAACAACAACAGAACAAACCCAAAACACACGAAAAAGAAAGACCACAAAAACCAAAAAAAACAAAAACAAACAAAAAAACAGACAACAAAAAAAAACAAAGAACCACACACAAAAAAAAAACAAAACAACAACAAACACAACAAAACCTACAAAAAAACACCAACACAAACAAACAATACAACAACAAAAACCAACACCAAGCAAATACAGAACAAAAAAAAACAAAACACAACATAATCACAACAACAGCATAAAACACCAAAAAATCACAAAACAACACACAAACAAACACAAACAACAGCAAAACATAAAACAAAATCACCACACGAAACAGAAACAAACAAAAAACAACAAACAACCACACAAACTAATAAAAAAACACACAAATACAAAAAAAACAAACAAACAAAATAAAAAAACAAAATAAAAACACAAACACATAAAAACAAACAAAAAAAGACACCAAGACAGAACCACAAAAAACAACAAACACAAAAACAAACACAACACCCTAGAAACACACCAAAAACCAAACACAAAAGAAAACAAAACAAACAACAAAAACGAACAAAAAAACAAATCAAAAACAGAGCCATAACAACAAACAAAACAAAAAACACAACACAAACAAAAAGAAACACTACGCACAAAAAAAAAGACAACACAAACAAAAGAAAAAACCCAAACCACAAAAAACCACATACAACACAAACACAAAAATCATCAAACACCAAACAAACAAACCCACCAAACCACCACACAAACCCAAAACAACAAACAACCAAACAAACAAACCAACAAAAAAAAAAAAAAACCACTCAAACAAACACACAAACACAAGAAACACAACCGACTAACCCAAAAGAAACACAAAAAACCAAATAAACCACAAACGAGAAAAACAAAACCAAAAACAAAAAACATAACAACACCAAACTAAAAAACAATCAAACAAACCAAAAAAACCAAGACAAAAACAACAAGACAAAAACAACCAAAACAAACCAAAAACACAAAAACAAAAAAAATCCCCAAACACCAAAACAAAAAACACATACCAAAAACACGAACACAAAAAGCCAACCAACCAAAACACAAAACAACAACGACATACAACATAAAAAAACAGACAAGCAAACAAAAAAACAAACCCACCCTACCACGAATAAATACAAAAAAACACAAAACAAACCAAACACAAAAACAAACAAAAACCCAAAACAAAAAAAAAAAAACGAATCCAAAAAAACAAAAAAAAACAAAAAAAAAAAAAACATCAACAAACAAAAAAAAAAAAAAACACCCAAATCAAAACAAAAAAACATAAAAAAACACAAAAACAAACAAACAACCACACAAAACAAAACACAACACAACAAACAACCACATAAAACACAAAAATAAAAAAACAAACAAACCAAAAAACAACACAAAAACCAATAAACACCAAACAAAACCAAAGCACAAAAACGACAAAAAAAAAAAAAACAACCACCCAAAAAACAAAACAACACAAACAAACACACACCAACACAAACCACAAAACCAAAAAATCAACAACCAAACAAAAACACACAAAAAAAAAATAAAACACAAAAAACACTCACAAACATAAAAACAAAAAAAAAAACATAAAACAAAAACAAAAAAAACAAAACACCAAACCAAAACAAAACACAACCCAAACACACCAAACCAACAACAAAAACAAAACAAACAAAAAACTAAACAACAACCCAAAAAAATAAAAAAAACCACAACACCCAAAACCAACCCCAACAACAAAACCAAAAAAACGAAACACAAACAACACAATCACAATAAAAACACCTAAACACCAAAAACAAAAAAAAATACAAAAAAACAAAAAAAAAAACAAACAAACAAAAAAACAAAAAACACAACATCACAAACCAAAAAAAAACAACAAACAACCACACACACAACACATCACCAAACAACCATTAAAAAGAGACAAAACAAAAACACAACACTACCAAAAAAAACAACAACCAAAAGCCACAAAACACACAACGAAACACAATCAAAAGGTAACATAAAAAAACACAAAAAAAAAACCACCAAACAAAACACACACACCAAAACCAACCAACCCAAAAAACATCAAAACAACAAACAACAACAAAAACACCCAAGAAAAAACCAACAAAACCAACCAAGCACCCCACAACACACAACGAAAAAACAAACAAAACAACAACAAACAAGACAACCAACAAAACAAACAAACACCAAAAAAAAAACAACAAAAAAAAAAACAAAAACAACTAAACCAAACCAACACAAAACAAAAAAAACTAACAAGACACCAACCACAAACACAAACAAAAAAAACAAAAAACCAAAAACAACAACAAAAACAAAAAAAAAAAAACAAAAAAAAAAAAACAACACATAAAAAACAAAACCACAACAAAAAAACATCAAAAAAACACAATAAAAAAAAAACACACAACACACACACTCCACAAATAAAAAACAACACAACAAAATAAAAACAAACAAACAAACAAAAAAAATAAAAAAAACCCAACAACACATAATACAAAAAAAAAACCACAGCATAAAAACAAACCACAAACAAAAACAAAAAAAAACAAAACACACAACACAACAAACAAAAAACAAAAAAACAAAAACAACAACACACAAGAAACACAAAAAAACACATACAACACACACCAAACAACTATTAAAAAAGACAAAACAAAACACAACAACAAAAATAAAAAAAAAGAAAAAAACAAAATAAAAACAACCAAAAATAAATATTACAAAAAACCAACATATTAACCAAACACAACCGAAAAAGAAAACAAACCCAAAGACAAACAAAATACACTACAAACACACCCAAAAACAACACACCTAAAAAACCAAAAAAAAAAATAATAAAAAAAGAAAAAATACCCACAAAACAACACACAACTACAACCAACACAACCAACAAAAACCCACCCCAAAAAACATAAAAAAAACAAAAAAAAAAACTACAAACCACACAAACACACACACACACAAAACAAATACCAACCAAACACACAAAACAACCAAACACCAAATAAACAAAAACAAAAAAACATAACCTAAAAAAAAAACAAAACACAAAAAAACAAACAACAAAACCACCAACCACAGAAAACACAAAAAAAAAACAACATACAAAATAACAAAACAAAAAACATACAACAAACAACTAACCAAACAACAAACAAACCACCACAACACAAAACAACAAAACACACACAAAAAAAACACTAAAACACATAAAAACCAAACAAAACACCAACAAAAAACAAGCAAAAAAAAAAAAAAAAACAAAACAAAACTACAAAAAACAAAGCATAAACAACAACGAAAAACCCAAAATACACAAAAAAAAAACAACACAAAACACACTACAAAAATCAAAAAATACACAAAACAAAACAAAAAAAATCAAACCAAAAAACAACCACAACACAAAATAAAAAACCAAAAAAAAACAATAACAACCAAAAAAACAAACATCAACACCAAAAAAAACCAAAAACAACGACAAAACCCCAAAAGACAAAAAACAAAAAAAAGAAAAAACCAACACCAAAAAACAATAACGACAAAAAAAAGACAAACTAAAGAAAACAACAACCAAAACAAAACAAAAACAAAAACACAAACACAACAACCAAACAAATAACTCACATAAACCACAAACATAAAACAAACGACAAAACAAAAACACATACAAAAAACAGCAACAAAAAACAAAAAACAACAGCACCACACAATAAAACACAAAAGACCAAAAACCACTCAAGAACACATTAACGAAAAAACACAAACAAAATAAACAAAAACAACAAAAAAAACTAAACGACACAACAAGAACACCAAAAAACAAAACTAACAAAAACAAAAACAAAAACAAAAACACAACACAAAAAAATAAACAAATACAAAAAATCCTGGTTAAAGCAACCAAACAAACAACAAACAAAAAAAAAAAACAAATAAACAAAACATCCAAACAAAATACAACACAAAAACCAAACAAACACAAAACACACACCAAACAAAAACAACAAAAAACAAACACAATAAAAAACACAAAAACACACCAAACAAAAAAAAAACAAAACAGAACACAAAACAACAAAAACACACAAACACAAAAAAAACACAACAACCACAAAAACGAAACAAACAACCAACCAAAACCAAAAACAAAAAAAAACACAAAAAACAACCAAACCCAACACAACCAACAAACCAAAAGACAACATAAAAAAAACTCAAAAAAACAAAAACCAAACAAAAACACAAAAAACCCCAAACAGCATAAAACAAAAAACAAAAAACCAAACAACAAAAAAAAACACACAAACACAAAACAAAAGCAAAAAACAACAAACAACTCAAAACCAAAACCCCCAATACCCTACAAACAAAAAAAAAAAAAACACACAACAAACCCCACAAAACAAAACACAAAAAAACACAAAAAAAAATACACCAAAACGAAAACAAAACAAAAACAGCACAACAAACAACCACACAAACAACAAAAACTAAAACACAAAAAAAAAAACAAAAAAAAAAACAACAAAACAAAAAAAACAAAAACCAAAAACAAAAACACAACAAAATAACAGCCACAAATAACCAAATAACAACAAAACAAAAACAATAAATAAAACAAAACAACAACCACAACAAGATAAAAACAACAAACAAAACACCACAAACACAAAAAAACACAAAAAAAACAAATAAATCTCAACAAAAAAAAACACAACAAACAACAACCACACAAAAACCACAAAACAACAAAAAAAAACACAACACACATAAAACGACACATAATAAAACAAAACACACAACTAAAAAAAAAAAACACCACAAAAACAAAAAACTATAAACACAACAAACACAACAACACACAAACACACAGAAAAAAACCCAAACAAAATAAAAACCAAAAAAAAAAAAAAACACACAAAACAAAACAAAAAAAAAAAAAACAAAAATAAAAACACACACACAAAAAAACAACAAAACAAAAACAAACATACACAAAACAAAAAAACAAAACATACCAAAACAACAACAAAAAAAAACAAAACCAACAAAACAGAACAAAAACAAACACAAACAGACAAACAAACAAAAAAACACAAACACAAAATCCACATACAAAGAAAAAAAAAAAAAAAAAACCAATCAACCCAAAACCAAAAACAAATCAACAACAAAAAACAAAACAAAACAAACCACAACACACACGACCAACAAAACACCAACAACAAAACAAAAAAAAGAAAAACATATACAAAACCACAACACAACAAAAACAAAAAACAAAAAAAAACCATACACAAAACCAAAACCAATAAACAAGCAAAAAATAAAAACAAGAAAACACAATCAGAACAACCACAACCAAAACACAAAAAAAAACAAAAACAAAATAAACGAAGACCAAAAACAATAAAAAGAAAAAACAAAACACACAAACCACACCAACAAAAAGACAACACAAACAAAAACAAAAACAAAACCAAAAACACAAACAAACAAACAAACCACCACAACAACAAAAGCAAACAAAAAAAACAAAAAAAGCAGACAAAACAAACCAAACAAAAACAACAACAAACTACAACAAAAACCAAAATACGACAAACAAAACAAAACACACACACACCCCCATAAAAACCGAAAACAAAACCCGAAAACAAAAAACAAAACCCAACACATAAACAAAATAAAATAAAAAAAAAAGAACTAACAAACATAAAGAACAAACACAAAAAAAAAACAAAAAAAAAACAAAGAATCAACAAAAAAATTAAAAAAAAAAACAAAAAATAAAAAACAAACAAAAAAAAAAAAAGCACAAACAAAAACAAAAAACAAAAAAGAAAAAAAACCCAAACAACAAAAACAACAAAAAAAAAAAAAAAAAAATAATTCAAAGAAAAAAAACCCAAAACAACAAAACCAACAACACAAAATAACCCCTGTTTACAAAAAAAAAAACACTAAAACCAAAAACCAAAACAAATGGAAAAAAAAAAAAAAAAAAACAAACAAACAAACCAACCAAAAATAACCAAAAAAAAAAAAAGCAATATCAACAAAAACATATAACAAAAATCCAACAACAAAAAAAAAAAAAAAAAAAAAAAAAAAAAAAAAAAATAAATAAAACGATTTTCCACACTCCACGCAAAAAACAAAGCACCACATCATTTACCAGAATATTTGAACATCAATCTTAAGATAAGACAAAGAAGATAATATCTCCTTTTTCAAAGTTAATAAGTTTGCATCTTTAACATGAACCAAGTCCAAAAACCTTTATCCTTTCAACCAACAAATCTCACACAAATAGCCATTTGTTCTTTCCTTGATTCATCTTGAGATTCATCGACTATTAAACAAAACTTTGCATTTCCAATCTCATCTCGAATGGCTTCTTGTACCTTTATCCGGTGAAGTATACGTTGAATTTTGAGGAGCATTTAACACAACTCTAGCCACATCCTTGTAATATAAGTTAGAAAATCTACCAATTCAAGAAGATTTACCTGATTTAATTAAGTGGCGAGGAGCATTTAACACAACTCTAGCCACATCTTTGTTATATGAAGTAAGATGATCTACCAATTCAAGCAGATTTCCCCGATTTATTTAAGTGGTTCGTTCATCACTCCCCTTAAAAGGGAAAATAACTTACTATCTTTGCAATGTCACCCAATGATACAATAGGGTTATTAAAAAACATGTAGAACCATAAGGGGGGGGGGTAAATATAGTTTTCTTAACTTCTTTGAAGTTTATAAAACTTCAAGTCTCAAAAGAGCCGAGTGATGTAATGGTCTACTTAACAATGAAACAATAAGTAGATGGAGATAGAGAAAGAGAGACACCACGATATATACTGGTTCGGGAATGTAGGTTTAGTCCTTTCGTACGTCCGGTTGCGAATCCACAACTCCGATACTACACTAGTATAATCCTTATGGTGTACTACAAACCATATTAATTTAACTCCACTGAATTTCAACAAAGCTGACGCTCAACAAAAAGAGTTACTACCTAAGGAACATCTGCCCCTCGGAATCCACTCCATAAAAACCCAGTGATTTGACTAACTTAAAAATCTAAAGGCCTTTCCCCTTGGAAGCTTACCAAACCTCAATTAGATCCCTAATGATCTAAGCTTGATCCCACAGATACAAGACTTCCCTTACAACTCGATTGATTGAATAAAAGATAGTTGAACCAAGTCCTAACCTAACCTAGAGACTCGATTCAAAAGAAAAGGTATGAGAAAGAAGACAATCGACAAAAATACAATATGTGATTAGTACTTGTGGTGGCACTTGCGTAGATTTGTGTTCTTCATAGATGATAGAGGAAAAGAAAAAGACCACAAAAAAAAGAGGTTTATAACCTAGAGATAGAGATAGAAAAGGAGAGGAAAGAATGTTTGCAAGAGGTGATGAATACAAAGGCCAATAGTGGGTATTTATAGGCAAAGAAAGTAACAACCCAAGTTTTCCATGTCAATACTTTACTTCGAACCATGTAATTATGTTACCATATATAGTTGGATATAGTTGTTATGTTTTTAGTCGGTTTGGATAAAGTTTCCATTTATTGGGTAATTACAAACCGTGTTTCAAATTTTATTCGTTTAGGCGTCTAAGAAATTTTAGAAAATTTTATACTCTGCTCTAAGAGCCCGATTTTTATATATTTTGGTGTTTTATGGCTTTTCCCCGTGTTTTTGTAACAACCTTGTCTAAAGTCGTGATCTACGTGATTTAACATTTTATTAAATGTTTTAAAAACTCATTTTCTCCCCCTCCCCCTGCGTCCGACGAGCAACACCACCACCAAAACCATCAAAAAACTTACATGCAATACGATCCGATTACAAAATAAAACCCACATATGAAACAACATACCCAACTAAAAATCTTTGAACAATTAACAATCAAGCATCAGTATTTTTGTTAGTTTGAATTGAATTAATTTATAAGGTTTTGATCTAAAGGAGTGATTATTGGATCACATAGATCTCATTTTTTTTTTTTTTTATTTTTTTTTGTGTTTTTGCAAGTGGTTTTTGATTTAAAAGTTTTGGTTTTTGTTGTTTGGGTCTAAGTTCGAGTCCACGTCTAAAAGGGGAAAGCAAAAGAAAAGTTTGGTGAGCTATTTTTCTTGTGTCGAGTTGATTGTAAGAATACTTTTAAGCTTGTCGCATTGTTATTTTACATGTTTAGCTATGTGTATATGATTTATACTAGAGATCTGAGTGTGAAAGTGTCAAATGAGTATTTGGTTGTTGATTTGAAGTTGGATGAGTTTATTGTTTATAGATAAGCTAGTTAAGAGTATTTTTGACGTCGTTAAAGTTGAAAAATGATATTTCGAAGGGTTTCGTAACGTGCATTTTTGAGCAGAAAGTTTGACAGCCGCGTGGCGTGTCAATTTTTTTTTCAAACTTATTTTAAGTGTTAGAGAATGATAAAGTATATTCTTGCGGTCATTTTGATATAAAATGGGTCTCGTAACTCTTAAAAACAAATCTTTTACAGCCAAATGAAGTTGAATAATATTTTGTAGGAAACGTCAACTACGAAAATTGACTTTTAAAAGTCAAAGATGTGTAAACATTTGAGTATGGTATTTCTATATCAAGAGATTGGTCAAATTAGTAAAATAATAATGAAATATTATTTTGGATTTATATTATCTTTACTTTCGGCAACTTTCTAAAATAGAAATTTTTCAAAGGTACAACAATGTTGGTGCGTCGAAATAAATATTTTGAGTCGCACTTGGAGATTCTTGGTATATAATTATATATATATATATATATATATATATATATATATATATATATATATAATATAATGCATAGCCCAATTATGCAAGTATGCATTATATAAATTATATTTCTCGTAGTCACGTACCGGTATATATTATATAGGTGGCGGTTAAGACATGAAGTTATTCGCTCGTTGATTGAGTTGATATTGGCTACTTTTTGCCTTAAGTGATTCATTAGCCTCACATTTTAAATCTTTTGATTATTTTATAAACCCGAGAGGGAGATACATGCATGTTTTTGAAAATCGAACACATGTGATTTTATGGTATGCTGGACCCGATTATGAGATATTTCCGCATGAGTAGCTATTGCCAAAGTCCCTAATTTCATAAACCGTTAATTACCCGCGAGGTAAACGCTTGTGCATTAAATAGATCTATTGGGTTTGACAACCTGTCCAAGGTATGATCCCATGGTGAACCCCTTCAAACGTACGATTTGTATGGAGACTGAGTAGGTGTAAGGATGCAATGAATAACCTATTGTGTTTGGTTAAATTATAGACATATGAAAAGATATATGTAGTGTTAAGGTATCGGTGTAATAAGCTTAATGCGTGAAATGAAATTGATACATTGTATTCGTTGTAATGTTTTCCCAAGAATTATACTTGTGCTCAAAGTTTTATACTCATTGCTTATAAACTCTATGGATTCATTCAACAATAATTCGTGACTTTTTAACATGTTTTATCTCAGTAACCAAGGATGATGGCAAAGAAGTATGGAGCCTTGAGCTGAGGATTCATTGTAGAAGCTTGCTAAAGTGTTCCTTGTTTTCATAAACAATGTCTTTAAATTTGAAACGTTTACTTTTTAAATGTTGTAATGGATTTGGTTATGATTTCTTTTAGGACTAAACGCATTTACTCTGATTTTCAATAATGGAACACATGTTTTGTAAATGTCTCTTTTGGGTCATTTTCTATATCTTGGTGTATTGTGCTTTGAAGTAACACCCATTGTGAATTCCGCTGCGCATTGTAAAAATGGAGGTGTTACAGATTGGTATCAGATCCCTAAGTTATATAGAACTAAGGTCTAGTAATGAAAACCAAACTATAACATCGTCTACCATGCCAGAACTCCTCGTTGCCTTGGTTTTACTGACCAAAAAGAGTTTCCCCTCTCTTGAATGTTTTTTTGCACGTGCTGGGTGTTATGATCTTTTGCACGTGTTGGGTGCATGATTGTTATGCGGTTATATAATAAATACTATTATATATTCGAGATATGTTGACTATTAGTCTTGTTTGAAATCATAGTCGTTTGTTGCATAATTACGCAACTGCTATTTTTAACAATAATAATATTCTAATAAGAATTACTACTGATTATTATTATGTAATTTTTAGATTATCATGGTGAACGTATTTCCTCCTAATCATGTTGATGACTTACCCGAGGTTGAGCCGAACCAACCCGATCTTGCTCCCGCTATTCCCGAGCATGCCTTAGTCGATGAGAATGAGGAACCGAAAGAAGAAGAGGAGTTCAAAGAAAAAGAAGTATTTTAGGAGGAAGAACTTTAAGAAGAAGAAGAAGATATGGAAGTAGACATTAGGGAAGAAGAGAAGGATCCGGAGCTGTCGTTTCCGTATGAAGAGGTAGTTCCTCTTAACCCACCACCACCTGCTTCTAATTCAAAGTTTGAAGATGTGGTTGAGGTTGAGGACATGGTAGAGCTTGAGGATGAGACTGTTCCTAATAGTGTCTATGAGTTAGGTGAGTCATCTACTTCCACTTTCCTTTAAGAGGATGGTGATAGTCTGTTGCCTAGTTCTATGAGGAGGGACATTAACTCTCTTTTTGGTCGGATTGCTTCTCTTACAAGACGAGTGTGTGGTCGCGAGACGACACATGCATTGGTCGAAAAGAAAGGGAAAGCAAAGTATAAGTATTATGGTAAGTTGATTTTGGATTTGGGTAATAAAGTAAGATCTAGCATGGAAGAAGGAGCGACTGCACTGGAGAATCTGGTTAGAAAATTTGGTAATGCTGAAAAAGAAGTTGAGTGTAAGAAGTTGAAGAAAGAATTGGAAGAAGCAAGATTGAGCAACACACTTCTTCGTATGCAGAAAGAACGAGTCGAGAGAGATCTCTATTGGACTAGAGTTCAAGCTCATGAGTTCTACCAGGAGATGATTCGTAGGGGAGTTGTGTTTGAAGAAAGACCAAATGAGGCTATCGATATTCTGGTCAAGGATGAGGAGAGTGCATCATCTGAGCCGCGGGGATCCCCTCGTGACTCTTAGTAGTTTAGTTTCATTAGTAGTATCTTTTATTGTGTAATCACTAAACTGAATCCTCAGTTAGTAGACTTGATGCTATTGGTTGTAATGATTTATAGCATTTTGTGAAACAATGCAACTAAGTATTAACTCTTTTGTGAAGAATAAAGAATGACTATCTTTTATTTACTACTTGATGTCACGTGACTATGGTGTAGTTGATTTGTTTTGTAACATGTTATGATTATATCATGGTATGAATACTTATCAAGATTTTCTTTTGTGTTGTGATAGAATCATGCCACCAAAATCGAGACCTCTGACTCAAGCTGCCATTGAGTGAATGATCACTTCAAGGGTTAATAAGGCTTTGGGTGCTGATCGAGCTAGGCGAGATAATGCTGGCGGGGCTGGCGGATCTAGACAAGGTAGGGCACCTGCCGCCCGTGAATGCACTTTTGCCGGGTTTATGAAGTGCAATCCTACTGTTTTTCATGGTACTGAAGGGGCTGTCGAGTTTCAAAGATGGTTTGAGAAAACTGAGATGGTTTTTGGAATCAGTGAATGTGCGGAAGGAAAGAAAGTTAAGTTCGCTGCCGCTATACTGCAAGGAATTGCTTTGACTTGGTGGAACTCTAAGGTTGCGACCATGGGATTGGAGGCTGTTAACCAAATTCCCTAGAATGAAATGAAGTAATTAATGACAGTGGAGTTTTGCCCAGCAGAAGAAGTTCAAAGGATGGAGCACGAGTTGTGGAATCTGAAGGTTAAGGAGTTTAATATTGTTGCTTATACACAAGGTTCCAATGAGTTTGGAACTTGATGTATCCAAGAATGGTTGATCCGGAAAGTGTGAAAAGTGATGCTTACATCCGAGGATTGTCTGAGAACATCAAAGGTGGGGTCACTTATTCTAAGTCGGCCAACCTGAGTGAAGCTGTGCGTATGGGACACAAGTTGATGGAGCAAAAGTTGCAAGCGAAGCATGAGAGGGCAATGGAAGGAAACAAAAGGAAGTGGGAGAACTTCCAAAGTGGGAACAGTAGTAGGGGAAACTACAAGGCTAAACTCTTCGCCAGCAAACAGAATAACCAAAAGCAAGAAATCGCGAGCCTATGACCATTGTTTTCGAATGAGAGAGAATGCACCCACTAACCACTCCATCTATGTGGACCGTTGCTTTAATTTTTCATATTGGTACGTTGTATTGATCCAGATGCCATAAGTGTGTAAAGGTTGGGCATAAAGGCTAGGTATAGCAAGGGAAAAAGAATTTAGCCACTGGTAGCAAACGCTCCAGCCCATTTGACTTGTTATGATTGTGGTGAGCAGGGACATACAAGGAACCACTGCCCAAAGAAGAACAACCCACAAGGTGGAAATGCTAGTGGTCGAGCCTATGTGATTAAGGATGCCGATAAGCAAGGGCCGAATGTGGTTACGAGTACGTTTCTACTCAATAACCGCATGCTTTTGTTTTGTTTAATTGGGTTTCTGATAAGAGTTTTATGAATACTGGATTTAGTCACTTAATAGATATCAACCCGGATAAACTAGATGTTAGTTATGAAGTTGAGTTAGCTGATGGAAAAGTGGCTAGCACTAACACGATGTTGAGAGGCTGCACTCTAAATATTTATTGAAGCAACTTTTTCAAAATCGATCTCATGCCCTATTGAACTTGGTACGTTGACCGTCATCATTAGATGGATGGATATCTGAGCGCAGACGCCTTCATCGTCTTTTGTAAGAAGTTGTTCTAACCTTGTGGAACAAGACGTTGATAGACGAAAGGGTGACAAAGGCCGTCCCAATAAAGGTCACATCCTTGTATTAAAGGCCCGAATGAATATTGAAGAGGCTGTCAGATGTTTAGCCAACATGTGACTGCGAAGAAATCAAAGGAGAAACGCCTTGAAGATATGCCAGTAATTTGTGACTTTCCTGAGGTGTTTCCTGATGATTTTCCGGGACTTCCACCACCTAGGCAAGTAGAGTTCAGAATTGATTTTGGTACCGAGGGCTGCACTTGTGCACGCGCACCGTATCGTTTGGCACCATCCGAGATGAAAGAACTGTCGGTACATCTGCAAGAACTGTTGGAGAAAATATTTATTCGTAAAAGTTCATCACTGTGGGGAGCTCCCGAATTGTTTGTAAAGAAGAAGGATGGATCCTTTCAGATATGTATTGATTACCGTAAACGAAACAAGCTGATGATCAAGAATTGTTATCATTTTTCGAGAATTAACGATTTGTTTGACCAACTTCAAGGTTCGAGCGTGTACTTAAAAATCAATTGAGTCAGGTTACCAATCAGCTTTGGCATTACAGAGGAGGAACATTTCCAAATTACTCATTAGGACTTGGTATGGTCACTTTTGAATTCCAAGTGATGCCGTTTTGGACTAACCAAATGCGCCAGATGTGTTCATGAGTTTAAATTCTTTAATGAATCGAGTATGCCAAGCCATAATCCCTTGATAAGTTCGTGATCATGTTTCATGATGATCATTCCTGTCTATTCTAAAGACAAAAGAAGACATGAAGAGCATTGAAGATTAATTTGGAGCTACTTAAGAAGGAGAGTATTAAATGCCAAGTTTTCAAAAGTGTGACTTTTGGCTAATTACGATACAAATTCTCGGTCCAAGTGGATTGACAATAAAGGTGTTATGATGATAACCTACCAAGATTGAAGAAATAAATAATTAGGCTGCTCCAACGACGCCAACGGAGGTGAGGTAATTTCTTGGATTGGCTGGTTACCATCGAAGGTCTATTGAAGGCTTTTATATGATTTCCAAGCCTCTGCTAAGTTGACCTCAGAAAGATAAGAAATATAGTGGGTAAGGAAGAAGAGAATCTTTCATATACTGAAGCAAAATTGTGTAGTGCACCTATTTTACGATGCGCCAAAGGGATGAAAGATTTCGTGATTTATTATTATCATCACCTCAAAGGTTTGGAGCTATTGATGCAAACGGGAAAAAGGGATATAGCATATTCTTCCCTACAATTAAAGGTCATGAAGAGAACTACAACAACCCATGATTTGGAGTGGTGCCCGTTGTTTTTGCTTATTAGTTTGTGAGACATTACTTGTAACGAACGAAGTGTGTGATTTTCACTATCACTAAAAGTCCTCAGTACATTCTATCAGAAAGAGCTCAACATGAGACTACGAAGATGGATTGAACTTCTAAGCGATTACGATTGTGAGATCCGTTATCATCTGGGAAAAGCAAATGTAGTGGCTGATGCCTTAAGTCAGAAGGAAAGGATTAAGCCATTGCGTGTTCGAGCTTTGGTGACGACTGTTCACAACAATCTACCTAAGCAGATCATTGACGCTCAGAAGGAGGCGATGAAAAAGAAGAATGTGAGAGCTGAAAAGTTAAGGAGCTTGATTAAGCGAATATTCAAGTTTCGCCCTGATGGGACTCGTTGTTTTGGAAAGCGTGTTTGGTTGCCATGATTTAATGGGCCGAGGGACTTAATTATGCATGAGTTGCATAAGTCCAAGTACTCCATTCACCCAGGATCTGACAAGATGTATCAAGATCTGAAGCAGTTATATTGGTGGCCGAATATAAAGGTTGATATTGCCACTTATGTGAGCAAGTGTCTGACTTGTGCGAAAGTTAAAGCAGAACATCAAAGACCGTTTAGACTACTTCAACAACCAGAAATTCCCATGTGGAAACTGGAAAGGATCACTATGGATTTCGTTTCTAGACTTCCGAGGAAGTCTAGTGGGCATGATTCAATTTGGGTCATTGTTGATCAACTGACCAAATCAGCTCATTTTCTACCAATAAAAAAGATGGATAGCATGGAGAAGCTCACGTAACTCTACTTGAAGGAAATTCGTTATGGATGGTGTCCAATAATCAAACATCGGATAGAGATAGCCGATTTCACCTAGATTCTGAAGATCACTTTTAGAAAGCATTTAGGGACGAATTTGGATATTGAGTATCCAGCTTACCACCCTCAAACTGATGGATCAACGAGCGAAGGAACGTATAAACAACCAAAGATAGTTTGCGTGCCCTGTAATTGACTGGATTGTAGTTGGGATCGACATCTGCCATTAGTCGAGTTCTCTTACAATAATTATTACCACACAAGTATCAAGGCCGCGCCATTCGAGGCTTTGTATGGACGGAAATATAGATTGCCATGTTCGCAGAAGTAAGTTGGATAAAGCCATACATCACCGTGTCCGGATTGATCTGAAATGACGGAAAAGATGTTTCAAAACAAGACCTGCTTTGTTGACCGCCAGTCGTTAGATACCGCCAGAAAAGCTACGCGGATGGAAGAACTAAGCCACTAGAATTTAAAGTCGGGGATATGGTATTGCTCAAGGTATCTCCTTGGAAGGGTGTTATTAGTTTTGGAAAACGCGGAAAGCTGAGTCCATGTTACATCGGACCATTCAAGATCTTAGCAAGAGTAGGGTCCGTTGCTTACCACGTTGGAACTACCTAAGAGTTGCAAGGGATTCATAGCACGCTTCATGTTTCTAATCTCAAAAAGTGCTTAGCGGATGAAAATCTCATCATCCCACTTGACGAGATTCAACTTAATGATAAGCTACACTTTATTGAAGAACCGATGGAAATCGTAGATCGAGAGGCTAAGCAACTTAAGCAAAGTCGGATTCCTATCGTTAAAGTTTGCTGGAATTCGCGAAGAGGACCGAAGTTTACTTGGGAACGTGAAGATCAGTTCAGAGACAAGTACCCTCACCCCTCTTTGAGGGAAATGAATGAGCAGATAAGTCAAGCTAAGCACCAGGACGGCGCTCCATTAAGGTGAGAGGAATGTTAAAACAACAATGTTGCTTAACTTCCATGCCTTTCACATAAGTCCTAGCACATAGCACATAAGCTCTAAGAGCACAAATATCTCCAAAAGGATATGCAAACGACCTCTAGACTTATATCATTATTTTTGACCCCTTACCAACTCAAATCAATATCCTATGGTACATGTCAACCATGAACAACCTTAACTAGACTCGTGCAATTTGGACATTGGAAAATGTTATGCGAAAAAACTAAGCTTGTTTTGTCTTAGATCTAAGTAGCCTCTCATTCAACTCACCAATTACTTGTTCCATTGGGTGACCTCTAGCTTCTTAATAACCCAACTTTGAGGAATTAGTTTCTATTGATGGAGACCTAACTGGATTTTGATCTATAGGTTCAATGATCCTATCATCTTCTACCGAAGAAGATGACTTAGGCTCAGGTAAACTCTCATCAAAGGTAACATTAAGAGATTCCTCAATTCTCATTTTGCAAATCAATAATATTTAAATTAAGATTAAAAATAGATAATTTGGATACTACGTCTTAAGATTCAATTGCCGTGAGACATGTTGCGTCGTTATGATGTTCTTCGTCGTCTTTATTATCGCTTCATGCTCCTCCAACAAAAGCCTTGTTTTCCTTTAGCTTTCTACACTCACTAGTAAAGTGCCATTCTATTCTGAAATTATAGCAAGCTCCTTTTTGCTTCGAGCTTTCACCACCTTTGTTCATAAAGCTATTACCGCGGCCTTTACTGAATCGATTTCCTCCATTGCCAGATCGATTTCCGCGTCTGAACCGATTACCCTTGCAAAAGTTCCTAGCCATCAAATTGAATGCTTCAGCTTCTTCTTCTTCATCTATGTCTTCATCACTTCCATATTGACTATAACTATCGTCACTAGTTTGCTCCCTAGTGACTTTAGCTTTAAGAGCTAGAGATTTGACCTTATCTTTTGTAGTGGTCTTGGAAACTACGCCATTATTTTCCAATATTATTTCTAGACCTTAAGGTTCCCGACTAGCTCGCTAAGAGGAAGAGTAGCCAAGTCTTTGTCTTATTTAATGGCCATCACCTTGGCTCTCCATTTTAATGGAAGAGCACGAAGAAACTTTCTAACGTGATTCTTGCTAGAATAGTCCGGATCTAACGCTTTGAGACTAGTCATAATAGCGTTAAATTAAGTGAACCCGCTATCAATAGTTTCTTCATTAATGATTGAAAACTTCTCATATTCCTGAGTGAAAAGATCAATCTTGCAATTCTTAACTTAATAATTGCCTCCATGAGTGATGATTAGTTTATGCCAAATCTCCTTGGCGGTTTTAAATATGAAGACTCTTTCATACTCTTTTTGCGGTAGGGCGTTGTAAAGAGTCATCTTGGCTTCATTGTTCTTGCCAAGATTTTTCTTTTGATCATCTTTAAGAAGTTTATACGGCGTTTCCTTCATCATATTAGTCTCTGAGTCTTCAACTTCATAGTAGAATCGTTTTGGATGACTTGCCATAAGTTAATTTCTTTAGACTTTACGTAAGTCTTAAAGCGGGTTTTCTAAAAGAAAACCCATTTGGTTATAGCAAACGTGGTCTTTGCATAGAACACCCCTCGAAATAGTTCTCTTGAGCCTTGGACCTTAACTTTTTCAAAAATCAGAGTTAGGATTTTGAATTTTTGAAAAAGAAGTTTTTAACTTAAAACGGCTTCTCAGGAAGGTTTAAACCCTTGAAAACTTGAGTAAGTCGCTCTGATGCCAATTGTAGAACCATAGAGGGGGGTGAATATAGTTTTCTTGACTTCTTCAAAGTTTATAAAACTTCAAGTCTCGAAAGAGCCGAGTGGTGTACTAATCTACTTTGTAGTGAGAACAATAAGTAGATAGAGAAAAGAAGAGACACCACGATATATACTGGTTCGAGAAGGGGAGTTTAGTCCTTACGTACATCTAGTTGTGAATCCACGACTTCGATACTATATTAGTATAATCCTTATGGTGGACTACAAACTGTATTACAATTTAACTTCGCCGGCTTTCAACAAAGACCGACGCTCACTAAGAAGAGTTACTACTTATGGTATTCCATCCTCAGAATCCACCCCTAAGAATCCATGATTCGACTTATCCTATCATCTCTAAAATCCTTCCTCTTCGAAGCTTTCCAAAACCCCAAATAGATCTTAAATGATCTAGGCTTGATCCCACAGATACAATACTTCCCTTAAACCTCGATTGATTGAATAAAAGACAGTTGAACCAAGTACTAACCTAACCTAAAGACTTGGTTCTAAAGAAAATGTATGAGAAAGAAGACCCTTGACAAAACACACAAGCATGGATTAGGTACTTGTGTGGCTCTCTTGCGGAGATGTGTGTTCTTTAATAGATGATAGAAGAGAAGATTAAGAACACAAAAGGTGTTAGACTCAGAGGATTAAAGGAGAGAAAAGAGAGAAAAGAATGTTTGCAAGAGGTGAGGAATAAAAAGGCCAAGGTGGGTATTTATAGGCCAAGACTCCTAAATTTAGGAACACAATTCGAGCCTGGCGTGCTGCCCACGCGCCAATGTGTGGCCAGCGCGCCAGATACCCGAAATTGTTTTCTTTAGGACTTTGGCGTTTTAAATACCCGCACTTGTTAAACCCTAAATTGTACTTCACGCTATGACATTTCAATCATTCTTATATTCAAGGTTAACCAACTCAAATAGCCATTTGATAAAACATTTGTGAAGTATTAAAAGCCTTTTGCTTATCCGATCATGTAAAGAGAGAAGAGGATTATCAAAAAGGGGTATTTTAGGTATTCCTCAAAGTGTAACTAGCTTGGTTAGGATCCAACTAAAGATTTAAAATAGCTAGGTAGGGTACAAGAGAATATTCTTTGCTTGGAGAGAAAGGGGGAAGAATTTGAAACTTTAATTTCAAACTGAATTAGCCATATGTTGGTTAAGAAGGAAGGGGTTGTGTATGAGTTGTCATGATGTGATAGAAGGGAGCCTTTTGATCTTAGTTTGAAATGGAAGGCGAGGACGTAAACAGAAGAGATAGGTTGGATAGATGATATGGCAATATCATGGATAATAAGAGAGTTGTGTTTGTTGTGTGAGTGAGAAGAGTATGTTTGTGAGTGGATGTGTGTTTGTTTGAGATTAAAGATTAATCTAATGGTTGAGAAAAGAATGAGGTAGTGATGAGGTGGCTTGATCAAAGGTAGTAGAGAAAGTGTGTTTGTTGTGTTTGTTTGAAATCAATCCAAGGGTGGAGAGAAGAGTGTTGCAACTTAGATTGATTAAATGGCTTGATCAAGGGCGAGGATGAAGAAGTGTGTATGTGTGTGTGAAATTTAAATTTTGTAAAGAAGAAGGTGAATAGTAAATGAGTGGTGGAGAATGTTTTAAAAAGATGTGGAGGATATATTGTTTGGAATGTAGAGAACAAAAAGTACAACATCGCTTGTTTTATTAGAATTGATGAGGTGTCATTTTATATACTTTTTCGGGGTCATTTAACCCCCTAAATCATGCAAATATGCCCATATTATGTGCTCAAACTTTTTTTCATGTTTTTAGCACTTGGATGGCATTTAGAGGAAATACACGTGACTTGGGCTCATTTGGAGAAGAAACGGACAAGATTATGACTCTACACCAAATCCTTTGAAGAATTTGTTCATACAAAGCGTGGAGACGACGTCGCGAATTACAAGCGATGGCGTCATTATTTATAAAGCAATGGTGTCAGAGATTTGGCGACGGCGTCAGAGCGTAACCAACTTAAAGTGGTTCTAGAAGATTCGACGTGGCGATGGCGTCACGAATATAACACGACGCCGTCCCACCGCTTTTCCTATATATACAAAACCGATTTTAGGGTTTTTAAAGTGTGTAACTGTTAGGTTATATCGCACCTGCACACACCTTAGTACAGACCTATGTACGGTATATAGCTCCTGCACACACCGCTCGAACAAACAAAGAATACAAACAACGCTTGCGAAAAGTAAAGAACACGAGATATAACGTGGTATCTATAACTAAGGTAGTCATGGCAATCCACGGGGTCGAACCAGAGAGATTTTATTATTGTGGTACGCACACACATAAGAGATACAAGTTTGCAATTACAATGAGGGGTTATTTATAGGTGTGAGACCCTAATCCACTTCACTCATTCTACCGATGTGGGATATAAGCCTTCACAACTCAACAATCTCCCACTTGAAGGCTGATTACTTCATTGCTCTTCGTCTCAAGTAATCTCTGTAAACTTCAAACCACCTTCCCTTTAACAATGCTACTGCTCTAACCTTCATGTACCGTCGAACATACAGAACACGCTGCACTAACCAAACACAGGGCTAGGAGACTTTTGATACAAGGTATCCTAAACTAACATCATCAAACTGGGAATAACCCCTCTCTCTGGTAAGACACCAACCTCCATTCATCAGTTATCTCGAAGGCTAGTTGAAGCTGCGCAAAGCTTTAACTTCTCTGTCATCACCACCTTGGTGAGCATATCTGCAGGGTTCTTTGCTCCAAGAATCTTCTTTAAAAATAACGTCCCTTTACTTACCAATTCTTAGATATAGTGATATCTTATCTTGATGTGTTTCGTTCGACCATGAAACACTGAATTCTTTGCGAGATGAATAGCACTTTGGTTATCACAAAACATACAATAATCTATTTAGGCTATGTCTAACTCTTCAAGAAAATTCTTCAACCATACCAGCTCTTTGCCAGCCTCTGCAATAGCCATATACTCGGCTTCTGTTATTGACATAGCGACACACTTTTAAATTTAGACATCCAACTAACTGTTGTACCACCCACTGTGAAAACATAACCCATAGTACTCTTGCCCGAATCTAAGCAACCTTTATAGTCTGAATCGGAGAATCCTTCTAAGACAACCTCTTTTCTACTGAAACAGAGAGTAGCCTTTGAAGTACCTTTTCAAGTAGCGTAACAGCCACTTGACAGCTTCCCAATGCTCCCTTCCTAGGTTAGACATGAACTTGTTAACAACTCCCACTACATGAGCTATATCTGGCCTTGTACACACCATAGTGTACATTATACTGCCAACTGCTGAAGCATAAGGAACCTTAGCCATTTTTGTCTAGAAGCCTCCGTCTTAGGTGCTTGTATCTTACTGAGCTTAAAATGGTCTCCCAAAGGCTGACATCTAGCCTTTGCATCCTTCATATTAAACTTATCTAAAACCTTCCCTATGTATTTCTCTTGGGACAGCCTTAGAGTACCCTTTGTTTTATCTCTGATGATGCTCATGCCTAGAATTTACTTTACGGGGCCTAAATCCTTTATCTCGAATTCTTGAGACAGCTATCTCTTGAGCTTCTTGATCTCTGCCATGTTGGAGCCTGCTACCAACATGTCATCAACATATAACAGTAATATAATAGAGGACGAACCAACTTTCTTCCAGTAGCAACAATGGTCCATAGCACATCTCTTGTACCCTGTCCTCTGCATAAAACTTTCAAATTTCAAGTACCATTGTCTCGGTGCTTGCTTTAATCCATACATACTTTTCTTCAACTTGCATACGAGGTTTTCTTCTTTCCTAGCTGACTGAAAACCCTCTGGGTGTGTCATGTAGATGTCTTCATCAAGGTCACCATGTAAGAAGGCTGTATTGACATCTAATTGCTCTAGATACAAGTTCTCTGTGGCTACAATACTCAAGACTAACCTGATTGTAGTCATCTTCACAACTGGAGAGAAGATCTTATTGTAGTCTACCCTATGTTTATGTTGGAAACCCTTAACTCCCAATCTAGCCTTGTACCTTTTCTTGCCATCCTGCTCTTCTTTAACCCTGAACACCTACTTGCTCTGTAATGCCTTTTTTCCTGTTGGTAATCTGACTAAGGACCAAGTCTGGTTCTTTTCAAGTGAAACAATCTCTTCATTAATAGCCTTCTTCCACTGTACGAATTCTTTGCTACTCAAGGCTTCTTAATAAGACTTTAGTTTACCATTCTCTGTTAGTAGTAAATAGTTTGCTGATGAAGAGTACCTTACCGGAGCCCTGGACTCTCTGGTGGATCTTTGTAACTGTGGAGTCTCGGAGCCTCCCTCCTTAGAGGATGCTCTGTCTTTAGAGTCTTCTTTATCTGATCTTCCACTATCCTCGAAGCTCACTATTTTCGGACCCCTCACTCGCATCTGAGCTTTCACCTGGGCTTTGAGTGATTTCTGAACTCAACCCATGCTCTGTAACTATGCTTTTATTTGCAAGGTTATCTGGAGAGTCTTCTAACACCACTTAATCCTTCTGATTTGGCTTTGTTAAGTTACTAGAATCTGTTGCAGCCTTATCTCCATATAGAAAGTCCTCGTTAAATGTGACATCTCTGCTTCGGACGACCTTATGAATCTTTGAATCCCAAAAGCGATATCACATCTCATCTGAGCCATAGCCTATGAATGTGCACTTCACAGACTTTGAATCTAGCTTATCTCTTGCAACATCTTTTACCTTAACGTAGGATTCACACCCAAATACCCTCAAGTGTGCGAGACTAGCTTCCTTCCCTTGCCATTCTCTTCTGGAATTCGGAACCCTAAAGGCACAGAGGGTCCGCGATTAATTAAGTAAGTTTCCGTAGTAATTGAATCTTCCCAAAACATCTTTAGGAGCCCTGTATGAAGCCTCATACTCTTTGCTCTCTCATTTAATGTTTGATTCATTCTTTCAGCAACACCGTTCTATTGAGGTGTTTCCGGGACTATTTTTAGCATCCTAATCTTGTTCTTGGCATAATACTCAATGAACTCTCAGCTACTATACTCTCCACCATTGTCGGATTTCAAACACTTCACTCGAAGGTCTGTTTCATTCTCCATTGCAGCCTTCCACTTCTTAAAAGTGTTAAATACCTTAGATTTATTTTTAAGAAATAAACCCATAGCTTCCTGCTGCTGTCATCGACAAAGGTAACATAGTAGCAGGATCCGCCTATTGATGCAACATATGTAGGGCCATAGATATCTATATGAACTAGCTCGAGCCTTTATAGTTTTCTTGCATTCTCAGACTTTACGAAGCTTACCTTTTTCTGTTTCCCCAATACATATGGCTCACAAAAGCCTACAGTAGTCTTTTGTAAATTTAGAATCCTACCCTTCGAAGCTAGAATCTTTATACCCTTCTCACTCATGTGCCCAAGCCTCTGGTTCCACAGAGTTGCATTGCCCCTACCATCAATAGCTGCGTTAATCCCATCGGAGGGTACCTCAATCATATACAGGCTTCCACGTTTGTTCCCACAAGCTACCACCAAACTACCTTTAGTAACCTTCCAGATATTAACCTCTTCTTTAGGCCTGGAATGTACCTAACATCCTTCAGAGTCCAACTTGTACTAAAAGAAGTTTTGAGGACAACATCCCCAACGCCTGCAATGTCTAGAGTCTTGTCATCTGCTAAACGAACTTTACTAGAGTGTAGCTTGAACCTTTCTAACTCTTCTTTGCAATAGGTAGCATGGAACGATGCACCAAAATCCATTATACGATCATCAATCATATTCTCAACGCAACATACTAATGCGTCATCATAGTCTCTAGCTGCCATGTTAACCTCCTTATCCCTGGATGTTACAGGCTTGAAACATTTCTGGTTGCAATTCCAACACGTGATATCCTGCCTGTTCTTGGACTGACCTCTCTTCTTTGATTTCGATCTACTTCTGTTCTGCTTCTGCCCTCTGTCTTGCTTTCTGCCCCTGCCTTTGTCTTCTGCACTTAACAAGGAGTTCGAGTACTCTCCGGATGTCTTTCTACAGATATCTTCCCCAAGAATTAAATCATGAATGTTATCGAACTTAAGCTTAGTACTTTCGGTTGAACTACTAACTACTGTAATAGTGCTTGACCAGCTCTCGGGCAACGAAGAAAGCAACAAAAGAGCTTGTACTTCATCATCGAATTTAATATCAACCGACATCAACCTTGATAGGATTGAATTAAACTCGTTTACATAATCTGCAACAGAGGCTCCTTCATTCATCTTTGTTTAACCAACTATAGAATAAGAAAACCCTTATTTGACACACTAGGTTTCTCGTACATATTAGACAGAGCCTTTAACAAGCCGTGTGTAGTCTTCTCATTGACAACGTTGTAGGCTACGCTCTTCGCCAATAATAGCCTGGCCGCACCCAGAGCCTGCCTATCTAGCAGGGCCCAATCCTCAGCCTTCATGCATGTAGGTTTGGCTTCTGCCAAAGGCTCGTGAAGCTTCTTCTGATACAGATAGTCTTTGATCTGCATCTTCTAGAACCCAAAATCGTGACTATCACACTTGTCGTCTTTATCTTACCATCTTTTGCCATTTTTTATCGTAGCCTAGCTCTGATACCACTTTGTTAGGGTATATCGCACCTGCACACACCTTAGTACAGACATCTGTACGGTATATAGCTCATGCACACACCGCTTGAACAAACAAAGAATATAAACAACACTTGCAGAAAGTAAAGAACACTAGATATAACTTGGTATCTACGACTAAGGTAGTCGTAGAAGTCCACAGGTTCGAACCAGAGAGATTTAATTATTGTGGTATACACACACAAGAGATACAAGTTTACAATTACAATGAGGGGGTATTTATAGGTGTGAGACCCTTATCCACTTTACTCATTCTACTGATGTGGGATATAAGCCTTCACAACTCAAAGTAACTTTTGGAAGACGAACCCTAACTTTTATATTTGAGTTTAGCATCTTTTTAGGCCATCTTTAGGGCCTCAAAACCCTATTGTAACAGTCTTTAATCCATGTTTTAATCAAGTAAAGTTCATCTATCCCTTTAATCTTTCAATATCTCTATGTGTTATTTGATTAATTCTTGTTCTTATCTTGTGCTTAGCATGCTAGGATAGATCCTTTAGTATGTACTTATGATTGCATGAAACTTAGATTGTAGATCCTTTTAATGTTGCTTCTTTTTTTTATGTGCGCGTTAGGCTTTAGAAAACTAGCCATAAGATATTAAATTGGCATAGACGTCTAGGGACGCAAGTGTGTAGAAAGGATACCATCGGTAACAGTCTTCATACTACCTTACCCCTAATATGGTTGATCTCTCTTAAGATATTTCAAACGCATTTAATATACTCTTAGGGGCCTTGTAATAGTCTTCATACTACCTTACTTGTGGGTTGCCTTAACGGAATATTACGTAGACGGCAGGTTCGTGTAATTCGTTCATGACTTAAGAAATAATTACACATATCATCACAAGTGTGACAAAGACATACATTGATTAGGAGTAGCAATCTGAGGAGTAATGCATGATTAAGTAAGTACGTTCGTTTATCATATAGTTATCACCAAAGTAGTTTAAATTTATTTTATTATTATTAGTTTAATTAGATAAAACAAACCAACATCTCAAACCATGATATTTACCTGCTTTCATAAAAAACATAAAAATACAAAAAAGATCTTCTCTCAACCCTATAGACCTCTGATAGATCTTGATCAAGCCTTCTTAACATATTCCCCTAGAGAACGATAACAACCCCCGAGTCTTGCCTATACTACATTGCAACGATTAGGTGCACTGCCTAGGGAGTTGTAAAACTTCCTGTTGAAGTCCTACGACGACCGCACATCAAGTTTTTGGTGCCGCTGCGTGAGGAATAGTTAGGTTTTGACCATTGTTTAACTTAGGTCTACTCGCTTGATTCACATCAAGTAAGAATTTTAATTTCTTGTTAATTAACTTTCTTGTAGTCTATCTTTTCTTTGTGCCTTTTGTTTGTAATCACTCTTTCGTTCACCATCATGATGTACGAAAGACCAGCTAAAACAAACCCTTTCAACCCCACACAAAAAAACTTCCCATTCACAAAGTGATACTTGGTGTTCTTCAAAACATCAAGATAAATCTATCTACGATGCGTGGACTCGTTTTAAAAGCTTAATCCAAAGAGTCCCTCATTATGACCTCGATTTATGGTTCCTCACTTAATTCTTTTATGATCATTTTGCCGACTATACCCGAATGGACCTTGACTTTGCAGCAGACGGGAATCTTAGGGAATTAAGTGGTGAAGAAGCATGGGAAGCCATTAAAAATTTCACCCAAGGCCAAAAAGAATGGGACAAACCACCAAACATTATTTCTGAACAAGAATTAGCAAATTTGAAGGCTCAAGCAGAAAGATTATTTGGAAATAAGAATGTTTGGGTTGATATGCATAGGGGTATAGCATGGGATAAGGTGGGAAATCTGAACCACAAAGTACCCCCACAAGTACTCTCATCTTTGAGAATACACACCGTCAGTGACTTTACCGAAAGAAGCAGACGAGACTATTGGAATCCTGATGGTGGTTAGAACATTTAAGACAAAACAACTAAAGGATTTAGGCTTGGGAATACTTGTAATCATGACTGCTCCTATTAGTGAATAGGAAGTTCCATAGTTTTGAGACCCGAAGCGTTAACCATATCCCTTACGAAAACTATCCATCCCTTAGATGGTAAGTTAGAGAAGAATAGGGCCCCGAACCCACCCATCAAATCACATAGTCCAGATAGTTTTAGAATGAAGGAAGTAGATAGCTTAACCATCTAAACACCACATTCACTTCATGTAGCGTCTTTCCACCCTAAGGATACGTATTGTTATTACCACCCATGCATTGATGATCCTAAGAAACATTATGGATTTTAACCAGGTTTATTAGGATATAGTGGATCCCTAGGTGTTGATTTTTTGAAATAGGAGATGATAGAATATGGTTGGGAATTAAAATTTAAAGAAGTTCCTTTTCCAGGAAAAGGACTTAATTTACCCGTTAAGCCAAAAGAATTAGAAAAGGATAGGATTAAAGAAACACACCATTTAGAGCATATAATTCAACAACTAGTTTTTCAACATAAGGCTCCTCTTCACCACAATGGTGTGTACCATTACTAAAACCCGCACTTGAACTCAAGTGTAGGGGAACCCTCCCTTTTATCTGTTAAATAAGGGTAGATTCAGGTTTGTGACTCGAACAAAAACAAGCGCTTCTTGGGAGGCAACCCAAGCACGTCTCATTTACCCAATTCTTTTAATTTCATGCATTTTAGGAGTGTCTTGTGTTTTAATTCTTTATCATTTATTCTGTTATGTTTGAATTATTTTGTAATCATGTTTTGTTTTGTTTTTAACTTCATCTTATTAACAATCAAAGGTGTTTTGCTTAAAATAAGTGTAGGGGAAAATATCCGTTTTATAAGAACCAATTCAAACATATACAATAAATTGTTTAGATTAATTCGTGTCAGTTTCGAGTTATATGATTATAATGTTTAATTTCCATGTTTTATGCAGCACTTTCTACAAGAAACAACTAATAAGATTGCGTGCAGGAAATTTTTCCTGAAAAACGAATGTGAAGTTTTTACAGTATGTGGAGATGGCGTCAGAAAATAGTGTGACGCCGTCTGGATTGTCAAGCGACTGCGTCAGGATTTTTCTTGACGGCGTCACGCCCCCAGCCATGTGAAAATTCAAAATATTTCAATTATTTTTGAAAAATAAATTGTGCAATATCTAAAATTTATAATTTTCTTGTAAACCTGCAGAAACCTATGATTATATCATCACTTTCATCCTATCTTTACTGCTTTCATAGAGTCAACCCTAAAGTTGTTGTATATATATCATTATCCCGCTAATTTTACGCCAGGTGTAGTTGTCTTTGTCTTTGATTTACAGGTTATATTTGATAAGAAGAAGCTTGGAAGTTCTTAAGAAGTTTCATTGGACGATTCTTGGAGGATGATTTAACTAGTTATCATGTTTCTTCTCCATTATTGAGCAAACCAGGGGAGTACTAGTTTCTTTTACTTGTTTTCTTTTCTATTTATTCGTTTTGCAGGTACTTTTAAAAACATTGAGGACAATGTTCAACTTAAGTGTAAGGGGGGACATATGCCTTAGAAACTATTTCTTCAATTACCATTTGTTTTGTCCTTAAAATGATGGGTAATATATCGAAACATAGCATAAAAGGTAATCTTAACCAAAATTTAAATTTTTTTTCTATAACACATACCGATGATAACTGATGTTAAATAACGTCTCATGGTTGGAATTTATATGACTAGTTACAAAAAACCCTCAAAATTCCACCCAAATAATGTGAGGTTCGCCTTTTAGATCTATAGAATTTGGGGATCCATTTTTGATACCCAAGATAATTTTACCTTTAGCTTGTTCGAGTTAAGATTCGAATGTAGTCGTATGCGTCTATTCCATCGTTACAGATGTATATGTATAATTTTGTTGCCTTTTCTAGAACATTGGTATCGGTTTAAAATTATATGAGTATACCGGTAGTATATTAAATTCTAAAACTTGTTTTTGTGATGCATCCGAGATCGCATAGTTGTGGAATAATAAGATTTGCTAAATGATAAGAGGCACTAGGATTAACCCATGTTTTAAACCTGTAATTGTTATGATGGTCACATCGATCATATAACTATCTCACACCCTTGCCATGCACTCATTTTTAGTGTAGGATACCCCTAGTACACCCCTCCGAGCCTATCCTTTTTCACGGTTCTCGTAATTTTCTGGTTAATCCAGACTATTAATGAAGAGCATTGTCACCCTTGAACCAATTGTTACACCCAAATCGCCTTAGCCTACCTTGTATGTACTCGCTTTTAGTACATTATTGTTTTAACCTAAGTTAATTATTGAGTACACGGTTGCTAAGTCCTTATCCTTGTAAATACAGTTTTGGGACGATTGAGATTCATGGTAGTATTTATTTCGCGGAAGAATGGGGAAGAAAAGTTAAGTCAATACCCCCATATGTTTGTCAAATGATCTCCATGTTATGTTGATCCACCTCAATTCGGGTCATTAGTTAGATTGTAATTATGAGTTCTAAAACTCAAGTGTAGGGGTGCATTTATAAGCCCCAAGTGATGTATTATGTTCATTTAAAAAATAGAAAAGAAAAAGAAAATAGATTGATGTAGAGTTTTGTAGAGTTTGTATATCTTTGTCTGAGTCCTTGGCTTAGCAACCAAATCAGCGTGTATTCTTATAAATAATTAGCTAACCCTTTCACCCTAAATTCACCCAAAAAGTCACTCCCCAAATGTATCCCATTCATTTCCGTTTCCATTTATGTTATCTTACACCTACACCCCACAACCCTTTAAAAGACCTCTTTGATAGTAATGATTAATACTTGCGCCTAGTGGTGGAGGTTTGATCCTTTACCAAGCCTACGGTAATTTATATGCTATGACAGGTAATGAGTGTTAATTTTTTGTTTCCCATAGTTGCTATAATTTATTATACACCCGAGAGAAAGAGAGAATCAAAACACTTATGTGAGGTGCTAGTATATAATTTCAGTGCTTTTAATAACGAGGTCTAGAAGGTTGTGTTGTAAACTGCTTTTAAAGAGTAAGGTAAATTCCTTAATATTGTTATTGTCTATGTAGAAAAGCCCATTTGCTTAATGACAAGCAACTCCCAAGTGTATGGGTATTTGATGAGGTGTCTTTTCTTACCTTTTTCGAGGTCATTTAACCCCTTGAATCATGTAAATATGCCCAGATTATGTGCTTAATCGTTTGTTTTCATGTTTTTAGCACTTGGATGACCTTTGGAGGAAATACACGTGACATGGGCTCATTTGGAGAAGAAACGGACAAGACTACGACTCTACACCAAAACCTTTGAAGAAACCGTGCATACAGAGCGTGGTGACGGCGTCGCGATAACTAAGCGACGGTGTCAAGATTTTCATATCGACGACGTCAGAACGTAGCCGACTTAAAGTGGACCTAGAATCTTCGACGAGGCGAAGGCGCCAGGGCTTCAACATGACGCCGTCACGCCGCTTTTCCTATATATACAAAACCGATTTTAGGGTTTTAGTGTGTAACTTTTGGGAGACGAACCCTAACTTTTATATTCAAGTTTGGAAGCTTTTTAGGCCGTTGTTAGGGCCTCAAAACCCTATTGTAACATTCTTTACTCCATGTTTTAATCAAGTAAAGTTCATTTATCCCTTTGATCTTTCAATATGTCTATGTATTGTTTGATTGATTTGTGTTCTTTACCTTCTTATAACATGATAGGCTAGATCCTTTAGTGTTTACTTATGATTGCATAAAACTTAGATTGTAGATCCTTTTAATGTTGCTTCATGTGATGGATGTGCGTGTTTGGCTTTAGAAAACTAGCAATAAGATATTAAATTGGCATAGACGTCAAGGGAAACGCGAGTGTGTAGAAAGGATACCATCGGTAACAGTCTTCATACTACCTTACCCCTAATATGGTTGATCCCTCTTAAGATATTTCAAATGCATTTAATATACTCTTAGGGGCCTTGTAATAGTCTTCATACTACCTATAACAACCCATAATTTTCATAAATGTAAATATCCATCTATTAAGTTAGATGATGTACAATCTATCAGTTATATATGAACTCACCTTTTTCAGGGAAATTTTTTGCTTTATTACATTACATTACTTTGCCAATATCTCAATATGCAATATAACCTGCATAACTCAAGTTAACGAACTCGGACAACCTATTTGTAATTATAATCCATGCAAGGGGTATATATCGTAAATTTCAGAAACTTATAACTAAAAGGACTAAAAGTGTCATTTTATCAAAGTTATAACTATAGGGGTCTATTATGTCACTTTTTAAAGTACAAGGTTTACTTGTTATATCAATAAAAGTTGAAGGACCAAAGTCGTAAAAATGCAAACCCTAGGGGTCTACTTGCAATTTTCCAAACCCTAGGGTCTAAAATGTAACATTTTGAAAAAGTGTAAAATCATATCCAAAACATTATATGTCATAACTTTAATTAACACTCCTCGTGCTTAACATCTCTAGATATTGAATAAAATGCTTAAAACTGCTTATGTTCTAATCCTTATATCATTCATCATCAATGTGCTTTCAAAAATCATGTCCCGGATCTATATCATACCACAATACTAGGGAGCTTCATATTAAGAAGTTTCATCTTGGTATTATGTTCTGTCTGAGTTGTTGGGTTTACGATTTAAAGTGCCCTAGCTCCACAAACGTTTACTAAATAACTTCTAAACTATGATGGCCCGAACGGTGTTATGATAATTTTTATATCAAAACCAACATCGATATCCAAAAACTTATATACCATAACTAAGATGCCATATATTAACCAGGGGGGCGGTGGCCCCCCCCCAAATGTAGTTGTGATTGCCGTGTTGAAGCCGTTACTTTCATTCCCTATACATTAGCTATCAATTTCCCTATAACTGTTCAGGTGAGTTCATAGCCTCGCATTTCAATCTTTTTATAAACCCGCGAGGGGGATACATGCTATAAACATGAATGTAATTATTTCTACATGCTATTTCAATTTACTATTGCCTAAGTAACTGCTTTGCCTTTAAGTCCCCATAATCATGAACCGTTAATTACTCTCCGTAGTAAGCGCGAATGATGTGAATAGATCTATTTGGGCTGGACTCCCCGTTGGTGTACCCAGTTACGTGTAACCAATTGCACATCATTAGAAATCACGCGGGTATTTTGGCAAAGGTGCCCGCAGGGGCAATATTATCATTATAACCTAAGGCATCGGATTCATGAGCTAATGGCAATAATAAATTATGTTTTCAATACTGGGTGTATATCAACGTAACCCAAATATCGCATTTGCATTCAAATTATATTACTTAAACCTATGGATTTCACTCAACCTTTGTGTTGACTTTTTAGCATGTTTTATCTCAGGTAACTAATGGCACGGAGTGGCGAGGACATGACGATGGAAAAACCATTATCATTCAAACTTTATTGTATAGATTTTGGGAACCTCTCGTTTGTAAAAACTCTGAAGAAATAATGAATGATAACTTATTTTCATAAACGACTCTTTTTGATTCGTTTTCTATGATTATGACTGTTGTACCCTTGAAGTAATACCCCAGATTAGCTTCCGCTGCTATATGTAAAAATGGGGGTGTTACAGATTTGGTATCAGAGCCTACGTTATAGAGAACAAGGTTAAAACCTTAACTATAACTACTTTTCTTTTTCCATCCAAGAAAGTCCTCCGTGCCGCTATATCTCCCGGAATGGTATGTAAAGTTACTATTAACTATTATATTATTGATATATACTTATGTTATTAAATGCTGGGTTGTTAAGCTAGAACGTGTCTTTCCCGAACCATCTATGCCTATTTGGAGGATGCCTTTTCTTTCAATTTCCCAAACTATGTTCCCCCGGCTTCACCGGATTATATCCCGACCTCTCCAGGGAAAACATACTCTAGTGCTTCCAATACATTTGGAATTGTTTTTTTTTTATTTTTTTTTTTTCCCGGCTAACTTCACCGACCCTTTCGTTATTTCCGATGATCCTTACATGAAAGCCTTACAAGCTTTCTATACTGAAAAGTCACCAATCCCGTCTCCAATTATCATACCCCCCATAACTCTAGACATTCTTTCTACCTGAAGGACTCCTTTCCCACCAATGCAATTTATCTCCATTCTACCCCTCCCAACCTCTATGCTCTTGAGATTGGTGAAAACTCCTGGAAATCAGCTATCAACGTCATGAAGAGCAATTCAGGGTTTCCAATGTTTATCTAGAAGAAATCCCTCCTGAACGTTTTGAACAGATGAAATCGGCATACGAAGGTCTTGGTAAAGGGAACAATAATCTTCCACGTGATTTTGACGCCTTAGCGAGAGAATCCAGGCAAAGTCATACTCAGAATCACTAAACTCCGAAGAAAGCAAATAGGATCCAACCATAAGATCTCCTTAGCTCGCTACAGAATCGCTAAATTGGCAGAAGCCATCAATGATATGGAAACTCGTCACCAAGAAGATATAGAAAAACTCATGAACTCTATCATCGAACTCCAGAACCGTATTCAGTGATCATCTAGTTTCTAGTTTCTAGTTTAAATTCCAGTCTTTTGCTTAAACCTAGCCACGGGATGTTTGGTAAAATATAAACCAACTTGTCAAATCTTGGTACTATATACAGTAAAAGGAAGTTGTTTAATATAAAGCAATCCTGGTTTTCATACCTTGTTGTTTTTCTTCTTTATTGAATCTCATCATTAATCCATCTTATTTAATCTGCATTCCTTTCATCAACCCCATTCATCTATCATATGCATCATTATATTTATCATTATCCCATAACCTATATCCAAAGCTTCAATATCTTTATTGTTAAATATGCTTAAAGTTTAAAACTGAGTATTTCTCTTTAAAAATTTTGAGCATTACTCCTATCATTCTTATTACATGTTATCTTTTGTTGGTAGAATGCCTCCAAAAAGAGCATCAACAATGGAAGCACCAGCTATGACTCAAGATGCCATTAGAAAGTTAGTAGCTGATAGTGTCACCTCGGCTCTAGAAGCTCAAGCTGCGACAATGGCAAGTGCTAGTAATCCCAACAGGAACACCGGTCCTACTGGAACTCCTGCAGTGAAAACGGGAAACTACAAAGAGTTTATTAGCTGTCAACCTTTCTACTTTAATGGTACGGAAGGAGCAGTAGGCCTTATTCGCTGGTTTGAAAGAACCAAATCAGTATTCTCTCGTAGCAGATGTGCCGAAGAAAATAAAGTAACTTTTGCTACTAGTACTTTAACTGACGATGCCTTGTCCTGGTGGAATGCATATGCCCAGCCTATGGGAATAGAGCAAGCCAATCAAATTACCTTGACTACGTTAAAAAGGCTTCTGACGAACAAGTATTGTCCTCGGACTGAGATCAGAAAGATGGAAGAAGAACTTTACAATCTGATTGTAAAGGGAAATGTTCTTAAACCTTATGTTAGAAGATTCCAAGAATTAACTTGTTCCTAAGTCCCAAACATGGTGCCAAAACAACGAAAACTCTTGGAAGCTTTATTCGGAGGACTTCCTCGAAGCATTGAAGGAAAGTTACTGCCTTCTAAACCTCGAAACTTTAGAGGATGCCATCAACATTGGCCCAAAGGCTATGGATCTTTAATAAGCCTGCTCCAATGCAAAGTCTTCGAGTGACAACAAAAGAAAGTTTGACGACAGAAGAACTTTCAACAACAATTCCCGCAACAACTATCGCAACACCAACAATCGTTACAATAATCGTCGACAACAGAACTGAAGGCAAGAAGCTGGTAGAGCCTATGCTGTTACTTCATCAGAAAACGGTAGGTATGCCGGAGATCTCCCTCTGTATAAAAGGTGCAATTACCATCACACCGGACCCTGTACTGGTAGGTGTAATAATTGCAACAGAATGGGCCATCTAAGCAAGAAGCCAGCCATCGGAAGTAATCAACTCCCAATGACAGTGGTTTGCCATGCCTGTGGTGAGAAAGGACACTACACAAATCAGTACCAAAAGACCAACATTAATGCCCAAGGAAGAGCCTACATGCTGAGAGATAAGAATGCCCAACAAGACCCAAACGTCGTTACGGGTATGTTTCTCCTAAATCAGCATTTAGTCAGGGTATTATTTGATTCCGGAGCTGATAGAAGTTTTATATCCTTATCGCTTGCCTCTATGCTAAATATTCCGTCTATTACAATAGATACCTTTTATAATATCGAAATGGCTGACGGAAACTTAGTAAGCACAAACACTATTATTAAAGGCTGCACTCTAACTTTGCTAAATCCACCTTTTGAAATCGATTTTATGCCAATTAATCTGGTAGTTTCGACATAGTCATTGGTTTTGGACTGGGTTATCCAATATCGTGCAAAAATTCTCTGTGATGGAAAGTGTTCACATTCCTATCGACGGTGAAACTCTAATCATCGAGGTGATCGAAGTAAAACTCGACTAAATCTCATATCCTGTATAAAAACCGAAAGGTATATATACTTTTTCTTTTTTTCTTTCTTTTTTTCTTTTTTTTTTTTTTTTTTTTTTTCTTTTTTTTGTTAGAAGGTTGCCAAGTTTTTATGATCCAAGTTATGGAGAAGAAAGCAGACGAGAAGAGACTCGAAGACATTTCCGTAGTCAAAGAATTTCCAGATGTCTTTCCTGAAGATCTACCTGGTATCCCTCCCGTTCGCCAAGTAGAATTCCAAATCGACTTAATCCCCGGAGCAACACCTATAGCTCGAACACCTTATAGATTAGCTCCTTCAGAAATGCAGGAGTTGTCTAATCAACTTCAAGAACTAACCGACCGAGGTTTCATTCGACCAAGTACATCGCCTTGGGGAGCTCCTGTCTTATTTGTTAAAAAGAAAGACGGATCTTTTAGAATGTGTATCGATTACCGAGAGTTGAATAAACTTACTATAAAGAATCGTTACCCATTGCCCAGGATCGATGACTTATTCGATCAACTTCAAGGTTCAAGCGTTTACTCAAAAATCGACTTAAGATCAGGTTATCATCAACTGAGAGTAAGGGAAGGAGATATTCCTAAGACTGCTTTCAGAACGAGATACGGACACTATGAATTTCAAGTCATGCCATTTGGTTTAACAAATGCACCTGCTGTATTCATGGATCTCATGAATCGTGTTTGTAAACCTTATCTGGATAAGTTTGTAATTGTGTTCATCGATGATATTCTTATCTATTCTCGCAACAAAGAAGAACATGCAAATCATCTCAGAATTATCTTGGAATTACTCCGAAAAGAGAAATTGTATGCCAAGTTCTCTAAATGTGATTTCTGGATTCATATCGTGCAATTTCTTGGTCATCTCATCGATAATCAAGGACTTCAAGTAGGACCCTGCCAAATCGAGTGTTAAGAATTGACATCCTCCACTACACCCACAGATGGTACAGTCAATTTTAGGTACTCGCGGCCTATTATTGAAAGATTATCGAAGGTTTTTTCAAAATTGCAAAGCCTTTGACTTAAATTACCCAGGAAAACAAGAGTTATTATCTGGGGACGAAGAACAAAGATATCAGCTCTTCAACTCTTAACTAAAATCTTGTGATAGCACAATCTTGCATTACCAGAAGGAAACGTAATTTGTCGTTTACTGTGATGCATCTCTTCCAGGTTAGGAGCTGTACTTAAGTGCAACGGAGTAAAAGTCATTGCTTATGCATCTCAACAATTCAAACCTCATGAAGAAAACTATACTACTCACGATCTCGAATTAGGAGCAGTAATATTCGCTCTTAAAATTTGGAGACACTATCTATACGGTACAAAGTGTACAGTTTTCACTGATCACAAGAGCCTTCAACATATTCTTCGTCAAAAAGAATTGAATATGAGGCAACGCCGATGGTTAGAATTACTCGCAGATTATGATTGTGAGATTTGCTATCATCCCGGAAAGGCAAATGTTGTGGCAGATGCCTTAAGTCGAAAGAAACGAATCAAACCCCTCCGAGTCAGAGCATTAATCTTAACCGTCATTCCAATATTACATCTTCAAATCCTAGAAAGCCCAAAAATGAGCCCTCCAAAGAAAAATGTCAAAAACGAGAACCTACGAGGAATGGACAAATCATTTGAAATTCGTCCTGATGGAACTCGTTGTATCAAAAACCAAAGCTGGTTACCACTTTTTGGCGGTTTAAGAGACTTAATCATGCACGAGTCTCATAAATCTAAATATTCTATTCACCCGGGTTCTGATAAGATGGGGGGGGGGGGGAAAAAAAATGTTACCATGATATAAAGAAACTCTATTGGTGGCCTAACATGAAGGCAATCATCGCAGAATATGTTAGCAAGTGTTTGACATGTTCTAGAGTTAAAGCAGAATGTCAAAAGCCATCCGGCTTATTGGTACAACCGGAAATTCCTATGTGGAAATGGGAAAGGATAACAATGGATTTCGTCACAAAGCTACCCAAAACCTCAACCGGACATGATGCCATCTGGGTCATTGTCGATCGTCTTACCAAATCAGCGCATTTCATTCCCATTCGAGCGACTGATAGTATGGAAACTCTTACGAGGTTATACATCAAAGAAATAGTCTCTCGACATGAGCCGTGCCAATTCTTTTTTCATCTCGGATGTTGACAGTTTCATTTCACATCCAATTCTGGGCAGTCATTGCAAATATGCTTTAGGTATCAATTAGATCATGGAGTACAGCATATCATCCTGAAACCGATGGACAAAGTGAAAGAACCATCCAAACACTCGAAGACATGGTATGAGCTTGTGCTATAGATTTCGGAAAAGGATGGGATAAACATTTACCATTGGTAGAATTTTCCTACAATAACAATTATCATGCCAGTATCAAGACAGCCACCGTTCGAAGCACTTTATGGACGAAAGTGTAATACTTTGCGGATGAAGTTGAGATTATCAACTCCAACAGGACCATAATAATTCAAGAAACCACTGAAAAGATCGTACAAATTCATCAACGCTTGCAAGCTGCAAGAGATCGACAAAGAAGTTATGCCAATATAAGATGAAAGCCTTTAGAATTTCAAGTTGGCGATCGTGTTATGTTGAAAGTATCACCTCGCAAGGGTATCTTTCGATTCGGAAAATGAGGAAAGCTTAATCCACGATACATTGGACCATTCAAAATTCTTGAACGATTTGCCCAGTGGGTACAAAAACTAGGTTCCTGAAGGTGCTTAGTAGTATCCAGACTATTATCTTCACCATTCTAATCTTAGAAGTGTTATCCGACGAATCTCTTGTTATTCTAATGAAAGAACTTTAACTCGACGACAAGCTCAACTTTGTAGAAAAACCAGTAGAAGTTATGGACCATGAGATAAAGCAACTCAAGCGAAGTTGTATTACTATAATCAAAGTACGATGGAACTCTAAAAGAGGACCAGAGTTTACATGGGAACGTGAAGACGAAATTCGTGCCAAAATATCCTCTCTATTTCATTCATCACTTCAGTTCAATTTAAAATCTCGTGACGAGATTTTTCTGGATTGGGGGTAGGTGGGGGGGGGGGGGGGGGGGTTGGTGGAGACTATACACCATAAATTTTTCATAAATGTAAATATCCTTCTTTTAAGTTGATGATGTACTATCTATCAGTTACTATGAACCCCCCCCAATCCCCCCCCCCCCCACCTTTTTCAGGGAAATTTTTCGCTTTATTACATTACATTACTTTGCCAATATCTCAATATGCAATATAACCTGCATAACTCAAGTTAACGGACTCGGACAACCTACGTATGGCAATCCTATCCTCATATATGTCAAAGCAAACATCATAACATATCAAGTCAATATCATAATATCATTATTACAAGGTACATTATTCCTAAAAGGTACCATTTGCAACATCATATCAAAACGGGCTTTAAACCATTATCGGATGCCCTAAACCCTAATCTCATGGAAGGGTTAACCCCTAAAGTGAATGCACAAGCTACTAAAAGCATATGTACAAGTAATATGATATCTCATTTGAAATATAAAATCTCTTCAAGTCAAAGTACAAATCTCTAAAAGCTCAATGTACAAGTCATTAAGCATGATCTCTAAAATAGCCGTTTTACCTCCGTTTTCATTCTAATTTCTTCACCACCACTTAAGCAAGTTACTACACTCATTTTACAAGGTGTAAACCCTAAATATTCTATTCATAAGCTTTCATACATCTTTTTACACTCAAAACCCTAATTCAAAACCCTAAACCCTAAAACCGAGCTAGTTTCTAAAAAACATGACCCTGTTTCTTGGCTTCTTATCCATTGTATACCCAAACACCACTCAAATAAGTTGTAAAAACTTATTTTACAATCTTATTCAATCTATTCACTTTTTAAATATTATTTCATCATTACTTCATCATTATACTTAACTTGTACGGTAAAACATATCTAGAAAACCCTAAATGTACTAATTTGGTTTATTTAACCCGTTACTCGTTTTAAAACTTCTATCCAATTATCCAACAAGGGCCATTTAAACTCATAAAATGAGTTTAAAAATCATTATCTATCATTAACTTGGCAATGTGCAAGAAATCAAAGCCTAGAAACCTAACGAAATCCAGAAAACCCTAATTATGCCCTAATTGTCATTTGAACCGTTTAATTCATTTTCTACCCATTTTAACTCAAACCACCTATCAATTATTATTATTTATCCTTAATATACTACCTAGGATCAATAATCTATCAATCTTGTCCCCACTGCTACAAGAAATTGAAAACCTAGATAAGTCAAGAAATCCCTATACGAGCCCGATTTGAACCCGTGACCTGGTTTCTTCCAATTCTAATCTATTTTAACACAAACAACTTGCGAATCTTTGCTAATTCTTTAATACAGACCTTAAAAACTATTCATCTATCCTCATTTATCATTATAAAACAATGTACCTTGGAAAGTTCTTGAAATCATGCCCGAGCCAAAACTGACCGACCCTTTATAACTTCATTTTAAACCCATTAATATGGCTACCATGTACAATGACACCCAGACTCTTCTAGACTCTTTGTAGCAGCTTACTAAGCAGATTTGACTTATCCAAAGTCAAGAATGAGAGCACATGGCCTCTCTTTTTCTTCTATTCATCCGCGGCAGCAAGGAAGGTCATCCAACACATCTAAGCTACTCCTAGACCTTCCACTACTAATTTTCTAGCCTTAACACATCTCATACTAGCTTGTACATGTGTCTAGATCAGAAATGAAGCTTTGCTTACTCCTCTTGAACTTGCACAAGTATAAATAGAAGCCATCCTTGTTCATTTTTCTTCATCCCCCACTTCCTCCTTTATAACCCTTCATAGTAGCATCTCCTTGCTCAATATGATTCTATAGTCTTATGAGTCTCAAGTTCAGAAAGGAAGCAAAAGAAACCAAGAAACGAAGCCCGAGAGTCGTTATTCTAGGCGTACGAAGCCGAAAGTCCCAATTCTGACCCGTTTCTAAGCTATAAGCTCAAAACAGGTTCTCTAAGCTTATATTCTGCTCATGTAACGTTATAATGTTCATATGATCTTGCTAAATATCTATATATAAGCTTTAACTCAAACCTAATTGTTATGCCTTTTTGATCCAAATCCGTTCACCGAACCCTAATTTTCTTGTTTTTACTTTAAACTATGGGGTTACACTGTAAAACTTTTGTTATATCTATCCGAATAAGCTTTTATAATGTTAAAATTATGTACTTGATTAAGTTATAGAGATTTGACCTTAAAACCCGCGTGTTTTCCATTTTGAAAAACCCTAATTTGACTCCCGTTTTACCTTTTAGCTTAACGATATCGTTATTAAATTATACCCTATGTTGTGTTAAATCTTATATTTTAGTTTATTATAATTATAAATGGACTATTTAAATGTTAAATTAAGCTTGCATGGCAATTTGGACTGTTTGGTAATTATAATCCATGCAAGGGTTATATCGAAATTTCAGAAACTTTTAACTAAAGGACTAAAAGTGTCATTTTATCAAAGTTAATGACTTTAGGGGTCTATTATGTCACTTTTCCTGTTACATGGCCAAACAAGAACGCACCAATGTGCAAATACCAAAAAGACAACATAAGAATGACACACCATTCTTATGACTACCAAGAAAGAAGCACAAGCAACTTCCTTAACACTATGCTTCTGAAAACTACACATCAACGGATAATACAAAATATGTATTAAACTCCTAAAACATTGATAAAAAGCAACGTCCAAGTAGTTTTGCAGCAGCATCTTCCAATAGCCATCATAGCTAACTTCCTTTAAGCAAACCAATAAACGTCATATCTTAAACCAAATCCACGAACAAGCAGCAGCAACAATGTACCATTTGCATTAACTACATGGTATACGGATACTATGTTTCATCATGAACACCAACATTAGGGTTTCAGTATCATAGCTAACTTTCAAAAGACAAACCAAGCGACTTCATAATTGTGGTTGTTCATCGTACATAGTAGGCATCCATCATCAAACCCTAACAATTATGAGCCGCAACCAGCAGATCAAACACATCGACATAAAACCTTAAAATAATAGGGTTTTGCGAACGCATACGCCGCCCTACCCAAGATCTCATCCAATCATGGATCTACCCAACCCTCAATTAGACAAATTTAAAGACCGAATTGGATCTAGGGTTACAAACATTCCCAAACTAAACAAATAATGAAATCTAAATGACTTAAACCCTAATAGAATAGGATCACAAACAGATTCATTGACTCCTACATAAACCAAACATGTGCAAACCAACAATAAACTAATCAAAGACACAAAACCCTAATGAGAGGCTTGGTAATCAATCAGTTTAGATATGATAAAGGCACATGCAAAGAAATCAAGTCTCATAATTAAGGGTGTCGATGAACAAAGCCTTCCGACCGTAGACCCATCAAAACCAGAAAAAAAACTTAACCGTGATTGCTTAAAACCCTAGAAACAATCATAGAATGATCGATCAAGGAGTAGTGAACAAAAAGATCGAGTCATAAAGAGTGAATGGATTGGGAATTGGTGGCGGCCATAATCTCCTTTTTCTCTCCCCTAGGGGAGAGAAAAAAAATCCTTACTCGGCTTACTGGATTAAAACCTTTTAATGTTGCTTCTTGTGATGGATGTGTGCGTTCGGCTTTAGAAAACTAGTCATAAGATATTAAATTGGCATAGACGTCTAGGGAAATGCGAGTGTGTAGAAAGGATACCATCGGTAACAGTCTTCATACTACCTTACCCCTAATATGGTTGATTCCTCTTAAGATATTTCAATTGCACGTAATGTACTCTTAGGGGCATTGTAATAGTCTTCATACTACCTTACTTGTGTGTTGCCTTAACGAAATATAACGTAGACGGCGGGTTCGTATAATTCATTCATGACTTAGGAAATACTTACACAGATTATCACAAGTGTGACAAAGCAATAGGATTAGGAGAAGAAATCTGAGGAATACTGCAAGATTAAGTAAATACAATCGTTTATCATATAGTTATCCCTAAAGTAGTTTAGATTTATTTTATTATTATTAGTTTAATTAGATAAAACAAACCAACCTCTCAAACATATGATTTCACCTACTTTCTACAAAATAAAAATACAAAAAGAATCTTCTCTCAACCCCGTAGACCTCTTATAGATCCTAATCTAGCCTTCACAACCTATTCCTCTTGAAAACGATAACAAGCCCTGAGTCTTGCCTATACTACACTGCAACGATTAGGTACACTGCCTAGGGAGTTGTAAAACTTCTTGTTAAAGTTTAACGACAATCGCATCAAGTTTTTGGTGCCGCTGCGGGGGAATAGTTAGGTTTCGACCATTGTTTAACTTAGGTCTACTCGCTTGATTCCTATCAAGTGAGATTTTATTTTCGGTATATTAGCTTTCTTGTAGTCTATCTTTTCTTCGTGTTATTTGTTTCGTAAATCTTTTCGTTAACCTCCATGAGAGACGAAAATCCTATCCGTACTCTTGGAGATTACTCCAAACCTAGCCACGAGGGCTATAGGAACACCATTGAGCTCCCTGAAGGGAACAATGTGGTGCCTCTTTGATCTGACACCATTTGGTTGGTACAAAACGGATGCCCATTCCACGGACTTTGGTCCGAGGATCCAAACCAACACCTTAAGGATTTTCTAAAACTAGTGGACTCACTTGACCTTAATGGTGACAATAGGGAAAGAGCGCGCCTACGTTTATTTCAATTTTCCTTTCGCGATCAAGCTAGCAATTAGCTTGAACGTCTTCTAGCAGGATCCATCTCAACATGGGAGGATCTTACTACTCGTTTCCTTGCTCAATTCTTTCCATCGGGAAGGACTACAAAACTCCAAAATGACATCTTGATGTTCCAACAATATCAAGGAGAATCTCTTTCTGAAGCATAGACTCATTTCAAGGACTTACTCTAAAAATCCCCTCGTCGTGGCATCGAACTTTGGCTCCAAGTCCAAATCTTTTATGACCATGTCAATCCCACCACAAGAGAACCATCGATTAATCGGTCGATGGTAAGCTTCGTGACAGAAACGCCAAAGAATCCTAGGCACTATTAGAGGACCTCACCCTCTATGACAACGAAAGTTGGAACGACCCAAGGGACTTCGCTAAGCCAGTCAAGGAAATCTCTTTGCCTCAAGATGTCCCGAGTACATCCGACCATCGTCTCATCATGCTCGAAAATCAAGCCCAACGCTTGATGGAAGCTTATCTTGCTCCTAAGCAACCTGTTCAAGTGAACAAAATCTCTTCTTCATGTGAGATCTGCAGTGGTCCCCATGACACTCAGTACTGCATGGAAAATTCCGAGCAAGCTTTTGTTAATTATGCGTCCTCACGTACCGACGAAGTGGGAGGCAAGTGGTTCACTTTCAAACCTAAGCAAAACAATCTTGGTGGTACCTATAATCCATCATGGAAAAGTCACCCAAACCTTAGGTGGAGACAACTGCAAAACTCTCAAAATAGTTTTTCAAGCCCACCTAACCGGTTTTAGCCAAACGGTTCGTTCCCGAGCCGTCCTTCAACAATAATCCTTAAAATTTTAACTGTCAATCAAATCTCGAAGGATTGGTATCCAACTTCATGGCATCTCAAGACGCTAAATTATCTAAGTTTAAATCTGATTCCATACAACAACAAAGCGAGATGACCAACAAAATTGACACAGTCTTTAAGGCCATCACCGATCGAATAACTGGAGCACTTCCTAGCGACATGGTTAAGAACCCGAAACTGAATGTTAATTCTACCTCTCCAGTTTTGTCTGTTCATTCTTACCCAACATAAGAGCCTCAATGCTCAACCCGAATCCACAGTTTGATCAACGCTATCACAATATGTCCCAAGCGGCCAGGAGAGTCCCAAAACAACAAGCCAGAATAAGAAGAGCAAGAAGAAAAGGACAATCCGGAAAACATCAATACTAACCCATCCTCACCACCCAATCCATTAGTTTCATTCGTCAACAAAAAAGTCCGTAAACTCAATTCATTCTTTGAATCACTCAGCTTGGTTCCCTAGTCATCCAAGACAGAATTTGTTTGCACGAAAGGGGATGACGATGACGTGATGTTTATTGAGATAATTAAGAATAATGATGATTCCCACAAAGAAGAACCCAAAGTAGGTGAAAACGTAGAAGCAGGAGAATTAGAGGTGGAGTATTTTGACATATTCCCGACTAGGAGCAAACTAGCATATCATAAGTACCTAATGAGTGACCCAATTCCTTTAATATTTCTGAGAAACCCCATCATCACAGAAGGATGTCCGTTAATGCTTAAGATACCATGCAACATTAGATATGTGCATGTGGAAAAAGCCTATATAGATCTTAACTCCTCTCTGAACGTCATGACCTGAATGTTGTACAATTGGATCATGAGAAGAAAACTTGACCCTAGGGATGATCTAAATAGAGGGGTAAGCAATTTCACAGGAAGGATTAAGGGAATACACGTCTTCGTAGAAAACTTCACTTATGTCATAGACTTCATGATTGTTGAGGATATTAGTTCAATCATAGACCCTAGGCTGACGCAAGTAGTACTAGGAAATCCCTTTGTTGAAATGTCTAATATGACTCATGACCCATCTGAAAGAGTAGTGAGATTTACAAACAGAACCAATGAAATTGCCTATAAGATACCTCATAAAATAGAGCAATATAACTCACTATCAGATTTGGAGAAAGAACATACAAAATCTGTCTACTTTAGAAACGAGGAGGATAAGAGAAGAGGAGTAGACTATGTAATAAGCAAGATATTAGGGTTCTATAAGGAATGTATAGAGCTTGGACCCGAATATTTGACTAGAGTTGCAGATGAAGTTAAGTCACGTAAGGACGTGTGACTTTGAGTCTAGCTACAAGACTCATAAATAAAGAAAATCGCTTTTTGAGAGGCAATCTAATATTTATTTTCTCGCATTTAGGAGTGTCTTGTGTTTTAATTCTTCTCATTTATTGTTTTATGTTTGAATTATTTTGTAATCATGCTTTGTTTTGTTCTTAACTTTGTCTTATTAAAAATTAAAGGTATTTTGCATAAAATAAGTGTAGAGGAGAATATCCGGTTTATAAGAACCAATTCAAAAATTTTAAATAAATTGTTTAGATTCATTCGCGTTAGTTTTGAGTGATATGATTGTAATGATTAATCTCAAGTTTTATGCAGGAAATAACTAATAAAATTGCGTGCAGAAATTTTTTCAAGAAAAACGAAGAGGAAATTTTCACAGACGCTGGAGACGGCGTCACGTACCCAGCCATGTGAAAATTCAAAAAAAATTCAATTATTCTCGAAAAGTAAATTGTACAATATCTAAAATTTGTAATTTTCTTGTAAACAGCAGATACTATGATTATATCATCACTTCATTCTATCTTTATGCTTTATAGAGTTAATCCTAAAAGTTTCGTTGTATATATCATTATCTCACCGATTTTACGTCAGGTGTAGTTGTCTTTGTCTTTGATTTACATGTTATATTTTGATGAGAAGTAGCTTGGAAGTTCTTAGGAAGTTTCATATGACGATTCTTGGAGGACGATTTAACCAGTTATCGCATGTTTTTTCTCCATTATTGAGCAAACCAGGGGAGTACTAATTTCTTTAACTTGTTTTATTTTCCGTTTATTCGTTTTATAGGGACTTTTAAAGAACATTGAGGACAATGTTCAAAATACGTGTAGGGGAAATAAGCCTTAGAAACTATTCCTTTAATAGCCATTTGCTTTGTCATTAAAATGATGGGTAATATATTGAAACATAGCGTAAAAGGTAATTTTGACCAAAATTTTAAAAACATTTATAACACATACCGACGAAAACCGAGTATTAATAGCGTCTCATGGATAGGAATTTATATGACTAGCACAAAAATCCTTAGAATTCCACCCCAAAAATGTAAGGTTCGCCTTTAGATCTATAGGAATTTGAGTATCCATTTTTGATACCCAAGATAGTTTATACCTTTAGCTTTCTCGAGTTAAGGTTTGAATGCAGTCATATGTGTCTATTTCGTCGTTACGGATGTGTACATATGGTCTTTGTCGCCTTTTTGGAGCATTTGTATCGATATTAAATTATATGAGTGTACCGGTAGTGTATTAAATTCTAGAACTTGTTTTTATGATGCATCCTGAGACCGCGTAGTGAGAATTAGGATTTGTTAAATGATAATAGGCACTAGGATTAACCCATGTTTTAAACATGTAATTGTTATGATGGTCACATCGACTATATAACTATCCCACACCCGTGCTTTGCACTCATTTTTAGTGCAAGACTCCCCTAGTGAAACCCTTCGAGCCTATTCTTTTCACGGTTCTCATAATTTTTTGGTTAAACCGGACTATTAATGAAGAGCATTGTCACCCTTAAACCAATTGTTACACCCAAATCGCCTTAGCCTATCCTGTATGTACTCACTTTTAGTACATTATTGTTTTAACCCAAGTTAATTATTTAAGTACACGGTTGCTAAGTCCTTATCCTTGTATATACTATTTTAGGACGATTGAGATTCATGGTAGTATTTATCTTATAAAGAATTAGGGAAGAAGTAATTTATTACCCCCAATAGAGCTTAATAAGGTCCATGTTATGTTGGTCCACCTCAATTTGGGTCATTAGTTAGATTGTAATTATGAGTTCTAAAACTCAAGTGTAGGGTGTATTTATAAACCCCAAGTGATGTATTATGTTAAAAAAAAGAAAAATAGAAAAGAAAAAGAAAAGAGATTGATGTAGAGTTGAGTAGAGTTTGCATATCTTTGTCAGAGTCTTTGGCTTAGCAACCTAATCAGCGTGTATTCTTATAAATAATTAGCTAACCCTTTCCCCCCAAATTCACCCAAAAAGCCACCCTCAAATATATCCCATCCGTTTTCATTTCCATTAATGTTATCTTACACCTACACCTCACAACCTTTAAAATACCTCTTTGATAGTAATGACTAATACTTGCGCCTAGCGGTGAAAGTTTGATTATTTACTAAGCCTATGGTAATTTATATGTTATGACAGGTAATAGTGTTAATTTTCCATTTCCTCATATTGTTATAATTTATTATACACCCGAGAGAAAGAGAGAACCCAAACACTAATGTGAGGTTCTAGTATATGATTTCCGTGCTTTTAACTACGAGGTCTAGGAGGTTGTATTGTAAACTATTTTTGAAGAGTAGGTTAAATGCCCCCAATATTGCTAATGTCTAGGTATAAAAGCCCATTTGCTTAAGGACAAGCAAATCTTAAGTGTAGGGGTATTTGATGAGGTGTCGTTTTATACACTTTTTGGTGTCATTTAACCCCCTAAATCATGCAAATATGCCCAGATTATGTGTTTAATCCTGTTTTTAGCACTTAGATGGTATTTGGAGGAAATACACGCGACTTGGGCTCATTTGGAGAAGAAATAAACAAGACTACGACTCTACACCAAATCCTTTAAAGAAATCGTGCCTACAGAGTATGGAGACGGCGTCGCGAATTACAAGCGACGGGGTCACGATTTATAAAGCGACGGCGTCAGAGATTTGACGACGACGTTAGAGCGTAGCCGACTTAAAGTGGTTCTAGAAGATTCGACGTAGCAACGGCGTCATGACTATAACACGACGCTGTCGCACCGCTTTTCCTATATATACAAAATTGATTTTAGAGTTTTTAGAGTGTGTAACTTTTGGGATACTAACCCTAACTTTTATATTCGAGTTTGGCAGCTTTTTAGGCCGTCTTTAGGGCCTCAAAACCCTATTGTAACAGGCTTTAATCTATGTTTTAATCAAGTGAAGTTCATATATCCCTTTAATCTTTCAATATGTCTATGTGTTGTTTGATTAATTCTTGTTCTTCTCTTGTGCTTAAAATGCCAGGCTAGATCCTTTAGTATTTACTTATGATTGCATGAAACTTAAATTGTAGATCCTTTTAATGTTGCTTCTTATAATGGATGTGTACGTTAGGCTTTAGAGAACTAGCCATAAGATATTAAATTGGCATAGACGTCTAGGGAAACGCGAGTGTGTAGAAAGGATACCATCGGCAACAGTCTTCATACTATCTTACTCCTAATATGGTTGATCACTCTTAAGATATTTTAATTGCACGTAATGTACTCCTATAGGCCTTGTAATAGTCTTCATACTACCTTACTTGTGCGTTGCCTTAACGGAATATTACGTAGACGGCGGGTTCATGTAATTCGTTCATGACTTAGGAAATACTTACACAGATCATCACAATTGTGACAAAGCAATAGGATTAGGAGAAGCAATCTGAGGAGTAGTGCATGATTAAGTAAATACGTTCGTTTATCATATAATTATCACCAAAGTAGTTTAGATTATTATTATTAGTTTAATTAGATAAAACAAACCAACCTCTCAAACATATGATTTTACCTGCTTTCGATAAAATAAAAATACAAAAAGAATCTTCTCTCAACCTCGTAGACCTCTGTTAGATCTTGAACGAGCATTCCCAACCTATTCCCTTAGAGAACGATAACCACCCCCGAGTCTTGCCTATACTACACTGCAACGATTAGGTACACTGCCTAGGGAGTTATAAAACTTCTTGTTGAAGTCTAACGACAACCTCATCAAGAATAAATATATTTTGATTTTGATTTATATATATATATATATAGGGGACCGTTCTTTACAGAACTAGTTTTTTGTACAGAACCTACAGAATTATTTTGGACCAATAGAATTTAGTATTATTAAATGCTTTTCTTTAATTCAAAAGGGCATAATAGTCAAAAACATATTTTGATTTTTTCTTTTTTAATTTTATTAATTAAAAACGTTTTTTATAACCCCTTAAATTTTAGAATTAACTTTTTTTATTTTATATTTTTTCAAATAAAAAAGCGAGTGCATATATGTTTTTCTTAAATATTGTAAATTTCATATGTTTTTGTGTACACTTTTTTTGCTTGAATGGTAATTGCACATATGTTTTTAGTTCTTTAATCTTCGAAATTTATAACAAAAAAAATAAAAATATATATGTAATCTCAAAACTAATAACAAACCAAAAACATAAATAAATAAACAAAATTTGATATCAAATGAAATTCATTTCGAATACAAATGCAACATGTTAAATACATTCTCCACGTCAATCGAAAACATGTGTGCACTCTTCTGAAAACATATGTGCACGCTTCACTTTCTCTTTAAATTCATTAGAACATACGTGCAAGGTCCATTTTCTCATCAAATTCCTTAGAACATTCGAGGACCCTTCCTGATCATATATGCACGCTGCATGTTCTCGTTAAATTTATTAGAACATGTGTGCACGTCTTCGAAAAACATATATCCACGCTTCATGTTTTTACGTGATATACTCACATTGCAATGTGTTGGGTGTACTCCAACTATACATAATACGAGTACCCCTTCTAGAACCTGTAAACAAATAGATGTTTATGAGTTTTATTCCAAGCTTTTTACTACATGTAGACGTGATATCCATAATTCTAACTAGCAACCAAGAATGAATAATGAAATAGTTTGCTTAATTTTGTTGCTAATTTGCTCATTTTATTTTGAGATTTAAGTAGTTTAAATGCTAAATGCTTATTTAGATTCATAGTTGTTGTTTTCTAGTGCTCGTACATGATTCTTAAGGATTATTCATGGTTTGAATCTTATATTGCTTAGATTAGATCTTGTTTTGATTTAGAGCTTATTTATTAAGATTTTAATAGCTTATTTCGAATTGGTTAAGGTGTCGTTAGGTACATAAAGTGCTAATTCTGGTACTTAGTTGACTTGTCGAAATTTTCTTGTGGAGCTTATTAATAAATTTTCTCGTTAAAATCATTAGAGTTCATTCGATCTCGATTTCGGTTGGATTTGTCTTATATCTTTTACTCAGTGCTTATTTGAATTTAATGTTTTTGTTCCCACATTAGAATTTGTATTGCTTGATATGTGAGGCTTTTCGTTTAGTTCGAACAATTCAAAATTGGGCTTTAGAATTCTTATTTGCTAGACCTTGTTGATTTAGTTTATACTAAATTTGTGTTGGGCCTCAGTTTTCTATCAGGCGTGCATTAGGCTTATATTTTAGGTTGCGAACTATGCTTGTATTTGTTAGTTGTAGGTTGCGTTTGACATTAGCATTTCAATAGATAGGACTAGTGGATTAAGTTAGCAGTATTTGTAGAATTTGATATTTGTAATAGAATATTTTATGGTAACAGATTTATCTCATGTTGTGTAATAATTGGTACCGGTCTACTCATGAGGCGAGGAGCTTATGGGTTTATTTAGCTAGACCGACTTTAATTAGTTGTTTTAGCTAAATAAATCGGGTGTTATTCGTTTTAATTGCGGATCTCCAATTCGGTTCATTTTCTAATCCTTTTTCAATTAATTAGTGTAAATTTATTTTATAGTTTAGTAAAATGTTGTTTTTATTTTATTTTTGCCATGCTTAGTGTAGATTTATTAAATGCTATGTTTAATTTCATTATGAGTAGTGAGTAGTTTTACTAGTGTTTGCTAAGTGATTAGTGACTTGAGATTTAAGTGCGGGTTTAAAAAGGTTTAAAAAATTATTAGTCGTTAGAATTTTTCAATTTAAATATCGTCATTTACTTTTAATGCAATTTAATTACTTGTCAATTATAAAAAAAAACTTTTACTTTGCTTGTCATTTAATTTCTTTAAACTTGTTTTCTAAAGATTTTAATTCATTAGACCTAAACCCGCACTTAATGAACATTTCACGTCACTTAGCAAGCATATTTGTCATTTATATCTTTTAGCTTAATTTTAGTATAATCTTGTAGTTTTAAATCTTAGACTTAATTTTAGTTTAATATAAAAAAAAATTTAAATCTTAGACTTAATTTTTAATATAAAAAATAGTTTTAATCCAAAAGTTTAGTTTTTCTTTTATATGCTTTCCTTTTTAGTAGATTTAGAAAACCAAACCAAAAACTTTTATGACAATCAAGCTCAATTTACAACTTGAACGTAGATTTCCATTCATCTCTCGTCGAGGAAACGACCCGGAAGGTTTTTGAGATATCGCTTTGGTTAAAAGTGAATTTCTAGAACCCGACGGAAATACTATACTATACTATTATTGGCCTATCCTTATTACTACGTAATAGTATATTATATATATTTTATACGTGTTAATTTGGACGGATCAAATTTTTGGCGCCGTTGCCGGGGAGAGGTGTAGCGATTTCAACGGGATTGTTCATGTTCGAGACTTGAAGATCCTTTCTTCGGAAAGTTTATTTTCGTTCTTATAATAATATAAAAATCCAAAAATATTTTTCTTCTTATTTAATTTTTATTTTTCCTTTATAAATATTAAAAAAAACCCAAAAATATTTTTCGTTTATCTTAAAAAAAAAAACCCAAAAATATTTTTATTTCCTTATGTATTATTTTCAAAAACCAAAAATAATCTTCTTTTTCTTCTTATCCATTTAATTCTTTTCCTTAACCCTCTAAATTGTTTAATTCTTATGGCAT
>BQNB010000215.1:0-130889 GCA_026074375.1 Tanacetum coccineum
CTTAACAGGCCTATTGGCTTGTTGGGCTTGTTTTGGAGTTGGGCCTAAAAGCTTAAATAAGCTTAATATTTGGTCTTTTAATACATTAATAGGCTAACCTGGCCCATTAGATGGGTACGGGTGGGTCCATTGAGTATTTCTTTGGTTTCGGCTCTGCCTTTGACTTTGACTTTGTCGGGGTTGACTTTGACTTTTTGACTTTTAGCTTTGACTTTTTCTTCATGCTCTTTTCGTTCTCGTGCTTGCTTTTGTCGTTTTGGCTTCGATTTTTGTCCTTTTCTTAGATATCCATTACCTGCATAATACAAATGTAAAACACACAAATACAATGTATTTTTGGTATGTTTTTAGTCTTTTAAGCATGTTTTCCTAGGTAAATGGTATGTGTAATTAAGCACATACCACCTACTAATGGTCCAAGAAAGTACAGTAGCTTCGGAAACCACCTTTTCGGTTAGTGGGAGGGTTATATCACCGAGAAGAACAAAACTCACCCTCATGGCGGTGGAATTTTGCATGTGTCTGAAAGACCACCTCGATAGTGTGGAAATGATTTAACATATATCACCACTCGAATGTGACTTGGAACTGGTTGAAGAAGAAATACACGCGGAAGAAATAGCGTTTGGTATGTCCCAACCTCTTGACGAAGGCGAAATACGCTTCAACCAAGACAATTAATTCAAGACGAAGACCGGGACGAAGACGAAGACGTCATTTATGTTATTCTGTTAACGGTATTCAAGAAGACGATTTATTCCTTTTATGTATTCCTTTTATGTATACAAGAAACAATTTGATGTTTGATGTTTACATATGTTTAGTATTTGTGTTTTGTTATATACTTATATATTTACTAGTTTTGTAACTCGCCCGACGGGTGGGTTCGCTTCGGATATTTGTTCAGATAAGAGGTGTGTGTGAGTTTGGGTTTATAATGGTGAGTGTTGAGTTTATTTGGACTGAAGGGATCTAAATTGATAAGTTTTATTTTGTTCGTATTTATTCTGTGCCCGACGATTATTTCTATCATATGGTTTCGCTTAAAGGTTAAAGAGGGTGGTAGTCTGCTATATGATATGTATTCTAGGCAGTAGACTAATATCTTTGAACATGGTCGGTCATCTTGAATTATGATACTTATAATGACATGTGAAGCAAGATGACCAAAGTTTTATATTTAGTTGGCTGATAAGCTCACACGCTTAAGCAGCTTTAAGAACAGATTAGCTGTATTAGGAACATATTGGACATGAAAATACTTGAACGTATTGAGGATCCAGCTAGCATATGTCGACTAAGCTTATAAGTTGAGGTGCGTTAGCTTATAAGGAATTAAGAATGAGTTTATCAAAATATTGAACGGACATAAATACACCCACCCAGAAATAACTAAACAATTCAGATCCGTTCAGCCTAATTAGACTCGACACTCGCAGTTATTAAGCCAAACTGACACACACCTCTTATCTAAACAAATTTCCAAAGCAAACCCGCCCGTCGGGCGAGTTCGGTTCATAAAACTTTTTTTGAGAGAGCTAACGCGCATCATCAAATTAGAAGTAGTTTATGAGAAGTTTTGACCTTGTACATCTTAACAACACACGACCTAATTGAAGCCTGATTCGTGATACTATGTTTGTATTATATTTATTCAACTGGAATGCCAATTGGATCAACTTGAACCATTTATAACTCTGCATCATAGGTTTGAGACGCATTTCTTTGCCAACTCATTATTCTTCACTCCCTTTGCACAAAGAGTAGTTCCCTCTATTTTGGTAACGATTTCTTTAATCTCTCTATTTCCTGCACATGAATTTTCCAAAAGTTAAGAAGGCTAGATTTATAAAATAAAAACGACTTTAAACCAAGTTAAGCTTGTAGAATAAAAAGAAACTAAGTCACCTTCTTCATGAAAATAAAAAATCTCAGTCTCTTAAACTTCCCGCCTATACTCCGCCTCGATCTCTCTTATTCTCCATAATTATCACGATCAACAGAAATTATTGTTCAACTATTGAATGTTTTTGTTTTGGCAGTCCGAACGCTCTGTACTTATAAGCTCTCTTGAGTTGTTCGCTTGTAATCCCGATGTTGCCACTGGTTTAGCGAAGTGTCTACTCCACATTTTGAAGCTTGCACCTTAGAAAACTTTTTCCTCTTTTTAATACTACATAAAATAACAAAAAACATAAACTAATTTGTGTTAGAATTTGTACCCTAAATTGAAGCTGATATAAACGATTTCTTTAATCTCTTTATTTCCTACACATGAATTTTCCAAAAGTTAAAAGGTCGTTTTATAAAATAAAAACGACTCTAAACTTAAGCTTGTAGAATAAAAAGAAACCGAGTCACCTTTTTCATGTAAATAAAACTTCTTAGTCTCTCCTTACTTGCCGCTCTTACTCGCCTCGATATCTCTTTTCTCTGTAATTATGACGATATCAGAAAATTATTGTTTCAAACTATTGAATGTTTTTGTTTTGGCAGTCCGAACGCTCTGTACTTATAAGCTCTCTTGAACTGTTCACTTGTAATCACGATGTTGCCATTGGTTTAGCGAAGTGTGTACTCAGATATCTCATGCATATCTCTAACTCTAATATAATTCTGCATAAGCAGACTTAACTATTACATAACCAGTACTAACTATATTGCACTACCAGTACTAACTATGAAAATTCTTCTACCAGTACTAACTATTATACTAGCAGAACTAACTATAATATACTAACAGAATTAAGTCTGATATACTTAATTCCTAATAATATTTGGCATGACCACTGACCAAATTGCAGCCTCTAAAAGCAATAATTGTCTAATGATGCATACACATAAAGTAAATTACTCTTAGTCGTGTGTTCTTCATTGCCACCAACTATTTAGGTATCTCAGTTTCTATAAATATACACTTATTCAACACTAATTATTTTAAATATCCTATTAGCACCAAAAATATCATTCACCTTTTGCACCAAAAAAAATCTTATTAGCATGTTTCTTTGGATTTACATTACCCGTTAGAAACAACATGACGAATGAAACTATTGTTGTATTTAATGCACTTAACTAACTTTCAAAACTGAATTTAGTAGTAATTAGAACTTATATGCGCTTTGGGAGGGGCTTTTATCTATTTACATTTTCATGTTCTTGAATGTGCATATCCATAGACACGTCTTGTGTATGGTGATCATTTCCTTTGCGATAGACCCAAACCCTTTTTCTGTCACATTTATTTTACTCTTGTTGCTGATAATGCTGTTAAATAACCACGACATAATTGCATATATCAATATCACTCATAACATATTTTTTGTATAAACTAATTCAATAGCTTTGATATACTAAATACTTGCCTCTGTTAGTAAGTATTGCATTGACGATGACACTCAATCATGGCTCAGTGAGGACAATATCATATGCACCCCGAGCTACATCAGCAACCCGCAATACCAATATCAGACCTCTGCACAATAAATGGGGGAAATGGCCAAAGCCAACCGTAAGTTAAGCTATCAAAATAATATGGTTTGGGATTTATAAGAGTTCATTAGACGTTTCTATTTTGTATAGAAGCCTAAACTATATATAGCCATAGAAGTTACGTCTTAAGGGGTGTTTGGGTTTATGCTCTTAGAAAAATACCCAAATCAGCCATAAGGGGTGTTTTGTACCTGGAATATGCTACATCAAGCTGTATGATTCTCCTCTAAAGTCATCAACTGAAGATGATGAAATGGCAAAAGCAAAATGGCATGCTTCCCAAAAGAAGAAATTAAGGCAAAAGCAGAGGAAGGCTGCAAAAGAACTACATGCACATTTACTCATCTTTATTTTCAAATATATAAGCTATTAGCCTTAAGCTTTACCCCTTTTCCTTTAGGAGGCATAAGTGAAGAGTGAGGAAGCCAACGTTGGTAATGTTTCCAAGTTTGGGAAAAAATGTTAAGGTAATTGATCCTGATCTAAACGGAGAGAAGTTGTTGCAGGTTTTTTTAGTATATATATACACATCTGAAAACAATATTTCATGGGCAGTATGTCAAGTAATATTTATATTTGACCTAGATTAAAGACGCTTTAATGGAAGTTGGAAAGTACCTTAAACTGCTTCAGAAGCATTCTTTTGATTACTTCCATATTAGACCGCCTACATTATCCAAAGCAAAATAACACCTTTTATGGGACGGACATATGGTGGACTAATTGGGTACCAACCTAACATGTGATATTAATACGCATTAACTGGAAAGAAATGCCTTTAAAAATTCTTGTTTGTGTTGTATTGTGAACACAAACGAAAAAAATTACCTTTTGTTTAGCTTTCTTTCTATACACGTTGTTGTTTTCCATATGTGAGCCTTCTTCTAGACCAAAGAAGCTTACCCTGGACAATAGAACCTGTACACAATGCAAACACTTAATATCGTATTTTACGAAGTATTTCGTAGTATATTGCGTACCAAGCTGTGGTAATTCATTAATCAAAATTATCTCGGATCACGAAAGTTATAAAATGCATTAAACGAAAGCCAAGTCATATTGATTAGTAAGATAGAAACCCCGGCTTCTAAATATAAATTTCTTCATCAGGTTACTTTCCCGATATAATGTTTTACCGGTTATTGTTCAAGAAAATTCTATTTTCAATACATCCATAAGGACCGTAAGCATGCAAAAAATATAACTTAATAAAACATTCAACAAAAACAATACTGATCATTTTTTTATTCTTCTGTAGGGGAATTTTGAGATTTTAATGGTTTCTCTACACCGCAATTCTGTCGATTACATTTAGACCTAAAAGGATAGTTTATGTTGTTACATTTGTCACACTTCCAGCTCCCTTCTGGCATATCCGCTTCTGAAACAAAATAAGATACATATATAACTATTAGTTACGAACATTAAATAGAGGTAACCAAATATATCCATGAAGTACTTACTAGAACTCTTGGCTGGCTTTGCAACCTGCATATTAGTGCCATAAAAATAAATTAGAATGACACGTTATATTAAACATAGCTAAAAAGCTCCAATGTGTCAAAAAAAGGGGACTGGTATAAAGATGGTGTCTTAGACCTTAGATCCTGGTTTAGGGGTATTGCATTTCCTCATGTTACAAGCTGTCCTAAAGGAGTAATTGACATTTTCACATTTTGGCCATTCCCAATCATTTTCATGTGTTCCATCTGCAATAAGCAAGTGAAACAATGAAAAACGGATCATAAAATACAATCATCTACTACGCAGTAAACGCATAAGTTAGATATAATATACCTTTCTTTTGAGATGGCTATTCTGGGAAAAATCTAGGTCGAGGTCCTTAAAAAAATTCAAAATCCAAATGATCGATCGATATAGCATCACATGTTCAAATTTTAGGAACCCAAGAGAATACACATGTTGTTAATTAACATAGGGAGTAGGTGAACGAATAATCAAATTTACTCGTGTTGAAGTTAGTTCCAACAAAATTCAAAACATACCATGGCGCAGCTTGAGCATGGGGCCAATCGCAAAACCAAATTGTTCCATCAGCTGAGGGTAAACCCATACATGCTCATTGCAGTCAGAATGGTCATGTTGGTTTTTTAAGCAAGAGTCATTATATGTAGCAGGCCAAGGCAAATATCGTAATGACGATATTAAAGGCCAGAATCAGTATCAGATAACAATAACCTCTAAACAGCACAAGGGGTAGACACATAAAATGGCTAAATCAACCAGAAAAACCCATACCCGTTACCATATCTTGAGCCCCATGTATAGCAGGGTGTGGCAAAGAGTTGTAGTGGACGATAAGGGTTTCCTCCAGGCAGAAGATTATTTTAGTTGTAATGATAAGCAATACCATCATAAGGAGGCATAGATGTTCCATTTAAAAAATATTAAGCTTATCAAAACATAAAGCCTTGCTACACGGACATGGCTACTTGTCACTCTTTGAGTCGCATAAGGAGAAATTACTTATATCAGTATGTAAACTTAAGCACACACTCCAGACAGAAACCTGCCTTTATTTGTTATTTTCATAAACCTCATACTCTTACATTGCAATGGTAAGAATAAAGAAGGCGTACCTTTTTTTTGTTATATGGCAACCTACAAAAAGAAAAAAACCAACATATGCATACACAATCTTTGATTAGGGTTTTGAGAAAAAACATATACATTGAAACAAAACAAAGAAGATGAGAAACCCGCAAAAAAACATATTCTTTAGGGTTTCGTACATTTTTTAATATGATTAGGAATGCTATATATTTTTTTAATATGATGTAAGATATGTATGAATGAAAAGATATATATAGATGATAATTATAGAGTTCTAAGTATGGAGATATATCTTATGTTTTTCATAAAAGTTATCTTCTAAAATATATATTTTAGAAGTTATAATATATCTTTAGAAGTTATATAAATGTAGTATGATACCTAAATTGAAAGTGATAATATATGAATAATGTTTTGCAAAGTAAAATACAAATTACCTCTTGGCTCAGTTGGTAATCATTGTTGCATCTAAACCATAGGTCATGAGTTCAAACCTTGCCAATGCCAATATTTTTAGAAAAATTTCAAAATTTAATCCAAAAATAATTATGAATCCGAAAATTAATATAAATCCGAAAATTAAATGCAAAAATAATTATAAATTCGAAAAATATTTAAAATTATTGTCTTATATGTGCCATGTCATCGTTGTTTGCGCCATGTAGCGTTGAGTCACTATTTCATATTAATCCAGTCATAGTTAGCCACATATATAAGTTATAGATATATAGTTAAAAAAATTACTTCAAAAAATTTGGCCCCAACCCACTGTACAAACTTCACTGCCAACGCAAACTGAAATTAAAAAACCGGTATTCTAAACCGGTTTACCGAAAACTGGTTTAAATCGGTCCTAAACCGGTTATTACCGATTTTTGTTTTTCTTTACCAAAACCGGTTTCAAACCGAACCGGTGTGAGGCAAAATTGGTTTTTGCCTCGTTGGCTCGAATCAAAACCGGTTTCCAGTTTAGTTTTGGAAAAAACCAATTTGTGCTCCTCTATTTAGAGATAACAAATGTGGTGTTTACATATTATATCAAAAATACGTCGACCACTGTGGCACCATATCTTTCTTCGTGCATGCTCAAATAATCACAACCATTTTATTTCACCTACGCCTTCGTTTTCATACAACCATTGATACGACCCTTGTGGGTTGTATTAGGATAAGGCACCACTTCAAGCGTGTGCTAGCTCCGTCAGAAGAGAGAAGAGAATATTAGAGATTTGTTTATCTTTAACTTTGATTGATTATCATGAAAGGGTACAAAGACTATTTATAATAGCTAAATGGGTCATGGGCCTATTATGGGCTATTATGACCTTTAACTTTTGACTACAAGATAAACATTGAATTTTGACTTTCCTAACACAAGTTATTGAATTTCTTAAATAAACATAAAGACATATTAAACAATGACACTTAAATAATGATAGATTATATGACACAATCTTTATGCCACACGGGCTTCGACTTCTCCCTCTGGGGTCATTTGGGCCGCCCGTCCACCTACAACACTGGTGTAACACTATCCACACCTTCAAAAACCACCTTGTCCTCAAGGTGATGTCTAAAAAAATTATCTTGATTTTGGGATCCCATATTCTTTTATGAGCAAAAGAACCAGGACCAGGTTTGAAGAGGGAAAATACTAAGGCTCCAAAAAGAGCGCAATCCCATCTTCCATTACTGCAGCCAACACTCTTTTTCCTCTTTCGCCTTTCGTTGCCTTGGACATAACACAACACCCTTCTTCCGCCTTCCGCTGCCCAGGGTGTAACACTAAACACTTCACGACTCTTCTCGCCAAAAACATCTCTACCCTTTAACACCCTATTTTATTGTGTACTTTTATCACTCCCATGATCTGCTTTCTTTTCATTAACATTTGGGGTAGTCAATTTCATGAGCTAGAAACTAGGACTCATCTTTAATAGGTTGTCTCATATAGCCAACATCGTCATTGTTGGTATCATCATCCCTTTCAGAACCTTGTTGATCTTCAACATTCTTTCCTTCTTTATCTTTGATGTTTTCGATCTCTCGATCATCAGCCTTTTTCACTTGTTTATCCTTCACGTCAAGGTCTTCTTGATCACCAACAATAGTATCGACTGCTTGATTATTTTCGTCCTCAAAACAAGCCTTGGTGATACGAGCTCTAAAGAAGGCTTCTCCTAAAGTTGAAGAATATGACCTCAAAAATTCCAAAATTTGTAGGTTCGTGAAACGTGCTTCCGTTGCACGGGCTAGTGAAAAAGCTTCATCTAAAGTTGTGGGGTTTAACATTATTAGTGCACATTGTAGAGCCGGTTTAAGTCCCGAGATATAAAACGATTTAAGTAAATTTGCAAAGATCTTCGTTACTCGATTTGCAAGTATCACAAACTTACTCTCATATTCGACCACTGTACCCATTTGCAGGAGCTTAGATAGTGCGTCTTCTGCGTCCCGATCGCTGCCGCCCTATGCCATTAACAATCCTCCCCCGAACAATAACTCGAAGAACAAAAAAAAAGAAAAAAATCTAGTGAATAGTACCGATGAACATTACCGAATGAACAGTAACTCCGATGAACAGTGCGCGTGCATAGTACTCAATGAACAGTATATATTTTTTGGAACCCTAAAGCAAAAACCCTCTTAACGAGAGCTCTCAATGAAAGCACCAGTTGATACGACCCTTGCGGGTTGTATCGCGATAGGGCACCACTTCAAGTGTGTGCTAGCTCCATCAGAAGAGAGAAGAGAATATTAGAGATTTGTTTATCGTTAACTTTGATTGATTATAATGAAAGAGTATAAAGACTATTTATAATAGCTAAATGGATCATGGGCCTATTATGGGCTATTATGACATTTGACTTTTGAGTTTGACTATTGACTTGACTATAGGATAAACATTGACTTTTGACGTTCCTAATACGACTAAACACGTATCCTAAACATAATAAACTACAATAGTTATCCTAACCATGGGCGTAACACTCCCCACTCCTTCGAAACCACCTTGCCCTTAAGGTGTCGTCTAAAAAAATCTTTATTCCGGGATCCCATAGCGTGTGCGTGGCACCCTCAAGTATGAATTCCATTGTCTGCTCCACATAATTGTGTGTCACCTTTCCCAATTTTTGTAACCATTGAATACCCAACACAATGTCCGGTCATTTCCTAGGAAGCACGTACAAATCAACCTCCACAGCTAACCCTTGCATATTTATCCCCAATTTAGAACAAATATTTTCACATAACAAAGTCTCGCCACCCTTGATGTAAACCTTAAAAGGTTTAGTGATGGAAACGGCTAGCTTCGTCCGTTCTACCACACCCGGTTGAACAAGATTATGGGTACTCCCATTATCAATAAGCACATGGATATTACCCGAACCAATTGTCCCCTATAACTGAAGAGACCGAGGACTTCCGTTTCCTACTAAAGAACTTAGAATTGAGATATCCCCAATCTCCAATGTATCACCCTGGTCCTCCGGATTATCCTGATCCGCATTTGCATCCTCATTTGAGTTGGAAGTAGGTTTAGGTGGTGTGGCTGATAACGCCAATTTAACCAGTTCTGGATTATCCTTTTGGTTATGTCCACCGCCAATATTAACAATCGTCGTGTTGCTAACCGACGACACTCCCTGATCCCCTAAACGTGCCTCTGTAATGCGAGCCAAAGAGAAGGCATCACCAAGATTCGTTGGTTTAGACACCAACAATGCCCGTTGTAACGAAGGTTTGAGACCTGATATATAAAACGAAACCAATAATTTTTCTGGAATCTCTGTTAGCCGGTGCATCAGTTTCTCAAAGTCACTTTGGTATTATGCCACAGTTCCAAATTGCAATAGTTTAGACAACGCACCCCGTGGATCCTCATACTTACAAGGACCAAACCGGTTACGAACACTCTCCAAAAACCCGTCCCAATCGGTAATCAAATTATTGTGTGACATCCACAGGAACCATTCGGCGACATCCCCTTCCAGATTAAAACCAACCATACGTAACTGTTGTACTACCGGAGTAGATAAAAGTGTGAAGTACTCGGTGATGGAAAAAATCCAACGATCCGGATCGGTCCTCAAAAACTTGGGCACGCCGAGCCTCATGGAGCGTGGGATTAGTGACGCGTTCCTCACCCACCACCTCAGTAAGCCCGTCCTGAATTAACCCATTAGTCCACCTGAAATCGTCTTGCAACGCTGTCACTGCGCTTGAAACTATAGATTGCTTCCTGATATAATAACTTGATCCACCTAATACCCGACATAGCAATGAATTTTTTTTATGAATAGTAACTGAAGAACGGTACCTCCGTAAATAGTGATCGATGAACAGTAACTTTTTTTATCCCAAAATCGGAAGCCCTCTCAACGAGAGCTCTCAATGAAAGCACCAGTTGATATAACCCTTGCTGGTTGTATCGGGATAGGGCACCACTTCAAGCGTGTGCTAGCTCCGTCGGAAGAGAGGAGAAGATTAGAGATTTGTTTAGCTTTAACTTTGATTGATTATAATGAAAGAGTACAAAGGCTATTTATAATAGCTAAATAGGCCATGGGCCTATATTGGCTATTATGACTTTTGACTTTTGACTTTGACTATCGACTTGACTATAGGATAAAAATTGACTTTTGACTTTCCTAATACGGCTAAACACATATCCTAAACATAATAAACTACGATAGTTATCCTAACCATGAGCGTAACAACCATCATTCATCTCGGGACAAAACTTGTCCTTGACACTTTTTTTATGTTTGTATCATGTATCTAGCATCAAAAATCATAAGAAGTCACAATTCCAATCATGTACCCCTTTAAAAAAAACTATTATGTAAGGGTGTGTTTGTTTTTGCCAAAAACATCTGAATCACGTCTGACTCTGACCAGTCAGACGCAGTCAGACGTTTTGCTTGTTTGTTTTTTTCTTATGAGTAAGAGACAATCGGATTTGAAACCTCTTATCGGGTAAGAGTCAGAGATTTGGTCTTACTGTCTCTCTATCTTACAAAACTTTCGCCCATCTCCAAACCTTGAATACAAATTTAGTTTTGATACAAAGAACTTGAAAATTAGATCTGGGAATTTTTGAAAAAGAAGATAAATTGGAAGAAGAAGATGCATTGAAAAAAGTGAAAAAATAGTACCTATGTAAAGGATAGTCACGTCGGTGAGATGGACACGAACAAGTTGGCACTTAAATACTCGATTTTTAGTCAATTTTTTCTTTTTATCTTTTTTAAATACAAAGAATAGCAATATGACTTTTTTTGTTATGCGACACATAATATTGAACTATTGAAGTATTCCTTCAAATTAAAAAGGGATAAAGTCCGTAAAATAAGAATAACCAACGAACTTTGCATACTTATCGATTTTGCACGATTTAACAGATACAATTATCTATTGGTACGTGTCTTACATAAAGTGTTCTCATTTGCACAAATTGATGATGTGTCACGTTATGATGGGCCCCGTTGTTAGCAAATCACGATGACACATCATCAAAATGTGCCAAAAGAGAACACTTAATGTAAGTACACGTACCAAATCGATAATTGTTTCAGTACACGTACCAAAGCGATAAATTAGGCAAAGTTCGTTGGTATTCTACGGCTTTATCCATTAAAAATTCCTACGAGTTTTAGTTTGTTAACTATATTTTTTTTCAAATAATTGTTTTATAACTTTATTTTTTAATTTGTTCAAAATAAATACAGAATTATATTTTATTTCGATCAACAAAAAAATTGTTTTGATCCATAACCAATGTTTCAAAATATATTATACTACAAAGATGAAACAATTAAACATATTCAGACAAATGTAAAAAAACAAACAACAATATTTTTTTATTCAGATTCATACTTATTAGAGTCACCTAATACCAATAAGAATAGTTGTAGTAAAAATATCAGACCCAAAACATCTTAATGAAACAAAGACACCCTAATACTCCCGTATATACATAATAGATTTGGATTTCATATATACCATATGCCGGCAACCTCCCACACGTATACTTTGAATGACGCGATGTTTAATGGATATTGGATTACAATAAGTTAGTCGACACAGATATCTACCAACTGTGGTGAGAGATAAGTGAAGGACAATTATTAATTTCAATTAAAAGCCCAATTAATTAGCAATAGTGAACTTTTATGCCGATTGTGGTACAAGTCCACACAACTCTTTGACTGAATACCTCAAACAAGATTTTCATGTTTCTATCATCACATGTATAAAGCATAAAGTACTACACCGGAATATATATTAATAACTAACCACTTCATGTATTTTTTTTTTTTTTTTTTTGCCATGGACACTTAGTAATGGCATAATGCATCGCTAGTATATCTCCAGCGTCAAAAACAACCATAGTGAGACAACTATGACTAACGACGTTCCGATCTTTTCCTTTTGTTAAAAAAAATTCTTAGCATGAGACCTACTCTACGAAAGTATTAACACATATATTGCTTGCAATCCTTATATGATTGCTCAATTTCTAGCTTCGTGGTAGTTTCATGAAATTGATTTTTTTTAAAAACCCCCACATTAACAAACTAAAATTCATAACCCGAGTAGGTTAGGCAGTCAGGAATTAGGATACGGTCGTCACCAACTAAAATTGCGCATATTCAATAAGTTGACATATGTTGTATGCACTAGTGATTAAAAATGAAAATTATTTTTAGAAAAATGATAGGATCTGTAAGAAGATAGAAAACCCCCGTAGGTATCATCTTTTATTGATTCACTATTTATAATACAAATAACATAAAACCCTAATAAACCCTAAGCCCACAAACCGGACTTGGGCCTACTAAACCATCTAATACTCCCCCGCAATTCGAGCGGCGAAATCGCGAAAGCTCGGATTGAATGAGAAAACAAAGTAAAATGTTAAAGCAAGCGGAGACGGATATCCAAAGCGCGGACCGAAGATAAAAACACCAAAAAGTTCTTTGAAAGCGTCCAACATTACACGTCTTCAAGTTGCGACACATCTTTGATATTTTTTTTTTTTTTGATCCAAATTACCTACAAGAATATTAATAAAGATCGGATGGACTAATAAAAGACAGAATCTACGTGAGAGTCAAAGGTAAAAAAAAAAAAAAAAGAAAGGTATTGAGAGATTTTGGGATATGATAAACAAGACACCCAAGAAGAATACAAAGATAAGGATGTGATTAAATTTGCAAAATAGAACAGATACGAAAAAGAAACTGTGATTTTGACAAACAATAGACGGCAACAGAGGACTTTTTATTAGAGACAATGGATTTTTCTAAAGAAGCATAATAGAATTGAGTGGAAAGAACAAAGAATAATTTTGCAACGGCAAAATAGAGTTTTAAAGTAAGAGAAAGAAGATTTTGACGGGGTTGGGTGGTTGAAGGCGGCGGCTCATTTAGGCCGACTAGATATGAGGATCACACCTTGCTCGATACCATGTAAGAAGATAGAAAACCCCGTAGGTATCATCTTTTATTGATTCACTATTTATATCAAGTCATTAAATTGACTTTTGATGATAATGTGTTAGTGCGATGTGCTTAGACAAGGAACAAGACCAGACAAGACCAAGGATGGCAATAAAACCCGTACCCGATGGGGACCCGATATTCGAACCCGTTTTGACCGGGGAATCCCCGGATTGACTGGGGATGGGGACGGGGATGGGGAATCCCCGATATTAAAAACGGGGATGGGGGCGGGGATGGTAATACCTCTTGATACCCGTACCCGTACCCGAACCCATACCCGAAAAGTATTAAGTTTAAATAGCACTTATATTAGAGGACTAATAATTTATTTGATATTATTTCATACCAAACTTTTCATCTTCTCTGGTTCTACCTATTATATATAAATCAAAAATAAAAACCATAGTCTCTCAAAACACAACTGCTAATGTTAATCACTTATATTAGACTTGTACTTTTGTTTCAATTGGTTTTGAATTCTTGATGTATGTACGAAGTATGCAAAACGATTTATGAAGTTATGTATCTTTAATTTATTAATTCGTATATTCTATTTTAATGCTTATTATACTTTATTGGATGTTACGGTAGCTAAGTGCAAAAATATATGAAGTTAGATAATTACAAAAGACTTGATTATACATGCGAAAAAAATCCCCGATTCCCCGATGGGGATCCCCGTCCCCGATGGGGACAGGGATGGGATTGAATTTTTTTCCCCGTCGGGTATGGGGCCGGGGATGGGGATGGATATTGAGATTGGGGATGGGGATGGGAAACATGATCCCCGAAATTCTCCGACCCATTGCCATCCCTAATCATTGGCCAATTAAAAAGATGAGTGTTAAAGAAGATGAATCCAAATGTCACATTATTTTGTGAATTTGTGAATGTACATATTTGTAAACTCTTTGTGGTTATAGCATTGCTCGTAATTTTAATGTCTGGTTAAGAGATTGAACAACCTTCCTTTGATGTGATTATACAAATTAAATAACGATATGAATTTTATGGAGATATCGAAACTGTGTATGTTTTGATCTCAAGTCCTCAAGAAAATATACTATTGGCGAGGAGATCAAACTTCTTTCTCATACTTGGACTCGAAATAGGAATAGCAATTAATTCCATCTGGATCGAATGAATCTATGATCCCATTCTTGTTAGTAACGAGTATATTCATCTCACGCGTTGTGGCTGAATATAGATTTTAAGGATACCATATATTAACTCATAAATGATAGCATTGTGGTAAAGTTCGATTAACGTATAATTGTACACTTTATCTACGCCTTGAAATTATATCTAGTATGTAGTCATGATAAAAGTACGGTATTCATACGCACAGGAAAAAGTAGACCTCGTTATGCCAATATTTCCGATGTGATATTTAATTTTACACGAACGATTAGCGTATTACATTTTTCGTCACTAAAAAGGTTGTGCCTCTCTCTTATTTACAGTTTTACACTATGTTCTTAAAAAAGATAGGGAAAAAAAGGAAAGTGGAAGTAAAGTAAGAACAGGTAAAGAAATTGAGAAAAAGAAAAGTTGTGTTTTAATTTATATTCTTAAGTTAGAATAACGATCCTTTAAAGTTAATACAAACATGATAGATTTTTTTTTGAACAGCAACTTTATTAGAAACAACTAGCAAGACGCTAGAATTACAAAGAAAGGAGGTGAGGGTGTTGAATCCAACTAACCCAACTCAAAGTTTTTTTTCCTCTAGCAACATACCAATTAAAAGAACGAAAAACAATGTCATCAAAAATAAAACTTTTACGAGGTTTGGAGCTCGCAAAAAGAAGTTGATTCCTATAGGACCAAATGCTCCACCAATAAACATAGAACACGCCTTCTAACACGCCTTTTAACTTAGAGCCGAGCCGGATAGACTTGAACCACAAGAGCCAACCATCGTAATTATCAAAATCGTATAGAACCAGATCCCACCAACGACAAATGAGCTTCAAAACCTCTTTAGCTACCTGACAACCGAAAAATAAATGAGAGGACGACTCGGAATCATTGTTACACAACGAACATTCCACGGAAGGGACGAAGATATTCCTGCTCATCAGATTTAAACAAGTAGGGATACGATCTTGAACAAGCTTCCAAACGAAGACATTAACCTTAATCGGGATGCTTTTAACCCATCGTGTAGACGGGTTTATAATTAGGATTAAGATTTGTATTAAAATTTGAATTATGATTTGAATTTGGTTTTGATTTAAATGAAGAGAGAAAGAAAAAATAAATAAAAAATATAACATAAACTAAAAAATTATTATATGTGAAAAGTAAAAAAAACAAATGGCCATCCACGTCATATTACTATATATATCATTACACAAGTCACGTGTCACATTTTGAGATGCCCAAAACACTGTTCACGCTAAGCACTGTAGCAAGCTACAGTGCTTGGGCCGGCCCAAATTTTTTTTTTTTTACATTGCTACAGTGCTGGGCCGGCCCAAATTTTTTTTTTTTTTTTTTTTTTTAAATTGTTGGCACAAAATAGGGGAAATTTTTTTTTACAAAAGTACCGACGCATTCAGATAAAAAAATACCCGCGGTTACTATTCATCGGCCCAAAAAAATTTTATACCTGTGGTTACTGTTCATCGGCCCAAAAAAAAAAAAAAACTTTATACTCCCTCTTTCTTTTGTCAAAAATAAGAAGAAAAAAAAAAATTACGTTTACGACTTTCTATCGGCCTGGGCCAAAAAATAAAATAAAAATATCCCCTTTATTGAAAAAAAAAATTTGTCATTTAATATGAGGAAAAAAACAAACTATTAAACATGAGACCGAAGAAATTAACCCGAACAAAAAAAATGCCCCGTAATAACGCGCGAAAAAATAACGCCCACAGCAACGCGCGGGTAATCTTTCCTTGTTTTTAGACAAATTGACATTAAGGAAGCGTTTGGTTAGTGGGGTTTGAAGTGGGCCCAAGGATTCAAAGTAGAAATTGTATGTTTGGTTTATGTATGTGGGCCTTAAGTTTCGGACTCAGTCCTTCATTTTTGCCATCTAGAATTCCTAGCTAAACAATATGAATTACATTTGTGACTGTTTTGACACTCTACGTGGGCCACATTTGTATCTCAACCACCAGATAATATATGTATGTTTCATTTTATATTAGAAAATTATAATTTTAAATCTTATATCAATTTATACAATAAAAAATAATTAAATTTATCATATATTTTATTTTATTATTTTATTCAAAACTAAACCCAAATCCAAATCTAAATCCTAATCCTAAACCCATCTATAAACCAAACGGACCCTAAGTTTTTAAAAACCACTAACTTAATCATCTTTCCCCGAGATCTAGATTTTTGGTTTCAAAGTGGACTCATCCTAGCCATCTTTCACTCCAAACAAGTTTATTGAAGCTAAACCCAAATTCTAAGGGTGAGACCCACATACCAAACACACTCTAAATCCGGTCGAAATCGATATGTAAAGTCAGATCCATTAATAATTGGTCGAAAGTATCTCACATTTTCAAGCATAAAAATGTAGCCAACTTATTTTCTTAGCCAATTTATAAACCAAACGGACCCTAAGTTTTTAAAAACCACTAACTTAATCATCTTTGCTAGAGATCTAGAATTTTGGTTTCAAAGTGGACCCATCCTAGCCATCTTTCGCTCCATACAAGTTTATTGAAGCTAAACCCAAATTCTAAGGGTGAGACCCACATACCAAACACACTCTAAATCCGGTCGAAATCGATATGTAAAGTCAGATCCATTAATAATTGGTCGAAAGTATCTCACATTTTCAAGCATAAAAATGTAGTCAACTTATTTTCTTAGCCAATTTAAGTATCTTCACTAAATATTTAACGATAATTCATTAACTTTTACATTTTTATCTTATGAAATTCCTCTTTGGATAGATTAAACTTTGTTATGGTTCAAAAAAGTAAAAGCAAATATTAATAGAATAGTGGTATAAAGGCTATACAATTGATTGATGGGGTTTTAGCAATCGTAATTTGATTGAAATTGACTTTTAAATTAAGTATTCTTTTCGTCTTAATTTATTTGTCATGTTTCGACTTTTTAAAGTTTTTTTTTACTTTGGCTTTAATTTTTTTTGTTATCTAGTATTTGATGCAAAATATATGAATGTGTTGAATTTTAAATATATTTTCATTAATATAATTTTTAGCAAATATTTATAACACAACAAAAATTTCTAATTTAAAAAAAAAAAATCAGAACATGAAAAATAAATTAGAATGAAAGGAGTACTTTTTATGCTATTTGACCTTTTTGTAAAATAAAAAAGTATCACAAGTGAAGTATACAATGTGATAAAAACAACAATTTAGTTTGTAAAACATATAGAGGCTGTAAGTCACTAACTAATTAAATGCGCAGTCGACAATGCCATATGCAACATTTGATGAGCTAAAAAAGTGAGATAGAGAGAGAAGGCTAAACCCAATTAACATGAATCCATCCACAAACACAATTATGTACATAGGTTTTACAATTATGTGCCTATAGCTAGCCTCTATATGTTTTACAAACTAAATTGTTGTTTTTATCGCATTGTATACTTCACTTATGATACTTTTTTATTTTAGAAAAGGTCAAATGGAGCATTACTAACTCATAGTACTACATTTTCTTTCTACTAATCTTTTTACCCACACATGAAAATGACATTTGAAATTTATTATTTCTTTTTTATTATCTCATCTAATTACTTTAATATATCCACTAATCATAAGAGTAGAATATGTAGGAAAAATCATATAAAAAAATATAATCATGCAACTGAGCATCTTAAATTGGACTTTCTTTAGTCAAAACTAACATAACCAAAAAATCTAGAACAAGTAGCATGAACAATTTTCAAACTTTGACAATTCAAAGCCAAACAAAGTTTAGCAAGGTCAACTTAGGTACCAAGTCAGACACGTTGAGATACTCCATCCATTCCATATCCACTTTCTCATGTCCCCATTCTTTTTTACACTATAAATCCACGTTTAGAATCCCACTGATCATATCACACAAACCACAATGAAAACTTTCTCAACCATCTTCATTTTCGGGCTACTTTTCGCTGGCATCCTCCACACAACTGCCCAGAACTGCGGCTGCAGCCCAGACTTGTGCTGCAGCCGGTTCGGTTTTTGTGGTAGCGATGAGGCGTACTGTGGCACTGGGTGCCAACAAGGGCCATGTTTCTCACCTCCACCTACTAATGATGTATCGGTTGATAGTATCGTGACAGATGCATTCTTTGATGGGATCAAGGATCAATCAGACGCGAGTTGTGAAGGGAGAGGGTTTTATACACGTGCCGCGTTTCTTGAAGCTCTTGGTAACTATCAACAATTTGGTAGAGTTGGTTCGGAAGATGATTCCAAACGGGAGATTGCTGCTTTCTTTGCACATGTAACACATGAAACTGGACGTAAGTACTTTCTATTTATATTAGCAAATTAAATATTCTTATTTGTGTAAAATTCAAATTTCATATTAGCGTATATACTTTAAAAAGATCAGTCCAATTTTGTAAGGTTGCGGCCATTATAGTTGATATGTGTAGATTGATAATCATGGCCGCAACTGAGCTAAGGGAGGCACTGTGTAAAAGCTTACACGATATCTAAACATGTCTATAATCTAAGTATACTGCTACAAACCCATTACTAAGTTCATGACTATAATCAAAAGTAATACTAGCTATAGTTGCCTTTATTTGAAGTTTGAGTTTTCTGTAAATTGCTCGATCTCATTTGAATTAAAGCCCTTACTGATCTAGAAACCAAATGCAGATACACAAGCATTCCTTATCACATACCAAAATTTCTACATGATATTTCTTATCATATTAACTTCAGATTCTCTACTAGAATATCTTCCACCAGTGAAACAAACTTTGAAATAGCTACATTACCAGAATTTTGCAGAGTTTGACAACGTTATTATAAATGGCTAACCATAGCTGACTTGATTAGTGATATTCCGATTGCATTTATCCATTTTGATTTAACTACTGATAGTAATACTAAAGTATATGAATAATCGATATAAAATGATTAGTTAATCAGGTAAATTATTTCTTTTCCATGAGCAGATTTTTGCTACATTGAGGAAGTAAACGGTCCTTCAAGGGACTACTGCGATGAAAACAATACACAATATCCATGTAATCCTAACAAGGGTTACTATGGGAGAGGTCCAATCCAACTATCATGGAACTACAACTACGGTCCAGCCGGGAGCAGCATCGGATTTGACGGACTGAACAATCCTGAAACTGTAGCCACGGATCCAATCATCTCCTTCCGAACTGCATTATGGTTTTGGATGAATAATGTCCATTCAGTCATACTTTCTGGCCAAGGGTTTGGAGCAACTATCCGAGCAATCAATGGAATGGAATGCGACGGTGGCAATCCAGATACTGTAACTTCTCGCGTCCGTTACTTCAATCAATACTGTAGTCAACTTGGGGTTGCACCTGGAGATAACCTACGATGTTAGACTCCTCTATTTAAGATTTCGTGCTAAGATTAACATTGAAGATCCAACTATATATGGCAGTTTTAAACTTATTCATTTTTGTATACCACAGTTTGTTCGAATTGTGGCATCTCGATTTGTAAGCGGTAGATATAAACCAAAACTGGGTCAATAAAGTTTTATTTTTAGAATTCACTTTGATCTATTTTGCGCGGTTTAACCTTAAACATATCTTGCCTTTGTTTTAACCTTCACCGTACTCCGAATTCGTAATACACAAGATAAAGGTAAGAATGTGGCATCAAAGAAGAAGACACAGTCTAAATACCAGAATGTTACACCGAAAAAGAAGACACGGAAGTCGGAATGTTGCAGGAAAGAAACAAGCTGAAGGTTAAAGTGGTGTTTAAAGTCAAGATGTTGCAGTTCAACCAACTGAACCAAGTGGTGTTCATTCTCAAATTCAAGTTCAAGCAATTTGTGTTCAATCCCAATGCTAGCCTCAGGTGCATTCAAGTAATGTCCAAGCAGTTTCTCGTTCATCTCAACCTACTTCACCAAGATGGACTAAGAAGCAGATTTCCATATATAGGTCATTTCTTGTAGTATAAACCTCCTACAACCTGGAAATCTAGCGCGAAACTTCGAATCTTAAAGACGAACACACAACCTGCAGCTTATATATTATGACAGTAAAGTAAAGAACACACAGGATGGTTTAACCGAACTTTGTATTAAACCTTGAAAGAATGACGTGAAAACCCCCGCCCCGCCCCAATTATTTCGGGTTTCGGGTTTCCCCGTCAGGTTTGGGTTTTTTTGCCATCCCTATCTACCACACCTACTTTCCATGGCAACTAACATACCACTATAATCCGCCGCCTTACTCCTCATGCTAACCATTGAATTGTCGTCTCTACTCTTTTGATCCCTGCAACATGGCTTTTTTATGTCGACTTCATTACCTCATCTTTGTATATGGATAAAACTGCATAAAAGTTACGAGTTTTTTCTTCTTCTTTAAATTCCCTATTTAGATGGACTTGTCTTAAGTTTTTGGAAATTTGTAGTAATTGAAGTTTGATTATGTATCATTTATACTTGATTTTTGATTCTTTTGGTTTTCAATACGAGATCATTGCTCTATCTGTGATTTTAATAACAAGGGTAAATCAGTCGTTTAGGTTTTTGCGATTCTCATTCAGGATGAAAAAGAAACATGATATTTTCAGACAAGATTATTTTCAGACAGGATTATTAATCTAGACAGAAACTATTTCCAGACTGGAAAAAAAAGAAACAGCCCCTAAGTCGGTTGTACAATGGGCTGGGTTTGGACACAAGTAAACCCACGACCCTTTACTTGACTAATAACAAGAAAACTTAACACTCTAACCCTTGGACTTCGTAACAAGCTAATATAGAGACTAATATTGTAACAATTTCCACCTTAGGCTTTATATTAGCATATACCAACATTCAGCAACTCCAAGTAGTATTTTAACTTGAGTCCAAATACCACCTTCGTCAAGGCATCCACAGCATTGTGTTCAGTACCCACCTTCAGAACTTTAACCGTCTTTGCTTCCAAGACCTCTCTGATAAAGTGATAACGTACATTGATGTGCTTAGTCCTTTCATGAAAAACATGATTCCGCGATAAGTGAATCGTGCCCTGATTATCACAATTAACTGCCGCAGTGTTAAGCTCTACGCCCAACTCTTCCAAGAGTCCCCTTAGCCAAATAGATTCCTTCACAGCCTCCATAAGGGCCATATACTTCGCCTCTGTAGTTGAAAGAGTCACCACGTGTTGTAGCGTTTCCTTCCAGCTTACAACACATCCCTGCACTAAAAATGCGTAACCAGTGATAGACCTACCTTTATCTGGATCCTTAGCGTAGTCTGAATCAACAAAACCTGTTACGTCCACATGGTTGCCACGATATGTCACATACACCAAACCCACGTTTACAGTACCTCGCAAATATTTCAAAATCTACTTCACTGCTTCCCAATTATTTTTACCCGAATTCGCCAAATATCTGCTAACTACACTTATTGCATACGCTATGTCTGGTCTCGTGCACACCATCAAGTACATTAAGCTCCCAACCGCATTTTCATACGGCACCTTACTCATCCCTTTCAACATCACAATCCCTAACCGGGAAATCCTTTAACGACAGCTTGAAGTTCCCATCTAATGGCATCTGAACCGATTTCCCATTGTCTATTCTAAAATTATTCAAAATCTTAGAAACATACCCGGATTGTGACACCCTCGGAATCCTGCGACTCCAATCCCTGACGATCTCCATACCAAGAATCTTCTTTGCTTCCCCGAGCTCCTTCATGTCGAACTCCTTTTTAAGCAAAGACTTGGTAGACCCAATCTCAGCCTTGCTATTAGAAGCAATAAGCATATAGTCTACTTATAACAATAGATAGATATACTCACCTGGTGCATAACTCCTGTAATATACGCAACTGTCGTAACTGCTATGCTTGAACCCGTTGCTCATCATATACTCATCAAACCTCCTATACCATTGCCTAGGTGACTGCTTCACACCATAAAGAGATTTCTTTAACAAACATACCTTGTTACCTTGTTCATATCCTGGTGGCTGCCACATGTAGATTACTTCTTCAAGATTTTCATGTAAAAATGCCGTCTTTACATCAAGCTGCTCCAGCTCATAATCTTTACACGCAGTTAATGCAAGTATAACCCGAATAGATGTGTGTCGAACTACCGGAGAAAATACTTCAATGTAATCAATACCTGCCCTCTGTGTGAATCTATGAGCCACCAAACTTGCCTTGTACCTAGGCTTTTGAACACCTTAAATCCCTTCCTTTATCTTGAACATCCATTTGCAGCTCACCAGCTTTTTGTCTAGCTGGATGATCTACTAACTCCAAGGTCTTGTTCTTCCTCAGAGAATCCATTTCTTCTTTCAAGCAGCTTTCCACTTAGAACTATCTTCACAAGGAACCGCATCTTGGTGTGTCAATGGTTCATGAGTATCTTCTTCCTCTGCTGCAACAAACGCGTAAGCAACCATATTACTTTCATAAAACCTCAAAGGTTTCGTTCTTGTCCTTGGCTCTCTATCCTGAGCCAACTGATAATCTGTAAGATCCGGTGTCTGATCAATTTCTTGATCCCCTGCATCTTCATCATCGCCATCTTCCTGATCTGTCTGATCTTCCTCAGGCGTATGATTATTTAACCTCTGCAGTTCCACCTCAACCTGTAATTCCTCAACAGACTTATTAGTACCTGCATCATAATTCTTCAACGTATCTTTGTACATGACACTTTCATTGAAGACCAGGTTCCTGCTAGTGACTATTTTAGGTGATTTATCATCAAGCCTATATAGTCTGTACCCCTTCACACCTTTAGGATACCCCAAAAGAACGCATTTTACCGCTTTTGGCTTGAGCTTACCTTGTTTATCGTGTGGATATGCGACACAGTCGAAAATCCTCACCATCCTATAATCACTTGGATGTCTCGACCACATCTCCATGGGTGTCTTTTTCTCAATCGCTGTGGATGGTGACCTATTGATAAGATATGCGGCTGTACATGTCACTTCCGCCCAGAAGGTCTTGGGCAATCCAGACTGAATTAATAAACAGCGTATCATATCCATGAGAGTTTTGTTCATACATTTTTCTAAACCATTCTACTGTGGCGTCCCGACAACTGTCAGATGTCTAGCGATCCCACTCTCAATGCATATCTGCTCAAACTCCCGGTTACAAAACTCAAGACCATTATCCGTCCTTAGCTTCTTAACCGTCCTCCCAGTCTGATTCTCTACTAACTGCTTCCACTCTTTGAACTTTCCAAATGCTTCGTGTTTAAACCTGAGGATATAAACACATACCCTCCTGGAATAATCATCGACAATAGATAAGAAATACCTCTTACCTCCTAATGATTCCACCTAAGACGGACCCCATAAGTCTGAATGAACATAGTCTATTACTCCTTGAGTAGTGTGCTATCTTACACCGAAACTGACTCGATGTGACTTTCCTAGAACATAATTCTTACAAAAATCGAGCTTACCCAGACTCTTTTTGCCAAACATCCCTGCTTTTCCAGCACGTGCAGTCCCGCCTCGCTGATATGTCCTAGTCTTTTGTACCAAACCTGTGCAAGACTATCTTTTTCTTCAACACTAGCATTAAGCTCACCTGTCACTGCATGGCCATCCAAAGAGTATACGCAATTATCCATTCATATTCCAGATAAAACAACCCTGGAACCATTAATCACCTTGACTTTGCCCGATTGCAATTTTACGGTATATCCCTTTTTTAAGAGTTCCCAGCGATATCAAGTTTCTTTTTAATTCAAAAATAAACCTGACATTGTGTAACACAAAACTTGACCCATCTCTCAGTTGTATCATCACCTTGCCAATACCTCTGATCTTATACTCCCCGTTGTCACCCAACTGTACACTGCCCCCATCGATTCTAGAAAATCAAAAAGTATATCTAACCTGGGTGTCATGTGGTATGAACATTCTAAATCTATGATCCAATCAGGCATATCCTGTGCGCTCATCACCATCACCACCTCAGAATCATCATAAGTCGAACCACTAAAGCTTGGTTGCTTATCTTTCTTGACGTAACCTTTTGACTTCTTGCGATTATTCTTCGGACAATTTCTCTTTAAGTGATCCTCAGATTGGAAAATAGAGAACTTGAGTCTTCCACCTCGAGACTTTGATCTTGACTTTCCCCTTGACTGACGTGATTCCCTATGATCAGTTCTTCCCCTCACATATAACCCTTCACCATCATCCTCTTTCGCCTTAGACCTTTCTTTGATTTCCTTTGAATTTAGTGCGGCCATTACGTCCTCCAAAGTCAAAGTTTTCCATCCATAGAGTAAGGTATCCACAAAGTGTTCGTATGATGCTGGTAAAGAAGTGAGTAATAATAAAGCAAGATCTTCATCCTCGAATTTTATCTCAATATTTGCTAAATCAAGAACGATTTTGTTGAACTCATCTATATGCTCGGAAATCTTTCGTCCAGCCGACATGTAGAATGTATACAACTTCATCTTCAGGTACAACTTGTTGGCCAATGACTTTTTCATGTACAAAGTCTCGAGCTTTGACCAAACCCCCGTTGCAGTCGTCTTCCCGGTAACTTCTCTCAGAACCTTGTTACCTAAACACAAAATCACGGCACTTTGAGCTTTCTTGTTTAGCTCAGCTTTTGTTTGAGCTTCCATATTCGCGGGTAAAACCTCCAAAGCTGCTTCATATCCATGTTGGATTAATAAAGCACGCATCTTGATTCTCCATAACCTGAAATCACCAGTTCTATCGAATTTCTCGATGTCAAACTTGGCACCCGTCATTCTTTAATCCCTTTGTTGATCGACTAAACCTTGTGATGCACCCTCACAAAAATCAAAAACTCAACAAAGAACCTTGTATAAACAACCCTCCAAAATAATAATCTTCTATTTTAAATTTAAACCTTTAATAAATCAATTATCTAAAATTGATTATATAAATCTTAGAATAATATTCCCACCAATTTCAAACAAATATTATTTAATGAAGTATTGGTTGACTTTTAAAAAGAAAACCAACCAGGTTACAACCTGTTCTTCTTCTTCGTGTAGCCTGAAAAAAAAAACAAACACCAGAAATTTGTCGATCGTCGATAAACCAAAAACCGACACCCTTGAACTTTCTTAACCTGTGGCGATAACCCAACCACTCAAAAATCCAAGAACCTTTGAAGAATTCTCTGTCGCGAAACCCTGACTCGAAAACGATCTTCAAAGAACCCTTAACTGTCAAACCCGCTGCACCTTCTTGTTGTCCTAAACCGAACCCAAGAACCCTTTTGTTATCGTTATTTTTGAAACCCAAACAGAACAGACATGCTCTTTAAAAAAACGATCAACAAAAATCCTTCAAACTCGAACCTAGATTACCAGAACTCGCGAACCAAAGCTCTAATACCACTTGTAGTATAAACCTCCTACAACCTAGAAATCTAGCGCGGAACTTCAAATCTTGAAGACAAACACACAACCTGCAGCTTATATATTATGACAGTAAAGTAAAGAACACACAGGATGGTTTAACCGAACTTTGTATTAAACCTTGAAAGAATGACATGAAAAACCCCTCCCCTCTCACCTCCTTTTATAGAGATGAGGGAGAGGGTAAACCGATTCTAAAAGAGTCTAAGTCGGCTGTACAATGGGCTGGGTTTGGACACAAGTAAACCCATGACCCTTTACTTGACTAATAACAAGAAAACTTAACACTCTAACCCCTGGACTTCGTAACAAGCTAATATAGAGACTAATATTGTAACATTTCTGTTATGTATTCTATAGACATTAGACAATGTGTAATAATTTTATTGAAACAAAATCGGTTGTATTATTCTGATCATTGGTTCGACATATGACAAGGGTTTAAATAGAAAAGCTAGCTAGGAATTCGCCTAACTATATGCGACATACAAGGAAATAATATATATCCTATATTTAAAATCTAATACTCCCTCTCAAGTTGGAGCGTGAAGGTTACGAACAACCAACTTGTCAAGTAAGAATCGTGAGTAGATTAACAATTTGCATGGTAGATTTGACAGATAGCGGCTCAACTTCTTTTGCCTCTACACGTTCACGAACAAAATAACAATCCATTTTAACGTGTCTAGTACGCTCGTGGAAAACTAGATTGTCAGCAATATGCCGCGCAACTTGATTGTCACAAAATAAAGGAGTTGGTTATTCCAAGTGAATGTTTAACTCACGTAAGAGCCACCAAACCTAAAGAATTTCACTAACCGTACCTGCCATAGACCGGTACTCAGCTTCGACAGATGATCGAGAAATAACTGATTGCCTTTTGGTTAGAGAGCAAGTACCATGTTTGTGATCTTCGAGTATAAGGACATCCTAGCAAGTTAGAATCACAATAGGCAATGAGAACGCATCCTCCTAAACAAGGAAGAAGAATTCCAAGACCCGGTGTGCCTTTCAAATGAAGGATTCTATGTGTGGCATTCAAATGAGGTTGCCTCACCATAAACTGGCTTAATACGTTTGATATGTCGTCGTGTGTAGGTATTTTATGTTATCATGTTTTACTATTTATATTTTGCCGACTTTAACTAAAACAACACTAACGGGTAGTGTACCCGATCAGTTGTAGCTTCGTTGGTAAGTAGGGTGTCGATCACTAAGAGCGAGAACGTTAACTCTTAAATCTACCAGTATTTTAGTTATCTATGTTAGTTCTAATCTATGTTAAACCTATGTTAAACCTACTCCTAATTCTACGGTTGAAAGGGGGTTTTCAGTCTGAGAGACTGGCACGGGTTTTGGTGGTGACTTAAATCTACTTTCACTATGAAAACGCACCGAAGATAATATCAAAAGGTAGAAGAGCGGTCAAGCCTATTGTAAGGAAACTGTGCTAACCATGATTAATCTGATAAAAACGCAGGTTTGTTTATTTAGTGCAATGATTGACTTATTTCGAGGTGGCATATCATTCTTAGATTTAGGCGGGACTAACCTAGACACGCCAATTCTGTCACAATTAAACGCATCCGCATAAAGCATCCTTTTGCTAATTATAATCTATCTTAGGAGATTAATAATGGTGATCTTACTAAACCCTAGCTCATGGAGACTTTACTAACTTACGGCTTAGTGGTTCTTTATATACTGGTAGTCACTTATCCAAATCTTCGGGCAGGGAATCAGAACGTTATTTGTTAAACCTAGGTCACCTGCTAGTCTAACTCGTTCACTAAATAAAGGGCGAAGACATCACGTTATTTGTGATCCTATTATTCTAGATATATAAATTATAGATATGGAGAGCCATCCCGGCATCTTGCTAGCTCTATATTTTGCATTCCTAGATACAGTTGAATGATAGGTCGCATGCTTAAGCACATAAACGAGTATAGATTGATAAACATAAAAAATAATCAACGATAAATTAAGCTATCGATATAAACAAACTAAACATTAAAATCTTCATAACCATGGCTAACACCTAAAGGTGTTAGCCAATAACCATTGTATCGAATACAAACATAACAATCAAATCAACTAAGGTAAACTAACCGATAAACGAATGATACCAAAAATTGAATGATTACTAGAGTATAGATGATTACAAGGTGTTTCCCATCAAATTAAGCACTTTGCAAGACCTTTGTTGCTCTTCTTGACCTCTGATGATCGTCCTCTATGGTTAAGGTTTCAAAAATATAATTAAGCACACACTAAAATCGTGTTTAGGGTTTTGTATTTATAATCTTCTGAAATTTAGTCGATACGCCATATTGGGTAAGTGGATACGGCGTATTGGGGTTTCTTGGAGTGAGGACCACGATTATAATATTCTAGAATATTTCTTAAGCTTATCTTTGAATATGGCGTATGGGAACTTCTGGATAAGGCATAAAGGCCTTTAAGACTTCGTGGTTTCTTGTGAAGTTCAGCCGCAGAACAGTAGCTTCTTGATTTCTTCGTTTAAGCTCCAAAATGCGCGCCTTTTAGTCAATCTTCACCAAATTCTACATATTTACTGCAAATAACTAATATAAGCAATTAAGTACCAATTCATGCATAAATAATGTAAAACGAGCAATTTAGATGGAATAAATGATGCTATAAAATAGACGTTATTCGATGTCATCAACGTTTACCGAATAAGTAATATTCGGTTGTGTAGCCTGGAGATAAAGTAATGTGCCAACAATACAACGATAGTGTAACATTTGTGATTTAATCGGGTTATTGATACCTTTAGAAATGGCCAAGAGTTCATTTTGTGTGTTTCTTGTGTACTATGTGTAATATATGTGTGCTAAGTGGTTTGAATAGGTGTAGGATATCGTTTTGAGGTGTATGATCATTTCATTTTGAGGGTGTTTGTGTTTAGTGATAAGTATTCTATTTGTTCACGAATAGTGATAAGGGAAAAGTAATGGCGTATTTCATGTAATGCTACTTCAATAGTTGGATGATTTTGTATTAAGCGTTTATGGGAAATGTATTAAGATGGAAATAGGTTAAGTGAGTGAAATTTGGCGAATTAGAGTAGATATTCTAAATATAGAAAGTGAAATGTAAAATGAAAAGTTATTTTTAGAAGGTTTAGTAAGTTGCGTTTATGTAAAAAGGTTTATCCAAATTAGCTTAGGTTTTTATGAAAACTTAAGGTAATAAATATAATTAGTAAATAAAAAAAAGATATATATATATATAGGGGTGTTCGACCGGATTTAAGAAAAAGAAAATAAAAAGGAAACAAAATTTGACTCTAATTAGGATTCTATTAGTATAAATACAAATCTAATAAATCCCTAAATCACTTTTTCTCTCTCTTATCCCTTTGATCGGCCAAATCCCTCGAGAGAAGAAAAAAAAGTTTTTTTTTATGAAGAACGAGTTGGTAAATTAGAGTTTCAAGAATCAAGATTTAGGTATGTTTCAATTAAGCTTTTGTTTAGTTTTCTTTAAAACATGTAAAAATTAATATGATGGATCATTAGGGTTTATAAAAACTTTAGTAATTAAGGATGTTTTGATCATATTAGAGTGTTTAATATTTAATTAGGATCTTATTGCTGTAAGCAGTTAGGTTTAAATTGCGTTAATTTATGATTTAGAGTTGAGCAGAATTTAGGGCTGTGTTCAACTGATGATATCTAGATGTTAAAAACGTGTTTTGATATGATTCAAAAGCCTAAATTGTAGTTCAAAGAGTCTAGTTTTCAAAAAGTCCATCCTCGTTTGATTTGGAGTTCTGGAAGTTGGTTAAATATTGGTTACAAGAAAAGTTGTTAAAACAGTAAATACGGGTCAGATTTAGGTCATGTTTAGGAGGGTAAAACCCTAACTTAAAAGTAGAATTAAGGTTATCCAATCTACTGTAATTAAGTTCTATATGTATATAAAGAAACCCTAGAAGGAGAGCTTCTGATTGTGTGTCTAAGTAGGGTAATTAGGGCCATACTTTTTAGTGTGCAATCAGATCCGAATTGGGACAGTTTTGAAGTTGGATTTTATTTGGGATAGTTGTGCATGTAATGAGTAGTTGAGAATCACGAGGTAGTTATTAAACTCATAGAGGAACTTAGATGATTTTTGGTATAATTTATGAAGGTCTGTAAGTAAGGGTTTTGAGAGGGTAAAGTCACATTAAAATTCTGCATTTTTGAACAAATTGTAGTTAACTAGTGTAGTGAGTTAATGAAGTGGTTAAGGTTGGGCATGGTGTCGGGGTGACCCATGATGGTTAATCCAACCCCTAGACATCCATCATATGTGTGTTACATGGACTAGAGCTTTTGGCTTGGTCGCGTGTAACCGTGTATATTTATTCATATAGTTGCATGATAAGAATTGGAAGCTGCGTGTTGAGCATTCAGGTGAGTTACATAGTCCCACTTTTTACATTGTTTTAAAATTGGGATGTAAATGATGCAAGTGTTTAAATGAGTTTTGAATTCCTGTTATTATGTGTTAGTGTAAATGCATGGACTATTATGTGACTAATGTGCGTTATGTGCTACATGTTTTAAGATGTGATATTGTTGTGTGGCCTAGTCAGGTGGATTACTTGAGGGTATCCTTGGCCTGAGCTAGAGGGAAAGAGAGTTGGTATTATCCAAGAGCGATATGGGTCGTCTGCTTGGCGTTTGAATGATTGATTTGATTTGATTGAATTTCATGTTAGCTTATATGTTAGTTAGCATAAGTGTCATGCAAAGCGTATTGTTTTATAATTGCAGGAATTGGTTAAATTATTTTGGTAACAGATTGAATATGTGTGTCTGAAAACCTATGTTTCTCACCAACCATTGTGTTGACGTATAAGCATCATTTTCAAGTATTCAGCAGGATGAGATTAAAGTTAGGAAAAGTGGCTAGATGGACCGTAGGAAGCTGGCGAAGTTTAGTTATCTAGATTTTGTTATTTGTTGGATGATAAATGTTATTTGTTTTGCTTTTCGTTAGGATGTTTTGAATATTTGCATGTCATGACATTGGCATGAACTGCCTTCATTTCAATGTTAGACGCCTTTCGGATTTTGTTGATGTGTTTGGGTATTTTCATGACACTGCGTGTCTATACCTTGTATCTTTATGCATGTTTTAGTTTCTCTTATAGACGCCAAAGTGTTATGATGATTCCCATTCTCGTCGCGCCTCACGTTTACGCCTTGGCGGGGTGTGACAAATAGCAACTACCATCAACTTTTGGTTCGTTTTCGGCTCTATCAAGTTTCAAGTTTTGTTCGATAGGAAATGGACTCGGTTTGCAACCCTGTAAACCACAATCCGCAAGTATTTCAAGAATGTATTTTCGTTGGCTTAAAACAAGGCCTTCGGATGTTCGTGCTACTTTTATACCAACGAAATATTTTAAGGTGCTAAGGTCCTTGATACAAAAGCGTTGATTCAACTCATCTTTTGTAGCTTGTATCTTGAAAGTGTCAATTCTAGCTATTACAACGTCATCAACATAGATAAGAGTCGCTACAAAACTGTCACCATGTTTATAAATAAAAAAAGAGTAGTCGGCTCTATAAATGTTTACAGAATCTGCACCATTAAAAATAAAGTAACAGCAAGTTGCTGATACAAAATGATAGAGAGTAAAGTGAAAACAAAATTTGAAGGCTGGAGTGATATGTTCCAACTTTATATCATAGACTTACTTTACCTCTAAGTAATCTTAGTAGGTAAGCTTCTTCATAGCTAAGAATAATAAATATCTAAGTATCCTTAAGAGGTAAGGATACTTACTATTGAAGTTTTCTTCATGACTAATATTTCTTAGGAGGTGAGGATTCTTACTAGTTAAGTTTCCTTAGTAACTAAGCATACAATATACTAAACAATAAATCTTAGTGTTAGTATAACATTGACTAGGATCTCCTTTATACTTTAACAATAACAAATAAACATTCGCAAAACATAAAATCACAAACGGTACATTAAATCCGCAAAACCGGATTTCACCATCTGGCGCGTTGGGCACGCGTCAGCGCGTAGCCAACGCGCCACACACGAAATCTGTTTTACAAATTTAACAATTGTCGGCTTTCCTCTTACTTGACACATGTGGAAACTTCATTAAAGGTATGTACATGATATTTGAGCATTTGGGAACACTCCAAATGAGGTTTAGACTTAGAGAGGTGATGTGTGCTAAAACACACATCATTTATACCCCTGAAAACACTATTAATCGGACTAATAACCAATTAAAATATTAAATTATATTGCAAATATGTTTGTTTTGTGTTATTATGTCTTCCAGGTATAAAGGATTGAAAACGGAGCAAAGACGGTGATTTTTAGGCTCGACTCTATCAAGTTTGCTTATTATTCGAAGTCAAGACGAAGTCGAAAAAATTCCCGAGCATGCCATTAGAAAGAGCATGTGAATAAGAGTTCGACGGTGCCTTCATCTCTTATTGGACCGGCCCTACACTATTTATATGGGTCGGACCGACCCATACTTATTTAAATACCCAAGTTAAACTACCATTTATAAATTCCAACCAAGACTTAACACAAAGTCCAGCCAATTGTCCCAGCTATTAGAAGTTATACACTCGGCCCAATTCCTTGATTGCATTTGCTGCGGCCCAGTTCTTTAATATGATAACCCAGCCTAAGTTTAATGTAAAGGATCTTGACCCAACAGAATACAAGCCTAATTCGTCCAATCTGTTACTTTGGCTTAACTAAAACGCAAGAATAAAGAATAAGAAGAAAGCAACAGATGACGTTACATCTTATCGTATCCTTTCTTTTTGTTTTTTGTTGTTTTTTTTAGTTTTCGTAGAGTAGTAGTAGAATAAATGTAGGAGTAGAATAGATAAATTCCTTTATGTTATTTTCATTTCCGATTCGATGTAACGGGTTGAATTTAGTGTTTTAATGATTCGATCGATTTGGTTGCTTATTGATTCATATTGTTTCTAGTCCTTTTTCTTTCGGCTTATTTTTTTAGTTTATCCTCAAATAAGCTTATTTATGTTTATTACTTATAGCTTATTATCATTGATCGAATAAGCCGTTTATAGCTTATTTGATTTGGATCTTAGCTAAAAAAACCGAATAAGTCTCGACTTATTTCATTTTTTCTTTCTCTTCTCTATTTTCTACTCGTATAAGCTAATATAATAGCTATGTACGTTTATAAGCTGTTCGAGAGTGAGCTTACTGTTTAGCTTATTTCTCGAGCTTTTTCCTCATCTTTTTTTTCCGACTTTGTTTTTATTTATTAATTTGGTTTAAGGAATCTTCAAAATGGTTTGATAGCTTATTAGTTTAAGATTTAGAAATTGTTTCTGGCTTAGATTGGGCTAGCCATTAGACTTAGTAAAAATAGTTTGAAAACTTTGATAAAAACAGTTTGAAAATATTCGGTATAATTAGTTTAAGAAGTTGATAAGCTTAGTGATTTTTGTCTTAACCTTGCTTGTTTTGTGATGGTGATATCGGTTCAACTCATGAGGCGTGTAGCTTAAGGGTCTATTAAGCTAGCTAAATATCTCGAGTTTAATGCTTTAAGCACCTAAACTTAAGTATTTTGATAGTTTATTAGATCGGGTGGTTTTATTAGTATCGGTTTCGTCATTCGGGTTCTATCTCCTTTCTTTCCCTTTTTCTATAATTAGTAGTTTTAGTTTATTTAACTTAATATGTTTGTTATGCTTATTATTGTTAGTTTAGTTGCCATGTTTAGCGAGTAGATTTATTTATGCTTGTTAAGTAAGTTGTGATAAGTGAGTTAAGTGTGGAATTTAATAAGTGACTAGTGATTAATAATTTGCAAAAGTTATTTAGTTTAGTGTTTTATTTAGTCGAACGGGCAAAAGCCGTAAGATTAAGTAGGCATTAAACTAGTAATTAATATCACGATAAAAAGTTGTTTTCAATATTAAGCCAACGTTTTGAGAAAACGATTATTTAGACGGATATTAATTCGTCATTAAGATCTAAAACTTCACACTTAAGAATCTATTCACTTTTACTTGACAAGCATATTTTTCTTTATATATTTTTCATCTTATTAGTTTTCTTGTTAATTAGTATAATCTAGTTTTCACTATCTTTAGTTTTAATTAAAAACCAAAAATTAAAAGATATTCAAGCATTAAATTGGAAGCATTTTCATGATTTTTAAATTCATCTCTCTTTGGGACACGACATCCGGATGATCAATCATTACTTTAAAGTACTTTTTTTAGATTATTGCTTGTCCTCAAGTGATTATTTACATCTAACGGGAAATACTTGAAGATTACTTCGGCACGCTTTTGACGTTTATCAAAATGACGTCACCGCCGAAGAGAGTTGTACGATTTTCACGTTTTGTTTCGTTGTTATAAAAAATAAAAATCCAAAAAAATATTTTCTATTTTTATTTTATTTTCTTTCATTAAAAAATTTTAAAAATATTTATATTTTATTTTATTATCTTTACAAAAATCCAAAAATATTTTCTAATTCTATTTTATTTTTCTTTTAAATATATATTAGAAATATAATAAAAATAAAAATTCTTCGTTATCCTCTCTAGCGTTTAATTCTTATCTCTTTCTATTCTCTTATTGTTTAATTCTTCACGATGTTCTTTTCCCCGTTACCTACACCCTACGGGGGTAGTGACCTTCTCTTGGGAGAGACCTACACCCTTCTTTCTCATTTTAATGATTCTTCACCTGATTATGAAACATTTTGCTTTAATATCAGAGCGAAGAGTAGTGACAGTACCACTTCTCATTCTGATCATTCTCTTCCGGAATACGAATCATTATGTTTTGATGTTGATCATATCGAAGAGAAGAGTAGTGGCAGTACCACTTCTCATTCTGATCTTTCTCTTCTTGAATATGAATCGTTTCATTTTCATCTTTTGCTTAATGCGCTTCTTCCTGCCGTTATGAGTTATTCTCATCTTGAGGAGTTCGCCGATGAACTCGCTCACATCATATCTCCACCGGAGTATGATCATTTTTACTTTGATCTTGAGGACATTAGTAGTCTGGACTCCCTCTGAGTCGACTCCAGTTATTAATGAGTCTACCCTACTAGTCACACCACTTCCCGATTCTAAGGAAATTTCCTTAAGGGAAGTGGAAATATTTGATCATTTTTTCTCCCTGACAAAGTCGGGTGAGAAGACAAGGGTGATCGAGACCCCTTCTTTTGGTTTTCATCATATGTCATCATCCCGTCCTGCTGCATACTAACCTACGGAGGTGATGTATTGCTATTACCATCCTCACCTCACATCGGGTGATGGATTTTCCCATAGACCTAAAATTAAATAACACTAGTGTCAAGCTAAAGACTAGAACAAAAACAAGCGCTTCTCGGAAGGCAACCCGTGTTCTCTTTCTCTTTCTATTTTCTTAGTAGTATAATATTATATTAGTATAGTTAGTAGTATTAATATTTAGTGTGGGGGTGTGCTTCTCTATCCTTGTTGTGTTTCGTGGTTTTATGTTTTTTTCTTGCAGGATTCCCTAAGATCGTGAAGACCCGTACTAGTTTTCAATCCTCCAATCACTCGATCTCCAATCATCTTCATGTTTATATCTAGGAAATCCTCAACCCTGATCATATATATATTTTGTTTCCCCATTTCACACTTGGAATTTTTTGCATTTGCCTTTTTTGTTCCTAAGTGTGGGGGTAAAACCTGATATTTTTTAACATTGAGGCCAATGTTCCATTCTAAGTGTGGGGGGAGGGATTTCTATCAAAATGATCATACCTGTACTTTGCTGTGTCCCTCGCAACCCTGTTTTAACCAAAATTTTGCTTTATTTATAAAAAATGATGAAAAAATGATATAAAAATGTTAGAAATAAGTAGGCCCATAAGCTAGAACTAGAGTGATTTTTGACTTGACCGAGTTTGTGCTCCAGCTTTCACTTTGGCTTTCAAGACTAAGTGTTTGCTTAACTTTAAAATTTTGCAAAGAACAAAAAATGATAGAGTTGAATATAAGTTAGATGTTAAGCGTGGAGTAGTTGAATCTCTTTAGAGCTCATAGAGGTTAATTGTGGCTTTTTTCTCCCATCAGCTTAATAAACTAAAAAATTGATAATAAATAAACAAAGTTGATTTGGTTTTTGTGAATCTTAGTTTTGATCCCTTCGTAGAGATTCCTTCTGGTGAAAGTAAGGTACACATCGAGGTTTTGTCAGTGTTGTGAGGAAATAGGCTACCGATTTTTGATGGCTCGCTCCCGTTGTCTAGGTAGTTAAAAGACCACATGACTTGAAATTTGGCTAAAGTATATATAATAATAATAATAATAATAGATTACCTTGTCAGATTACTGGGTCTGGTCGGTTAGGACGCCCGATGTCCCAGTCTTCATATAAGGCAAGGAATCCGAGACTGATAAAAGTTTACTAGCTTTGTCGGTTAGGACGCTTAATGTATCAGTCTTCAAAAAGGTCGAGGGAATACTCGAAGTCGAAATAAGACTACTGGCTCGGTCGATTAGGATGCCCGATGTGTCAGTTGTTTAAAGGACCGAGGGCTAATAATTTTGCAATGATAATAATAATAAAGCCAAATTTCAACTCTGGGGTTATCTAAATAAAGCCTCCGCCTCTGGACTCGTAGTTGAGTTGTTTCGGATGAAATAAAAAAGATAACCCTAAATCATGCGAAATTAGAACCTTAATGTGGACCTTATTCTCAGCATATCGTCTCTTTAAGAAATGATTTCAAACTAATTGTGGTTTAAACCGATCACATTTATAATAATCTGTATTTAAATAAGTGGTCTCGTTTCACATTATATTTTCCGAATAAAATCTGTAGAGGAATTAGGAATAAAGGAGCGAAAAGTAGCTGCGTTTACACAATTAGCATTTATGAGTAGTGTTAGCATCTAATCTTTTATTTAGCTGTTATTTCGTTTTAAGCTTAGTTTGGGGATTGTGAAAATCAAAGATGACGAACTCCCGTTCTTAAAGCCTTTATATATATTTTGAATAAAATTTTTTAGTTTTTATCTTTTAATGAATAAACGGTTAAAACGGGGCGTTTTGAAACAAGTGATTTTTTGAACCCTTTTGATAGACCTTTTCCGTTCTTATTTGATGTGAGTGGTTATAAGTTAAGAGGGGGATAAAATTATTTCTTTCCGGGCGTGTATTATAAACATTGCGTGTATGACCAACAATGACTTAGTGTGGGGAATTTGATGTGTGCTAAAACACACATCATTTGTACCCTGAAAAACACTATTAATCAGACTAATAACCAATTAAAATGTTAAATTATATTGCAAATATGTTTGTTTTGTGTTATTATGTTTTCCAGGTATAAAGGATTGAAAATGGAGTAAAGACGGTGATTTTTGGGCTCGACTCTATCAAGTTTGCTTATTATTCGAAGTCAAGACGAAGTCAAAAAATTCGCGAGCATGCCATTAGAAAGAGCACGTGAATAAGAGTCTGACGGTGCCTTCATCTCTTATTGGTCCGGCCCTACACCATTTATATGGGTCAGACCGACCCATACTTATTTAAATACCCAAGTTAAATTACCATTTATAAATTCCAGCCAAGACTTAACACAAAGTCCAGCCAATTGTCCCAACTGTTGGAAGTTATACACTCGGCCCAATTCCTTGATTGCATTGTCTGCGACCTAGTTCTTTAATATGATAACCCAGCCCAAGTTTAATGTAAAGGATCTCGGCCCAACAAAATACAAGCCCAATTTCCTCCAATCTGTTACTTTGCCTTAACTAAAACGCAAGAATAAAGAATAAGAAGAAAGCAATAGATCACATTACATCTTATCTTATCCTTTCTTTTTGTTTTTCATTGTTTTTTTAGTTTTCGTAGAGTAGTAGTAGAATAGATGTAAGAGTAGAATAGATAAATTCCTTTATGTTCTTTTCATTTCTGATTCGATGTGACGAGTTGAATTTAGTGTTTTAATGATTCGATCGATTTGGTTGCTTATTGATTCATCTTGTTTCTAGTCCTTTTTCTTTCGGCTTATTTTTTAGTTTATCCTCAAATAAGCTTATTTATGTTTATTACTTATAGCCTATTATCATTGATCGAATAATCTATTTATAGCTTATTCGATTTGGATCTTAGCTTAAAAAACCGAATAAGTCTCGGCTTATTTCATTTCTTCTTTCTCTTCTCTCTTTTCTACTCGTATAAGCTAATATAATAGCTATATGAGAGAAAACATGTTTCATAAAACCTTAAATTGGCGATCATCCTTTATTGTTCTCTTTGATCCTTTATTTGGCACCAAATCCGTTTATTGATTATGTTTACATAGTTGGATCTTTGATTTAACTGTTATAACATAGTCTTTTCCGGATCCATGTGTTGATAGTTAGGGTTTCGTTAGGTTATTCATCTTAATCGCTGGTTTAGGGTTTAGAATCTGTGTAACCCTAAATTCTTTTAGGGCTGCCGTTAATTGTTAGTTGTATATCTCTTTTCGGTGTTAGGGATGTACAATTATCGTGTTGAAACCCTTTTATTATTTATTAGGGTTTTGGATTTGTTGATCTGTTCTCTAAAACATATTAGGATTTTGTTTGTTGTCGATCTCTTTTCATTCTTGGATCTGATTAACCCTAATTTAGTTTAGGGTTTCGCTATTTAAGAATTGATTAGGGTTTGTTGTCTATTTTTTCATTACGTGGGTGTGTTTTGATCGATACTGGGTTGGTACTATGAATGCCCTATTTTTTGATTGCGTTCCAATCTTTGGGTTGCGTTTTCAAGATTAGGATTTTGTTCTAGCCCTAACGTTTCTGGTTTGATCTGACTTCATTTCATTGTTTGAAGCAGATTGAAACCCTAACTTTGTGTAGGGTTTACAGATCGTGGATCTTCCAATTGCTAATTAAGTTTTGTTTGTGGTCTGCCTGATAAAAGCAGGGTTGTTGTTATGGTTTCGTTGACATTGGCGGTGCTTGTTATGGTTTTGTATTTTGGTTTTGTTGATTGGTTGTGAATGATGGAAGCAAGAGTTTGTCGGGTGGACGACAAGCTCTTGGGTAAGTTGTCATATTTTTGTTGGTTCATCGTGGTGGTGTACTTGCGGTAATGGGTCATGTACAACCTTGTAGAGCTGTTAACACATGTCCTGTGGAGGTTGTGCCTTAGATATTTATGGCACTTCAGGCCTGATGTTAATATGGTTTGGAGTTTACCGGTTGATTCGGCTGGTCATGGAAGTTATGGTATCCAATGTAACATTCCGTATTTTCAGGTCATTTACAACGTCATATATTTTACTAATAATTTTTTTTTCCGTATGCATTTACTTTTAATTATAATAGTTAAGTTAAATCGCGTGAGCTATAAATTATCAATTAATGTAAACGGACACCAAACGAATTAAAGTTTTCGTCAAGCAAGCAATATATTATTTTTACGAAAGTAATAATCAACTTTTTATATTTATTTTTATCGGTTACATAAATTGGTTACGTTTCGCAATTTAATACGATTAGACATTCTCGGAACCACTAAAATTTATCTACGCTTCAACAAATACCCACATTTATACCCAATACATAAAAGTTACAAAAATATATCATATATAGCATATATGTGCCGAAATTAGTGCAATTTATACAAGGTTTTATAAGAAAAATCTTACACTTGGTCAATGTACATCTATCTTGCAATTAAAACCTAGCTAGTTTGTTACTTTGACTCAAGGCAAGAAAGCAAGAATCCCTAAAACCCTCCCATTGTCCCCTTGACCGAATTTCCCCCCCTTTGACCATTGACCCTTCTTGAGAAAGTTTTGACCAATACTTATCCTATATATACATGTATACTAGTGATTCAAGCATAAACACTTAGTAAAATTTTCACAAAACTCCTCTCTTTCTCTTTTTAAACTCACGGCAAACAAACCCCCTTTACATAATCCATACAAATTTTTCTTCAACATATTCAAGCCATCACACATCATTTCTAAGATATACTAAGGTGTTTGCAAGCTTTGATTAACCATTTGCAAGTATTGAAACAAAGAAAGTAAACTTTGGTTTTATATCTAAACAAGGGTTTAGATACTTTGGTTCATCACACTACATCTCATTAAGGTTATCTAAAAACCTTTTATGTCTTTACTTTATTCATTTTTATGTGTTTACATGTTCTATATAACTAAATCACCATTTAGGATTTTAACATGAAAATGGAGTAATCAAAGTCACACCAAGTTTTTATCCAAAATTCCTGTAAATAACATATTATTTTATATTTTTATAAAATTCTACACATCATGACGATTCCAAAAAGATAAGAAACTCGAAAAACGGATTTATAACGAAGAAGATACATAGTTTACAAGTTATACGTTAATTAAACTTTTATAAAACTAATTTTATAATTTATGTTACAAATATTACATTTTTGGAAAATAATTGTAAAACTTTTAATTACGAAGACGTACTCGAAATAATCACTAAAAACGGAGTTAAAACGAGTAAGATACGACGTTTCAAAGTTATCGAACATTATATATATAAGCTGAAAAAACTTGTGCACGGCTTCAGCAGCTGTGTAGCTCATTTTCGAAGGCCCATCTTGGTGTCTGATTTGAGTCACGAATGTAAAACTAAAAGTTGTTCGAGAACCGGCATTTTACATAAAACCTGCGATATTTTCATAATTTTTGGATGTATATTTTTGTAAACTAGGACACTATTTCTTGTGATGTATAGTGTTGGTCTCGTTTTTTTTATAAATTTTACGGAAAATTTTGGAATCACTTAAATAATATTTATACTTGTTTTAAACTTTATAAATGTTATTTTACAAAGGCGATTAAACTATTTAACGATTATACGAACTTTAATACATGGCATTTATTTGTCAAATGGGATTTAATCACTATTTCACAAACACAATTAGATGGTGATTGAACTATATAGACCTATATGTGGTATTAATCAAAGTACTATATTACTAGGGAGTTCATACATGGGGGGGGGCAGGCATTTCGGGGTGGCGTATCGACGTGTTGTTGGATTTCGATTTAAAGTGTCCTAGCTCCTCTAGTTCACTACACGACCTTAAATTTATGATAGGCCGACAGATAGTAGATAAGCTATACGACCTATAAATAATCAAAGTAGTTTAGACTTACAACGACCTATATTGGATTAGTTGCCTTCGGGTTTCTTCGTGCGCATTTTCTATTTTGAATACTTGTTGATTTCCATTCACTCAAGGTGAGTTCATAGTCTCGCATTTCAATCTTTTCAATGTTTTATAAACCCGCGAGGGGAATACATGCTCGTTTACAAACTTGTATATTTTACTACAACATAATTACCTTTCAATACTTTGTGAGTTCATAACCCCACCTTTTCTCTTTTAATGGTTTTCATAAACTGTTTTCGGGGTGAGAATACGTGCTCGTTTTAACTACATAAACTTATTGATTTTTATCGTAAACATTACCTGGACTATTTTTACTAAATTGGTTTTGTTACGACATTGATTTCGAGATCGTTGAATACCTACCCTTTGAAACGTGAATTTTGAACAACAGGATTGTTTTTACTTTGGACACAAGTGTTTTCTTAATTGTAGGTATCCAGTTAATGCCTGAATATTATGCTATGTAGTCACTATATTGCCACTTAAGTCCTAACTTTTTGAACTGTTAATTGTATTTATGTAAGTGCGAATGATATGGGGTAGATCTATCGGGACTGACAATCCCCACCTTTCCTTGGGTCACTAGTTTGATCAGGTGCATTTAACATTGGGAGTACTTTTAGGTTGTTGGCAAGCATCCTATACATTTGGGGCAAAAATCTAGTTAAGGCTTCGGTGTATGAGCTTAGTGCAATAATATATACTTAGACTTGGTGAATTTGTTTCTCTTGTCTACATTACTTGTTTTGGACTTCGGAATTGACATTAGTCACATTTACTTCGATTCTTGTGGTCTCTTTTATATACTTCTTTGATTTAATGAATCATCTTGTATTTTGGATGGATATCGAAATAACACTTTTAAATGTTGTAACGCTACTTTTCTTCTGAAATATTTCTTAAATTATTTCAATATTGCTTTTTACTTAAACCTATGAATTCACCAACATTATTGTTGACGTTTTAGCATGTATTTTCAGGTTACTATTTTGCTAGTGGAGCATTGGGAGCATTCGAGTCGCGCGGATATATATATATTTTTGAAGGCTTAATAACTTGAGTACTATTTGACAAACGTTTTGACAATGTTTTCTAATACATTATAAATGAATCATGTTGCATCTTATGTTCTTTTATTCAAATAGAATATGACTTTATTGAAAAGTCCATTTTTTACAGGTCATTTTCCGTGACTTGTGTTGTGCCTGAAGTGCACCCCAATGTTACCATTCGCTGTGTTGTCATGATGTTGGGGGTGTTAAGATGGTATCAGAGCTGAAGTCATAGAGATTATTAGGTCGTTTTCATACCATAGACTATGACCTGTTTTTCAAAATATAGAGTCTTTCCTTGTTTTTCAGTTATCCGTGCTGCTGCTTGCTACCAGTGTAACTTATAGCTATATCTTGCCATCCCTCTATTATTACATAGTTTAATGAGTATTTGAATACTATGGCTATGATTTTGCATTCTTACGTCTATCTTATGACTTCTTACTATTTACCTTATATCGGTCCGTTATATAAATATTGATCACTCCGATTTTTTTGCGTACTCATGATTTTTCATTTGCTTCCTGAGCACCAATATGGTGTTATATGAGAATACAATATATACTATTGAGCTACTTTTTTTTTTCTCTTTCACAATACCATCATTCATTTATGCATGGAGGATTTTCATTTCGCCAATTGTACTTTTAATCTCTATTTTAGTTATACAAGTCAACTCTCATTCAAATCAATTGAAATACATAACACTATTTTGACGAAAATGAGCATTGCATCGTTGTCCTCAAATATACATAACTTGATCACCTATGTATAATTCAGGAAGAACCATGCCCATGCTGAGAGTTGGTCATCTTAAAACTTCTTATCAAGAAACACCTTTTAATTATATCAAGTTTTGTGTACGTATCATTAAGACGCGTTTACTTTTGGAAATTGAATTAGTAACCATAACAACTAAGCAGACCTTTACTCCACCTTACTATAAAGCCGACGTCATTTTATACCAAATCCTAAAGCCTCGATAGCCAAGAACATCGCTAGTCGCCTTAAGAGACATTCGATATAAATTTTGTGCCATTAGGGAAATTACTAAATCACCTATTCAACATTGACACAATACCATAGAACTTAGTATTGGTAATGCCATCATAGGTATGAAATCCGTCACCTAGAGAGGAAAATGTTACAACTGACACGATAAGCTGAAGGGAACAAATAAACCCACTAGGAGCCGAGCCTTTGTCGTAACAATAAATATTAAACCAACATCACAAATCTTGAAAACAACCCCAGTTCAATCATTTTAGAAGGGAAATGCCAAACATCGTTACCAGCGTGGTTGGCGGTAACGAATGATCGAAAGGCAAAAAAATATAATAAATAAATAAAATAAATAAAAAGATTTTTGCCACAAAAAATCGATTATTATCTTAGAGATTCATTTAGGACATAAAAGAAATACAAGTTTTTATTTTCAACCCTCTCCTAACCATTGTATCTAGTCTTAAGCATTAGAATCCACGCAATAGCAAGGATAATGACCGGCAACGAGAACGCTAGAACCATTGCCAAATACTGAATCCTTTTCGTATATGGAAGAAGTAGGCAAGATAAATGCCGAAGTGCTATCGTCGGTAGCCATCGCCAAGATGTGATAATGTGAAAAATTTTTAGGATTGGATAAGAGAAAAATGTAAGTGAAAGATAAGTGTTGTATGGAGGATGAGGTGATAAATTTGATTAAAAAGGAGAAAGTAACGTTTGGGGGTTACTGTTCACCGACCGTTGGGCGGGCATGTTCATTTTTATATATATATTTAGCTATATCTATTTATTTCTTAATATATATTATATAATATTTGTAATAATTAGTAATAATAATAATAATTATATACTCCTCTTCATCAACATTATTCCGTGAAGAAATATCCGCATTCTTTTTATACGAAAAACCTCGTACCCTTCTTCAAGTGCCGCAACTTGAGCCTTGAGGACAAGGCTCTTCTAACCGGAGGAGACTGTAACATTTCGTATTTTCAGGTCATTTACAACGTCATATATTTTACTAATAATTTTTTTTTCGTATGCATTTACTTTAATTTAATAATAGTTAAGTTACTATCGCGTAAGCTATAATTATCAAACTTATTGTAAACGGCACCAAACGAATGAAAGCTTTTTGACAAGCAAGCAATTATATTAATTTTAAGAAGGTAATAATCACACTTTTATATTTATTTTTATCGGTTACATAAATTGGTTACGTTTCGCAATTTAATACGATTAGACATTCTCGAAACCACTAAAACTTTTCTAAGCTTCAACAAATACCCACTTTTATACCCAATACATAAAAGTTACAAAAATATATCATATATAGCATATATGTGCCGAATTGTGCATTTTTACAGGTTTTATGAGAATAATCTTAACTTGGTCAATCGTAACATATATCTTGCAATAAAACCTAGCTAGTTTGGTTCTTTGACTCAAGGCAAGACCAAGACTTTCCCAAAAACCCTCCCATTCCCATTTGTCCCTTGACCGAATCCCCCCCCCATTTGGTCCATTACCCTTCTTGAGAAAGTTTTGACCAATACTTATCCTATATATACATGTATACTAGTGATTAAGCATAAAAAACTTTGTAAAATTTTCACAAAAACTCCCTCTTTCTCTCCTTAAGCTCACGGGCAAATCAAACCCCTTTACTAATACTTAAAAATTTTTCTTCAACATATTCAAGTCATTCACACATCATTTCTAAGATATACTAAGGTGTTTGCAAGCCTTGGTTAACCATTTACAAGTATTGAAGCAAAGAAAGTAAGATTAGGGTTTCTAACCTAATCTAGGGTTTTCATAATTTTAAGCTTTGGTTTTATATCTAAACAAGGGTTTAGATACTTTGGTTCATCACACTACTTCATTAAGGTTATCTAAAAACCTTTCATGTCTTTCTTTATTCATTTTTATGGGTAACATGTTCTATATAACTAAATCACCATTTGGATTTTAAAAATGAAAATGGTGTTATCAAAGTCTCACCAAGTTTCTGTCTAAAATTCGTATAAATAACATATTATTTTTTATTTTTCATATAATCTCGACACATAATGACGATTTCTAAAAAGATAAGAAACTCGAAAAAACGGAATTTATATCGAAGAAGATACATAGGTTTACAAGTTATAAGTTATTAACTTTTATATAACCTAATTTTATAAAATTTACTGTTCACAACAGATATATTTTTGGAAATAATTGTCAAAACTTTTATTACGAAGCGTACTCGAAAGAAAGAACCACTAAAAACGGAGTTAATCGAGTAAGATAGGTACGTTTCAAAGTTATCGACACATTATATATATAAGCTGAAAAAACTGTGCAAGCTTCAGAAGCTGCTGAAGCCATTTTCGAGGGCCTGGGTCTGATTGGTCGAAATGTAAAATTCAATAGTTGTTCGGAACGACCGAAATTTCTAAAAATTTATATACTTAGTATTCTTCGCTACAAATTCTATTATTTTAGAAACCCGATAAATGGACGAAGTTATATAGTTTTTTTTTAATTTTTAATCTGTAATTATACAATAACGCAACAGCAAACGAAAACTATACTTTTATGCAAGAACGTTTTATTAATTTAGTAAAGTGAATTTCGAAAACGTGTCGAATTATATTGTTACGATTATTTTCTCACATTTCTTAAATAATACTTGTAAAGTATTATATGTTGTGACTTATTCTTTTGTTTGTTTGTCTTTATTATATAATTCACCGTATGAATTATATAATTGTTTATTTTTCATGTGTAATATATACGGAATATATTACACACTCTGCATTTGCTATTCGATTTATTTTATTTAACCAACTACCAAACCATTACAACTTGAATCCAACTCCTTTATCAACATGACGAGTTGATGTACTCATCTATCGGAACCCAAATTCATCATCCTAGGCTAGTGGGTCTTAGCCGTTCAGTTAAGCTGCATCTTCTGGTCGAGCCGTTTCGTTTTCCGTTTGTGTTGTGCTTATTATGTGCATTTCTGCAAGTTGCTCTGCAACATCAAGGTGAGTTCATAGTCTCGCATTTCAATCTTTTCAATGTTTTATAAACCCGCGAGGGGAATACATGCTCGTTTACAAACTTGTATATTTTACTACAACATAATTACCTTTCAATACTTTGTGAGTTCATAACCCCACCTTTTCTCTTTTAATGGTTTTCATAAACTGTTTTCGGGGTGAGAATACGTGCTCGTTTTACTACATAAACTTATTGATTTTTATACGTAAACATTACCTGACTATTTTTACTAAATCTTGATTTGTTACTACATGATTTGAGATCGTTGAATACCTACCTTTGAAACCGTGAATTTTGAACAACATGATTGTTTTACTATGGACACAAGTGTTTTCTAAATTGTATGCTATCCAGATTACTGCCTGAATATTATTGCCTAAGTAGTCACTATATTGCCACTTAAGTCCCTACTTATCATGAACCGTTAATTGCTATTGTAGTAAGCGCGAGTGTTATGGATAGATCTATCGGGACTGACAATCCCCACCTTTCCTTGGGTCACTAGTTTGATCAGGTGCATTTAACATTGGGAGTACTTTTAGGTTGTTGGCAAGCATCCTATACATTTGGGGCACAAACTTGTTAAGGTTTCGGTGTCATGAGCTTAGTGCAATAATACTTATATATTTAGACTTGGTGAATGTGTTTCCCTTGTCTACCTTACTTGTTTTGGACTTCGGAATATGTACTTAGTCCACCATTACTTCGATCTTGTGGTCCACTTTTAAATACTTCTTGATTTACTGAATCACTACTTGGATTTCGGATGGATTTCGGAAATAACACTTTTAAATGTTGTAACGCTACTTTTCTTCTGAAATATTTCTTAAATTATTTCAATACTGCTTTTTACTTAAACCTATGAATTCACCAACATTATTGTTGACGTTTTAGCATGTATTTTCAGGTTACTATTTTGCTAGTGGAGCATTGGGAGCATTCGAGTCGCGCGGATATATTTTTGAAAGCTTAATAACGTGTCTACCATTCGACAAACGTTTTAAAAATGTTTCTAATACATCACTAATGGGACCTAATGAAACTCCAATTTTAATATAACGAATGTGAAATTTATTTAAACGTCTCTTTTGAGGTCGTTTTCCGTGACTTGTGTTTTGTGCCCTGAAGTAGCACCCCATAGTGGTATTCCGCTGCGTTGTTGAAATTTCGGGGGTGTTACAATTTTGTTATCACAACACTATTTTTATCACATAAAACCTATTCACAACACTAAAAGTTTGATGCCCCCTATTCATTTGATGCCCTGGGCCGTCGTCCAGCTCGCCCATGGCCAGGGCCGGCCCTGATGCTACTCCGTAACAAACAAGAAAAGAGAGAAACAAAAAGAAAAATAAATGCATGCTCTTACTGGTCTTTTTTTTAGAACGGCAACTATTATAAAACAAACTAGCAATAAGCTAGAAAAAGAATTACAAAGAGATCAAATAGGGGTGTTGCAACCAACTATCCCAACTAAAAGTACAATTACATCTAGAGTATATTGAAGGAAATCTCCTAGTTCTCTTGGTTATAATCCAATTAGAGCGATAAGTCCGGTACGTTCTAAATTCTTACAATCCATAATTATCGCGACTACAAGAAGTAGGATTCGGTCTCACGGCCAAGGGTATGGTTTCTCTATATACCAAGGTTGAAGAAAATCTGCTTAGTTATGATTCTTACGAATACAAATACACGTGACCGACACGACTCATGAATACGCACGCAAAACATTAATAAAATACAGGTACAATATAATCTCGTTAACAATGTAGAGGAAGAAAAGAAAATAGAGATGGAGCGTATGGGTAATTTGACAAAAATTTTATGGTGACTACTCCCAGCATAGCATGGTCCTTCCTGAATTATCCATAGGTGATCAGGCTATGCATAATTTAGGAACTAACGATAAAATGCTCTTTTCGTCAAACTAATGGGTTTTTAAAAAATCTTATACGTATAAACAAAGATATGTTTAATGAGGTACAAAATATTTTGTGGTAGTGAAAACAGGGTTTTTTGGGGGGTGGTGTGTGGGTTGGTGTTTGTTGTGTGTGTTGTGGGGGGGGGGGGGGGGGGTGTTGGGGGAGTTTTTTTTTTTTTTTGGGGGGGGGGGGGGGGGGGGGGGGGGGGGGGGGGGGGGGGGGGGGGGGGGGGGGGGTGGGGGGGGGGGGGGGGGGGGGGGGGGGGGGGGGGGGGGGGGGGGGGGGGGGGGGGGGGGGGGGGGGGGGGGGGGGGGGGGGGGGGGTGGGGTGGGGGAGGGGGGGGGGGGGGGGGGGGGGGGGGGGGGGGGGGGGGGGGGGGGGGGGTGGGGGGGGGGGGGGGGGGGGGGGGGGGGGGGGGGGGGGGGGTGTGTTATAGGATTTGTGGGGGGTTTGTTAGTTTGGGGGGTGGTGATGTTTTTTTGTGGGTATTTTTGGGTAGGTAGGGGTGTTGGGTTGGGTAATTTGGTGGTATGGGTAATAAATTATGGTGTTTGGATTAGGTTTTGGGGGGTGTTTTGTATATTGTTGATGTTGTGGGTAGTATGTAGGTGTTTGTGTATAGATTTGGGTGGTTTTTGTTTTTTTTTTTTAATAAAAAGAAAAAGAAATAATAATGAGGTGACACCGAAATAGTTTTAAGATAACTAAAACTATTTTATAATAGGGTATCAAAAAAAGTTTATAATTTACTGTAAAATAGTTATAAAATGAAAGCGAGTTAGTTCATTGATTGATAGTTCCAGATAAGTTTATGAGGTAATATAGGATAATTATCAAAGGTTGACAAAACGGTTCATGAATGATATTCAAAATAGTTTTATAGAGTGTTTAAAATAAACAAGAAGCTATTAGCAAAAGGTTTGTAAACTGGTGGTAAAATAGTTCATAACGCGACAACTAGGTTTATAAGACGACACTAAAATAGTTCATAGGATACCATCCAGTTAGTTATATACAGTAAGACAATTTACATAAATATAGTGAGATGAGTTGTAAGACGGTAACAGACTCAAGGAGTAGCTTACATATATTTACTAGAGATGTGAAGTGTAACTGACAAAATTATTATGACACAAATTGAACAAAGGATTTTGGGAAATCTACACAGTACACGAAATTCACAGGTAAATATGGTATGTGCTTAATTACACATACCTTTTACCTTTAAAAACGAGCTAAAATAACCAAAAACGGACTTAAAATGCCAAATATATGCTTGTTTTGCTAATTGTATTGTGCAGGAACGGATATCTAAGAAAAAGACGAAAAACAAAGCCAAAACGACAAACCGGACTCGGAATGGAAAAGACTGTGAAAGACAAAACCAAATCGAAGCCGAAAAGTCAATAAAGTCAAAAAGTCAACAGAAAAGTCAACTGGTCAAAGTCAAAGTCAACCCAAGTCAACCCCGAGGCCAAAAGTCAAAGAAATATAAGTTTGAGGGTTAAAACTGCCAAAACCCTAAACTTATATTTAAAGAGGAAAAAGAGAAAAGAAAAGAGAAGGGTTAAAACTGCCAAAGTGGCAAAGAAAAACCCCAAGGGCCATAGCTGCCAACTCTTTTAAACTTAAACACCAAGGACGAGTATTGCAATGACACATATAACTCTTGGGGACTTGTTTTGCCAAGTCCCCAAAGTTATAACCCAACAAGGACCGTGGGTGCAATAACAACTAACACCATGGAGGGCCATTTTTGCCAAACGGGGAAACTTTTACCCTGACTTTCTCTGTTATAATCCCAACCAAATTTCCCGCTCGTTTTTCCCTCCCAAAAACAATCACGGGTTGTATACCCTCTTTTTTACCCTGCAAACCCAATTCCCCCATGGATATTCATCTCCCCCCTCCTCCACTACCTTTCCCAGCCACAAATATGCCAAGTTGGCAATCCCACACCCCCAAGGCTAAATTCGACAGCCAAGATTGAATTTTGAAGATTAAAGGCCAAGATTAGAGGTTTAAACCACTCACAAAACAAACACATCCCTGTTTGTGTGTCTACAAACAAGCACAACAGCAAGAGAGAAGGAAAGAAGAACCTAGTTGTATATTTTTTTGTGGCTATAAAAGCCTTGTAAGCCCATTGTGGCAATGCAGTTTTTTTTAATTCAGTTTTAAGTAGTTTGAGTAGTTTTTAAAGTAATTTAAAGTATTTTTAAGTTAATTTCTTGTATGCACTTGTAATTTTCAGTTTTAATGAAAATTTAAGCCGTTTTTACTTCATAAGCTCTCAATAAGCTAATTTGAGCTTATTCTTGTTAATAAGCTCAAATTCAGTTTAATACCTGTTAAAAGTTCTTAAATACTGTTTTAAGTTGAATTTAGTTCATAAATGCTCATTTGATTTTGATTTTGGAAGCCATTGAAGAAATAAGCTATTATCAGCTTATTGAGCTTTTAGCTCAAGGAATAGAGGCAAGGGCCACTTAGGTGTATGTCTTTTTAGGCCACTCACTCAGAAAGAGTGGCCTTGGTTCTGAGACAACAAAAATCCAAGGTTTCAATTCTCTATGTTCATTTAGCTTAATTTCTAGCTTAAGTCATTAGCTTATTTGCCTTTAATCTTTGCAAACACATTAGTTTAGAATTGTTATTTAGATAGCTTAAGTAGGTTAATATAAGTAAGAGTAGATAAAAGGTTTTCAAAGTTTTAGCTTAAAAATAGATTTTGAACTCATTTTAGTTTGACAGCTTTGAAGTAAAGGGGTGTTTGGGATAACCTTAAAACGGGTCAAAAAGGGGGTTTGCATGGGTTAAGGTATTTGGGTTAACTTTAGCTTAAGTTTTTAAGCAATTTTAAGCTATTTTTAGAAAGTTTTTAGTTTTAAAATAGTTTTCTAAAGTTTTTAAAACTATGTTCATCACTGTGAGGTTTTTAAGATCCCACAAGTGCTTATTTGGTTAAGCACTTGTAGGTTTGAGTTTAAGCACAAAAAGAGTGTGTCTTTAGTGTCCAAAAAAGGCTGTCAAGAGCCCTTTGTTCCTTTGACTTTATAGGTCAAAAATCACCAAGTGTCTTTTGTCACAGTTTGTAAAAATCCAAACACCTTTTTCACTTTCAAAAATAAGCAAGTAAAGTGTGTTAGGAAAGCTGTCAAACCTTCTTTGTCTTTGACTTGATAAGTTCAAAATCACAACCACGTCCTTTTGGTACAAATTTTTAAAAAAACCCAATGGACCCCTTTTTTCATTAACCAAAATCAGCAGGTATTTATGTCTATAAAAGCTAAAATATGGTGCAGAAAGTCCAAAAGCTAGGCTCACAATCTGTTTTGGCTTATTTGTTTGATGTAGACCTTATTTGACGGCTTTTCATACGCAGTCAAATAAGCCCTATTAAAATTACCTTCAAAGCCTCCCCTTGTGCAAAGGGAGACTTTAGCTAATTTTCTTGAGCTTTAAGAGGGCTTAGCCCGAATCTCGTGACTTATTTCAAGAGCTTATAAGGCCCTTTAATAAGTTTGTTGATTATTTAAGCTTTGAAAAGCTTATTAAGAGGCATAGTATTAAAGCCCCAACTTTGGCTTTTTCGACTGTTTTGAAAAGCCCTAGGTGTTAGGATTGCTTATTTTTTCTCTATCTGGCTTATTGAGCTATACTCATAAGCTCATTTTGTAGTCTCCTAGTTGCTTTTTTAAGTTAGTCTAGTTATATATTGTGAGCTTATTTGATTTCCTTTTCTTAAGCTTATTAGAGTCCACATGCTAAGTGTATTGTAGATTTAAAAGCTTTACTTTGTGATTTTCTGTCAAAAAAAGCATTAAAGCTTATTTAGTCTTAAGTTTTAAGCCTTTTAGCTTACCTTGGTTTAGTTTAAGTCTCCTTAGCTTATTTTGCCTTTGTCTCAGCTTATTTCGACCAAATGTCTACAATGACTTAAGCAAAATTCAGCTTTTAAGCCATTTAAGCTTTCTGTGAACTTTAAGCTGAATTTTCAGCTTATTTAGGGCTTTTCAGAAAAAGTTGTAGAAGACAAAGTTTTATAAAGATTCCCCACGAGCTTAACAACTTTGCTTCTTTGAGTTTTCGAAAAAAAAAAAAGGGAAAGACACTTGGCCCGGGTGAGCAAGACTCGAACCCGGGACCAAGCGATACAATCCCTTTTACACACACACTCTACCACTGCGCCCTTGGGTCTTTTTCGTTATAGACTCAAGGGGCTTGGTATTTATACACAATTTGGCTCAATAAGCCTATAAGCTGAAATAGCTTATTTTCGGGCTTATTTCTCAAGCAATCTTGCGTTTTCTTATTTTTCGTAGGTCAGTTATAAAGTGAAGTATTTTTTGTAAATTTTTCAGAATTTTTCGTAATCATTTAATATTTTTTATAATTTAATTTAGTTAAAAGTTTATTTAATTCATAAAAAATACAAAAATTAATCAAAAAAATATTTTGTTTTTTTTTATGAAGATTTTTTCTTTTGTCATCTCTTTTGTCGGAAAAACTATAAAAAATTCGTAGGGACATTTTACAAACTTTCCTCTTTTAAAGAACGTCCGGGTAGCGGAATTTTGTGTTGACACTCGATTTTTTGGTTCAAACGAACTCCGTTTTCGGTCTAAGTCTTTTTCATTCTCCTTTATTTGATCCTAGAGTATGTTTAGAAGTGAAAAATTCTCTGTAGAATATTTTTTAAAAAGATTATAGGGTTTCCCTCCCTTTTTCGCATTTCGTGCTCGTCGTTTTTTAAGCTTAACTTCATAATTTTTAGGTTTTTTCTTAAACGTTTTTGTTTGTTGTTGTTTAATTTGACTTTTTCAATCGTCCCAAATCAATTCCTCATTCAAACTCAAATCTTCGATTGTAACGATTGTCCATTCAGCCGTTCGTTGGGGATAAACGACCCGGGAAAAGCTCTATACTATCTTCTCGCATCATGCACCTTGTTGATTTTTAGACTTATTTATATATTTTATATTTTATTATATATTATATATATTTATAGTGTGAATTTCACCAATCAATTTTTGGCGCCGTTGCCGGGGAGGCTGTGAAGCAGACTATCGTTACGTTTGATCAATTGTGTTTGAAACTGTGAATATTTTCTTTTATTATAAAAATATAAAAAGTACAAAAATATTTTTCATTTCTTTTAGTATAATTATCAGGATAAATAACCAAAGAAAAAACCAAAAATATAAAAACATTGTCCATAAAAAAAGAAATAAAATTCCACAAATTTGGTAAAATAACCAAAATATAATATTCTCGAACTGATTGTATTATATAAAACTTTCGGTGAACTTGTTGGTTCCCAACTCGAACAAAAGATTTAAAAACTTGCTTTGTGTCTCTTACGACGAACGGCTCACCTTGGAAAAGTTGAACAAACTATAAAGTGGGTAATAAGGAAGGGAGTGTTCTAGGAACTGCGACCCGAAAGGAAAATAAGCCTTCGCACCTAATACCAACTACCTCCGCTCACCTTTGCGTATAGTTTTTGAGAGACCGTGAATTAATTAAGATTATTTGGTTTAAGTTGTCTTATCTCATTGTCCGTTAAAATCAATTGTGAATAAATCATTGAAAAACCAAAAAAAAATTAGTGTAAATTTTCATTTAACTCCAATATTGTGCCTGGCGCACTCGTCTCAGCCGCGTAGACGTCGACATCCACAAGTTGCGACAATCTTCTGTTGAATCATCTAATCTTGAGAAACCTGATATCCTCGCCATAGTACTATGGCTGATATAAACGTACAATGCGCAAATTACACGAAGCAGCACCCACTCGAGGGTTACGATGAATCGATAGTAATTCCGGAAATCACCGCGCATAAACATAGAGATCAGCATGGTCTTCTGAATCTTGTCCAAAACAAGCAATTTTTTGGAAATGTTAAAGTAAGAACCCACAGCTCACATTCGTTATTTCAACAAGATCACTTCTACCATGAATATTCCGAATGTACCAAAACTCTTTAAACTTATGCTTTTCCCGTTTTCTCTCGAAGGGGCAGCCCGGATATGGCTAGAAAAAGAACCCCCTCGATCGATTGAAACATGGGATGATCTGGTTTCGAAATTTATTAACAAATTCTTCCCTCCCTCTAGAAACGACAAATCCAAGAAATGAAATCAACGAGATTCAGCAAAAATTTGGATGAGACTTTTATGAGCTTGGATCGTTTCAATGATCTTTTAAAGGGGATGCCCTCATCATGAGGTTTTATAGAATTTCATCAACTCGATACATTCAAATAATGCCCTCTAAACTCAAATGATCAAGATTCATTTAACTCAGTTGCCGGAGGTAACTTCTTAGACAAAATGCCTCGTGAATGTTTAAAAATCATCGAGAGCAATCCTAAGGTACTCAATCCAGAAACAAAGCTGTTGTAGCTAAACATGAGTACAAGCTCTTAACTCTTCACCCAAGCAGTACTCATCTGATTTGCTGAACTCAAAGACATGTGTTCGGGCGCATTAAATTCGTTAGAAAGAACAAACCCCCAGCTTCGCACCCGAAAAGCGGTTGAAACAACAGTTGTGTGACAATGTGGGGAGGCCATTCTTACAAAACTTCCAAACCACTAACAGCAACATGTACCAATAACAATATCCAGAGAGTATGTGTCCCATGGCCGCTGCCGGCCAATTACAACCAATCTATTTGATATCGAACCTCACGATGTCTCAAATCAAATTTGACCTCCTGGTTTTCTCCAGTTCAGATCCCATGCCAAAAATCAAAACAATTTCAAATCGAGGAAATAACATCAATCAAAACAGAGGAAACAATGTTCAACCAAGGTCAGATTTAACGACCTTATACGGATATAATCACCAGTAAGCTCATCAAGACCTGCTCCTCACACACCAATTAACACGGTGTGTCAAAAACAGAATTTTGAAAGATATGTCACGCTCAATTATGCAGTGAGTTGAGAAACATGCAAAACCAAGCAAAACCTGCAATCCCAAATGGCCAAATTTGACATGACCGATGCTTCAAATTTGTTACTGCTAATACAGGCTACTCCTCTTCCCGGTTCTAGAACTCTTCCTAGGTTAACACTGTTACCAACCCAAAGGAAGAACAAAAAAGGTATCACTACCCGAATTGTGTACAGTCAAGGACCGAAAGCAATAATCATTGTCACCGATGTGACTAAGGACACGACGCCTCTGCTAATACAGACGGAAGCACCGAAGACGTCCGACCTCCAGTTTTCAAATTCAGTCTCGTAACCCAAATCCTGAAGCCCAAGTAGCTCCTTTTTTTACTCTTCAGTTCCAAAAGCATCAATTCCATATCCGATCAAGAAGAAATGGAAGAAAGTCGCAAGGAAAAATCTAAACGAACATATCGAGAAAGTTCAAAATAATCATTATAGAATTAAGTTGTCTAGATTAGCTATGATCGATGCCTTGAAGCTCATAGCCTGCCAAAATTTGCTTCAACTTTAACAACTATGATGGAAACACAAAAAAATAGTGAGCGAATTGGTCAAGAATCCTTTGAAATGAGAACTGTTCAGCGGTCCATCCTCTGACAATTACCAAGTAAAACTTGGATGACCCTAGGCCGATTTCTGATTCCATGTGAATTTACGGGATTACTACATGCACCGTATTGGACCCGAATCTTGGTGCAGCATTAATCTCATGCCATATTCTGTATGGAACAACTCTATCTCATACCTGAATTTGACCCCCGACTTGCATGACATTAGAACTGGCATGACCGTCTCGAGAAACACTAAACCGATCGTTAACGCTAAGAAGATGTCTTTGAAAATGTGGGAAAAATCCAATTTCCCAGCTGACTCTCGTAGTTGTTAATTTTGAACCAACCCCGAGTACCTTAATTCTCGGCGAAGATATTCTTGAAAAACGAGTCAAGCATAGATAGATGTTTATTGGAAGGTGAGATTACCCTTCTGTAGGCAAGGAAGCCCCATCACCTCAATCTAGACCCAAACTTCAGGATACACAGCTGAATACAGACCATATGACGGTCAACAAAATCGGGACGTCATTAGATATGGCTATGTGATAGTATTCTCAAGAGGTCTAGGATTTTTCAAACATTATCCGCGATTGGCACTCCCACTCCATATTTTGAGCCTAATTTGTATCTACTGCTTCTCCAAAACTCACGTCTTTCGGGGACAGTTTTTTCTCTTAATTGGAAGAAATCAATACGTTTCTTGCTCTAATAAGATGATCCAACTTCATCTGAAGTAGATCCAACTTATCATGGTTCCTGAGGGGACATCCTGCTTCAAGAGGCAATTTTAGAACAGTGGAACGCACCAACCCCCCCCCCCTCCCAAATCAAGAAACAGATATCTGCCTGGAGTTAGGAAAGAAATCAAACTCTGTGAAGCTAAAACTGTTGAACCTTCCGTTAATGAACCTCCCGAGGTTGAACTCAAGGAACTGCCACCCCATCTTGAATACGCATTTTTAGAAGGTGAAACAAGTTGCCTGTTATAATTGCAATAGAGACTTAAAAGATGAGAAAAGCAAGCTCTTCTTCAATGTTCTAACCGCAAGACCCACAAGCGAGCCATCGCATGGAAGACTCACCGAAATAAAGTGTGTTAGCCCGATTTTTGTACACACAAAATTCTAATGAAGAGGACTACGAAACCATCCGTGCAAAGTCAGATAAGTAAACCCAAAAAAGTATCCACGATGATATCAAGATAGGTAGGTTGAAAAAACTCCTTGACGCTGGATTGCTTACCCCATGCTCTGACAGCCCATGGGAAGCCCGGTACATGAGTAACCATAAGAAAGGAGGATATGACGTCATCATGAATGAAGAGAATGAACTAATCCTAATTCCCTAACTACGATTGGTCACCCTCAGGATGGCGAGTATGGTATTGATTACAGAAAAAGCTAAAAGACCTCCCAACCCGAACAGACCACAACCCCAATGCCTTAAGGACAAATTGCTTGAAAGACAAGCATGAAACAATACAACAAGTTCCTCGGAAGGCTTCTCGTATTACTTTCCAGAATCCCTAAATGACCCAAAAGAATCAGAAAAGACAACATTCACCAATTGCCCATGAAAACGGAACTTTTGCCTATCGGAGCATGCCTTTTGGCTAATTCAATGCCTTCCGTGCTACGTTCCAAAAGATGCATGATGGCAATCATCCAGATATGATTGAAAAAACGATGAAGTATATATGGATGACATTTCGTCTTTTGGGACTCTTACTCTACGTGCCTAGCCCATTTTTGAAAAGATTTAGAAGTGGTTGAGACACCAATTTAATCTTTAAACTGGGAAAAGAGTTCATTTTAAGGTGAAGGAAGGCATTGTTCCGGCCAACAAAATTTCCAAGTCAGTGACCTATAGGTTGATAGATTAAGGTCGAAGTAATAGAGCTAAACTCCCTCATCCGACTGTCTTGTCAAAGGTGACCGTAGATTTCCCATGGGCACTGCAAACCGGTTTTACCGACGATTCATCAGGACTTTTACAAAAATTTACCGTCCTATGACTCATTTGCTTGAAAAGAGATCTCCATTTTTCTCTCTTGAGAGTGTAATATCGATTTCTTTAATACACTCAAAAGAAAATAGACTGAGGGCTCCGAACATTAATTTGCTTCCCTACTGGACATGCCTTATTGAACTTAATGTAGTGATGCTAGCGACTTTGCAATTGGGCATTCCTCAGGTCAAAGAATAAACAAGGCATTTCACCTATACACTATGCTAGGCAAGACTATGAACGAGGCCTCAAACTCATTACACTACTACACTGAAAAGGAATTAACTTGTTGTAGTGTATGCCTTGATAAATTTCGGTCATATCTTGTTATTGTCAAACGCATATTGTATACTGTACATTCAGCCATACCAGGATCTCTTTTTGCCAATAATGGATGACTAAGGCAAGACTCTGCGGTTGATCCAATAGCTCAAGAAATTTATATTGAAATTCGAGACAAAAAAGTAGCTGAAGAATCACCGCCGCCGTATCTCAGTCCAGACATGAAAATCCGCATCAAGACAAACTGAGAAACAAAGAAAACAATGAAGCATTTCCTCTCGAAACTCTTGGTTCTATTGCTCTTCAAGATCAAAGTACCCCATGGTTTGCCGATTTTGCAAACTACCATGCGGGGAAATTCGTTATCAAAGGAATGACATCCCAACAAAAAAATAAATTCTTCAAGGATGTCAAACACTATTTCTGGGATGATCCCTTCCTGTTTAAGATCTGTGCTGATCAGAGATAATACGTTGTGTTTCTGGGCAAGAAGCTTTTAGGACATTCTCAAAAGCATGCACAAGTGGACGCACAGGGGGACACTATGGAGCCAATAACACAGCAAGAAAAATCTTCGATACAGGATTCTATGGCCCACCATCTACCCAAGGATGCCCATGATCTTGTCACCCGTTGTGACATATGTCAACGTCAAAGGAAAAATTAAGCAACGGGATGATATTGCACAAAACTCCATCCACGTTTGGCCAAATCTTTGACAACTGGGCAATTGATTTTATGTGGCCCTTTCCCAGCTTTAAGAGGGAACAAAAACATACTCGTGGCTGTATGCTACTTGTCAAAAAGGTGTTGAAGCAAATGCGCTCCCCACCAATGATGCTCGAGTTGTTTGCAAATTTTTAAAAACTCTGTTTTCTCGATTTGGTGCACCCCGAGCTATCATAAGTGATCGCGGAACACACTTTTGCAATGATCAATTCACAAAGGCCATGCTTAAGTATGGAGTCACTCATCGTCTCTTCTCCGCGTATCACCCACAAACAAGTGGGCAAGTTGAGGTGTCAAATCGTGGTTTAAAGCGTATTCTTGAGAGAACCATAGGAGAAAATCGTGCCTCCTGGTCGGACAAACTAGATGATGATTTATGGGCCTTCCGCATAGCTTACAAAACACCCATCGTGTGTACTCCATATAAGCTTGTGTATGGAAAGGCATGTCATCTTCCGATCGAGTTAGAGCACAAAGCCTACTGGGCCCTCAAGCATACAAATTTTTGATGTTCAAACTGCGGTGATCACAGTAAGTTCAAACTGAATTAACTAAATGAACTTCGTGATCAAAGCCTACGAAAACTCTTTTGATCTATAAAGAGAAAACCAAGAGGATATACGATGCAAAGATCAAAAACCGCGTTTTCAACGTTGGTGATCGTGTTCTCCTTTCAATTCTAGACTGAAGATTTTCTCGGGCAAATTAAACAATTCCGTGGTCTGGACCATCACTGTTGTCCAAGTATTTCCTATGGCACCATTCGAGTTAACTCAAAACTCCGGGTGCCCAACTATAATGTGAATGGTCATCGTATAAAAACACTACTTTGTAGGGACGAACCCAACCGGAGGTTGTTCCTGGATCTCCAAACGTACCCCATGGACCGATAAATACCGGGGGACGGTCAAGCGTCGCGACCCTAAAACAATCGCTTCGTTGTGAGGCACCCCATGCTTTTTTTTATCATAGTAGTAATAAATAAAGGTGTTTGTTGTGGAGATAGTAAACCATTTTCAACACCCGTGTATTAGTCCATGTTTTGGTGTGGCTCTGTGTTTGTATGGACCAGGATCTCCCGGATTGTGAAGACTCTCTTGCTTGGCAGGTAATCCACATGAGTTTCACATCCTCAAGCTTTATTTGGGATCCAGTATCCAAGATCTAATCGACTAAACGTTTTTATCTTTGGTGACCCTTAATAAACGGCCTTAGAATTACGTAGGAACCACCCTTTGAAACATCGAGGACGATGTTTTATATTCTTAAGTATGGGGGGGGATCTTTGATTTTAATTTTGCCTCATCGTTGTTATCACGCAAATCCCGATTTACCACCAAAATGTGTACCAAAAAATAAAAAAAATAAAAAATTAAAAAATAAAAAAAATAGTCTTGATCCAAAATAAGTGTTATGTCACAATTCTGACTTTCCAATGGTAGAATAGAATAATATTTTGACTCGATCGGGAGCGAGTATTGAGCCTAGCTAGGTTCCTCAAACTTATCCACTGTAGGCTAGCTTCACGAATTCTAATCATTTGAATTTTAATAAGGTAAGAACAAGAAGTGGATAGAGTAAAAATATAAGTTTATGTGCTGAGTCAGTATTCTTCATAAAACTTATATGCGTAACATGTGTTCTTTTCCTCCAATTACTACTTAATCCACCTAATCATACGTACTCAAATTCCAGTTAACCTAAGTCACATCAATGTTTATGAGTAAAAAATGCTTCAAATTTGTAACTTAATTCTTTAAAGAAACGAGATTTTCCTGTTCTTAATAATTCGAAAGTTAAATGCCAAAGAAGCGAAATGAGTATGAAGTGCAAAAATGATTAATATTGAAATTATGTCAATGAAGGCATACATGTTGATTATATGGAACACGTAAAAGATGTGTCGTGATATCCCACACTCGCTAACCACGAGGATAGGTGGTTCCAAACTAAGGACATCTTTACTTCTGGATTTGGTGTGTTGTGAAATATCACCAGGAAGCGAGTCCAAGTTGAGGTTTCAAACTAAGACACTTATCCTTAGCCATATTAGGAAGAAGATGTTTGTTTTGATTTTCCCACCTAACGCCAGCAACGTGGTGGGTTATCAACAAAGAACAACGGTCGTTGGATTGTGTATATCCTACTAGGGAGCGAGGCCTGGGTAGTGTGTTTCCAAACTAAGGCAACGCATTCCTAGCTTCAGAACTTATGAGTATAGATATGAAGATGTTGCAAAAAGATTCAACAGTTAAAATCTGTTGCTAGTAAAATCAAGTGTTACAAGGTCCTAATAAGTTTTTCTATTGAGTATGATTCATCTGAAATACGAATATGGAAATAAATGATCTACTGGTTGAGTTTGGAAATGAGTACACACATTTAAATCATACATTCAGGTATGGGAAGATAAGAGTTCACAAGTCATAAGTAATGAGTGCATAAGCAATTAGACATATAATTGACAAATTGATCTTAGTTTTAATTTTCTTGAGGTATTGGAGCTAGTGAAAAATCGTGGACGAAGAATTTATCCGTCAGGGACATCCGTAGATTATTCAATGGGTCATAGTTGGATTTCACATTCTATGATCCCAATGTTAATTAATATAAGAGGAAGTCAACAGGTCATTCGAGAAAAGAAAAAGAAAAATCCAAAAAATATTAGGATGAGTTAGTGTACAAATAAAAAATGGTGAAAACCGGACTCGTCGAAGCTATTGCATTCTTATTAGTTCCCTCTGACGAACACTTTGCTACATTTCAAATTTATTAGTCGAGGTGAATAGTAGAAACTTAGTTTTTTCGTAAATGTTTACTTTTCAAAACATTGCTAGAGCATTGCGTGAGGACACGGCAATACCTTAGTATGGGGGATTTTGGTATGTGCTTAATTACACATACCTTTTACCTTTAAAAACGAGCTAAAATAACCAAAAACGGACTTAAAATGCCAAATATATGCTTGTTTTGCTAATTGTATTGTGCAGGAACGGATAACTAAGAAAAGGACGAAAAACAAAGCCAAAACGACAAAACCGGACTCGGAATGGAAAAGACTGTGAAAGACAAAGCCAAATCGAAGCCGAAAAGTCAATCAAGTCAAAAAGTCAACAGAAAAGTCAACTGGTCAAAGTCAAAGTCAACCCAAGTCAACCCCGAGGCCAAAAGTCAAAGAAATATAAGTTTAGGGACTGAAATTGTAAATCCCTAAACTTATATATAAAGAAGAAAAGAGGAAAAAAGAAGAGAAGGGCCAAATTGCCAAATTGGCAAAGCTATACCACAAGGGCCAAAGCTGCCAAAGCTCCTAACTTGTACCACCAAGGACTTATGGTGCAAAGAGTTATATAACTCTTGGGGACTTGTTTTGCCAAGTCCCCAAAGTTATATAACCACAAGGACGAATTGTGCAAAGAAAGATATAACCTAGAGGGACCATTTGTGCCAATCTTCCAAACTTATACCCTGTCACTCTCTTTTTTCATAACAATTTTTCCCGCCAATGTCTTTCCCCCCAAAAACACAACTCACGGGTGTGTTAACCCGTTTTTACCCTGTAGACTACCACCACCACCATGGGTAAACCATTCCCTCCCCCTCCACTACCTTTCCCAGCTGTAAGATTGCCAAGTTGGCAATCTCACAACTCCCTAAGCTCATATCGACGACCAAGATTGATTATTGATGAAATTGAAGGGCTAGGATTTGTTTGCTTTCCCCCTCTCACACAACTAACACAAGGACTCAGTATAAAAGAGGAAGAAGACAGAAGAAAAGAAGTAGTTTTTTTAGAGTTTTTAAATGTCCTTTGTAATTTTCTAAATTCGTGTACTGTTCATGCAATTAAGTTTCAAAATCCTTTCAATTTCAGTTTAATGTTTTGTTACTACATTTGTATTCTTCTTTAGTTATTAATGAAACAAGTTCAATCGTGTTTATGTTTTAAATTTCAAGTAATAAGCCATTTTTTAGCAATAAGCTTGTAATAAGCTGTTTTTAGCTTATTACATTCTCTTAAAGCTCAAAAGTTATACACAACTTGTTAAAAGCTTTTATAAACTGTTTTTGTTCATTAATGTTTAAAAGGTTTTAAAAGTTTTAGCTTCAAAATAGATTTTAAGTCCACTTAGCTTTGACAGCTTTCAATAAAGTGGTGTTTGGCATAAGCCTTAAAATGGGTCAAAACAAGCCTTGGCATGGGTTGAGGTAACTTAGCTTGATTAAGCTTAAGTTTTAAGCTTGTATTAAGCTGTTTTTAAGAGTTCCAAGGTTTAAAAATTGTTTTCCAAGGTTTTCTAAAACCAATTTTGAAACTGTGACTTTTAAGAGACACCACAAGTGCTTATTTAGTTAAGCACTTGTGGTTTGAGTTTAAGTGTCAAAAAGAGTGTGTTTTGAGAGTGTTAAGAAGCTGTCAAAACTCCCTTGTCTTTTGACTTTGGTGAGTCAAAATTCACCAAGTCTTTGAGTAGCAGTTTTTAAAAATCCAAAAGCTCTTTTTCACCCAAAGAATTCAGCAAGTGTTTATGGTTTGTAAAAGCTAAAAATTGGTGCATAAGCCCCTCTTACACTATACCCCATCTGTTTGAGCTTATTTTATTGTTTAGAGCTTATTTGACAGCTTTTAATAAGCTGTCAAATAAGCCACTTAGGTTAAGCTTAAATCTCCCCTGGTGCAAAGGGGAGATTTTAAGCCCCTTTTTCTTTGTCATTTAGTGTTCTTAAGCCCAAGTCCTTGGCTTATTTTAAGAGCTTATAACCTCTTGTATAAGCTCTTTGAATTTCAGCTCTTAAAGAGCTTATTTGATGGCTTAACTTTAAGCCTCAACTAGCCCCTTGACTGTTTTTTTTGGCTTAGTTAGTGTAAGGATTGCTTATTTTTCTCTCCTGGCTTATTGAGCTTATTTCATAAGCTCACTTGTGTCCTAGTAGCTTATTTAAGTTAGTTGATAGTTTTGTTTGCTAATTTCCCTTTTGCTAGCTTATTTGAATGCCCACCTTAGTCTTTTTTTTAGCCCTTTAAGTTTTATTAAGTTTCTGTCTACATAAGCTTTTTCCAGCTTATTAGGTTGAAGCCTTTTAGTTTTTTTAGCTTATTTAAGTTTGTTTAGACTCCCTTTTGCTTATTTCAGCCCAAGTTCTAGCTTATTTCGACCCTAAGTCTAAAAAGACTTAGCCTTTTTTTTGCTTCTAAGCCATTTAAGCTAAACAGCCAACTTTAAGCTTATTTTTAAGCTTATTTATTGCTTTTCAGCAAAAGTTGTAGAAGACAAAGTTGTTAAGCCCCACGAGCTTAACAACTTTGCTTCTTTGAGTTTTCGAAAAAAAAGGGGAAAGACAAGAGGCCCGGGTGAGCAAGACTCGAACCCGGGACCAATCGATACAATCCCCCTTTATAACACTCCTTACCACTGCGCCCTTGGGTCTTTTTCGTTAAAGACTCAAGGGCTTTAATATTTAAGGGTGTTTTGAGCCTATAAGCTTATAAGCTGTATAAGCTTATTCGGGGCTTATTTTTTAAGCCAATTTTGCTTTTCTTATTTTTCGTAGGATCTTTATAGTATAAAGTATTTTTAGAAAATTTTTCAGAATTTTTCGAAATCATTTAATATTTTTTATAATTAAATTTCGTTAAAAGTTTAATTAATTCATAAAAAATACAAAAATTATCAAAAAAATATTTTGTTATTTTAAAATTTTTTATTTTGTCATATAGTTTGTAGGAAAAATTTAAAAATTTTCGTAGGGTCATTTTTACAACTTGTCCCTTTTTAAAGAACGGTCCGGGTGCGGGATTTTGTCTTGACTCGTTTTTGGGTCAAACGAACTCCGTTTTTGGTCTAGTCTTTTTCATTCTTCGTTATTTGTCCCATAGAGTAGTTTAGAAGTGAAAAATTCTTCGTAGGGTTATTTTTAAAGATTTTAGGTTTTTCCCCCTTTGTTCGGGATTCGGGCTCTCGTTTTCTAGTTTAATTTCGTAATTTCTAGGTTTTTCTTAAACGTTTTTGTTCGTTATCATCTAATTTGACTTTTCCTCCTTCTCAAATCAATTCCTTCCTTCAAACTCAAATCTTCGATTGTATCGATTCTCCAGTACAGCCTCGTTGGGGATAAACGACCCGGGAACACTCTATACTACTTCTCGGTTTCATTGATTGTTGTTTTTAGACTTATATATATTTTATATTTTATTATATATTATATATATAGTGTGAAAACCAGCGATCAATTTTTGGCGCCGTTGCCGGGGAGGCTGTGATACCGACTATCGTTACGTTTGACAAATTGTGTTTGAAACTGTGAATATTTTCTTTTATTATAAAAATATTAAAAAAAAAGTACAAAAATATTTTTCATTTCTTTTAGTATAATTATCAGATAAAAAAAAAAAAAAAAAAAAAAAACCAAAAATATAAAAACATTGTCCATAAAAAAGAAATAAAATTCACAAATTGGTAAAATACCAAAATATAATATTCTCAACTGAGGTATTATCATAATAACTTCCGGTGAACTTGTTGGTTCCCAATTCGAACAAAAGATTTAAAAACTTGCCTTTTGTGTCTCTTACGACGAACGGCTCACCTTGAAAATTTAAACAAACTATAAAGTGGGTATAAGGAGGGTTGTTCCTAGGAACTACGACCCGAAAGGAGAAATAAGCTTCGCGCTATTCCTACTCCTCCGCTCACCTGTGCGTTTATCTTTTTGAGAGCTACCGTGAAGTAAGTAGATTATTTGGTTTAAGTTGTCTTATCTCATTGTCCGTTAAAATCAATTGTGAATAAATCTTTGAAAAACCAAAAAAAAAATTAGTGTAAATTTTCTTTTTGTATTTCTATTTTGTGCATGCGCACTCGATCTCAAGCCCGTATTTCAGTTCCAGAACCTCCTGTCCGTCAGCCTTCTGTTGAATCATCTAATCTTGAGAAACCTGATAATCCTCCCATAGTTACGATGGCTGATAATCGTACTATGGCGCAATTGCTCGAAGCACCCACCGAGGGTTACGAGGATGCGATAGTTATTCCGGAAATCACCGCGAATAACTTTGAGATCAAGCATGGTCTTCTGAATCTTGTCCAAAACAAGCAATTTTTTGGAAATGATAAAGAAGACCCACATGCTCACATCCGTTATTTCAACAAGATCACTTCTACAATGAAGATTCCGAACGTACCAAATACGTCGGTTAAACTTATGCTTTTCCCGTTTTCTCTCGAAGGGGCAGCCCGGATATGGCTAGAAAAAGAACCCCCTCGGTCGATTGAAACATGGGATGATCTTGTTTCGAAATTTATTAACAAATTCTTCCCTCCCTCTAAAACGACAAATCTCAGAAATGAAATCACGAGATTTCAGCAAAAATTTGATGAGACGTTTTATGAGGCTTGGGATCGTTTCAATGATCTTTTAAGGGGATGCCCTCATCATGGGTTTTCAGAATTGCATCAACTCGATACATTCTATAATGCCCTAAACTCAATTGATCAAGATTCATTGAACTCTGCTGCTGGTGGTAACTTCTTAGACAAAATGCCTCGAGAATGTTTAAAAATCATCGAGAGCAAGTCTAAGGTACGTCAATCAAGAAACAAAGCTGTTGTAGCTAAAATGAGTACAAGCTCTTCCACCCCAGCAATCTCATCTGATGTTGCTGAACTCAAAGACATGGTTCGGGCATTGATTCTCGACAGAAAGAACCAAACCCCAGCTTCCGCCCCCGTAAAAGCGGTTGAACAAAGTTGTGTAACTTGTGGGGAAGGTCATTTTTATCAAAACTGTCCAGCCACTAATAACAACATTTACCATGACAATATCCAAGAGTATGTGTCCCAGGCCGCTGCGGCCAATTTCAACCAAGCTAATTCTGGTTATCGACCTCCGATGGTCTCAAATCAAATTCGACCTCCTGGTTTTCCTCCCATTCAGAATCCTAAGCTTATTAGAGCTTATTTGTGCCTTAGTGTAAAAGTTTTTAGTATTTTGCCTTTGCTAGCTTTAACTCAATTTTAGCTTATGTTATTTGTTTAAATTTTATGTGCATTTACTTTCAGTTTTAATTCCCAATCATTCTTTGTTACATTCAAACACCAATCATCAAACGTTTTTCGATATTCCATTCTAGCCTCGTTGGGACATAACGACCCGGGAACACTCTATACTGCTTCCGGTTTTCTTGATCTCGCGCGAATTCTGATCCTTTGTTGTGTATTTATAATTATATTTACTTATTGATACATAAAAAGAGGGGTTGGTTGGCGCGTAACCAATTTTTGGCGCCGTTGCCGGGGAGGTTGAAAAAGAATATCGCTACGCATTGACAACTTGTATTTATACCTGTGAATATTTTCTTTATAAAAACATAAAAAGTACAAAAATATTTTTCATTTTTTTTAGTATAATTACAATATAAAAAACCAAAAAAAAAAAAAAGATCAAAAATATAAAAAAATTGTCCATAAGCAAGAAATAAAATACATAAATTGGTAAAAATACCAAAATATAATATTCTCAATTGAGGTATTATCATAATAACTTCCGGTGAACTTGTTGGTTCCCAACTCGAACAAAAGATTTAAAACTTGCCATTTGTGTCTCTTACGATATACGGCTCACCTTGAAAAGTTGAACAAACTATAAAGTGGGTATAAGGAGGGTTGTTCCTAGGAACTACGACCCGAAAGGAGAAATAAGCCGTATGTCGTAAGAGACACAAATGGCAAGTTTTAAATCTTTTGTTCGAGTTGGGAACTAACAAGTTCACCGGAAGTTATTATGATAATACCTCAATTGAGAATATTATATTTTGGTATTTTTACCAATTTATGAATTTTATTTCTTTTTATGGAAAATGTTTTTATATTTTTGGTTTATCTTTTGCTTTTATATGATAATTATACTAATAAAAGAAAATGAAAAATATTTTTGTATTTTTTTTGTTTTTATAAAGAAAATATTCACAGATGTAAACACAAACTGTCAAAAGTAACGATAATTGTTTCACAACCTCCCCGGCAGCGGCGCCAAAATTTGACCCGCGCGAACTCACCTCTTAAAAATGTGAACAAATACAAAGTGGGTATAAGGAGGGTTGTTCCTAGGAACTACGACCCGAAAGGAGAAATAAGCTTCGCTCTATTCCTACTCCTCCGCTCACCTGTGCGTTTATCATTTTTGAGAGCTACCGTGAAGTAAGTAGATTATTTGGTTAAAGTTGTCTTACCTCATTGTCCGGTAAAATACATTGTTAATAAATCATTAAAAAAAAAACCAAAAATTTTTTTTTTTTTGTAAATTTTCTCTTCTTATTCTCTATTTTAGTGCATGCGCACTCGTTCTCAAGCCCGTAAACATCGACAACAGCAAGTCCAACGAACTTCTGTTGAACCACCAAATCTTGAGAAGCCAAATAACAAACCTCCCAAAGAAACGATGGCTGATAATCGAACTATGGCAGAAATGTCTTTATAGGGGATGCTCATCATGGGTTTTCAGAATTGCAATCAACTCGATACATTTAATAATGCCCCTAAACTCAAATGATTCACAGATCATTGAAATCTGCTGCTTGGTGGTAACTTCTTAGGGACAAAATGCCCTCGGAGAATGTTTGAAAATCATCGAGAGCAGTATAAGGACCGTCAGTCAAGAAACAAAGCTGTGGTAGCTAAAATGTGTACAAGCTCTTCCACTACAGCAATCTCATCTGATGTTGCTGGTAAAAAACACAAAAAAAACTCAAAGAACAGGTTTCGGGCATTAGATTTCTCGAACAGAAAGAACCAGACCCCAGCTTCCACCCCCGTAAATCGGTCTTTTGAACTAAAAGTTGTGTAACTTGTGGGGGAATTCATTTTTATCAAAAACTGTCAGCCACTTTTAGCAACACTTACCATGACAATATACAAGGAGTATGTGTCCCAAGCCGCTGCGGCCCATTTCAACCAAGCTATTATGGTTATCGAACTCCGATGGTCTCAAATCAAATTCGACCTCCTGGTTTTCTCTCCATTCGAATCCTCATGCAGATAATTTCAATCGAGGAAATAACTCAATCAAAAATGAGGAACAATCTGCAACTAGGTATGATTTATGGACCTCGGTAAATCAAAAACCGGTAGCTCGTCAAGGACATGCTCCTCAGACACACTGGTGTGTCAAAACAGATTTTGAAAGATTTATGTCACAGCCATGATGCAGTGTTGAGAAACATGCAAAACCAAGGTCAAAACCTTGCAATCCATAATGGGCATAAATCTTGACTGACATGCTTTCAAAAATTTGTTTACTGTAATACAGATTCTAATTCCCGGGTCTGGAACTCTTCCTTGTTACTCTGTTACAAACCAAAGGAAGCATTTAAAAGGTTTTCTCTACCACACGAAGTGTGTTACCGATCCAAGACCAAAAACAGTTTATCAGACACGAGGTGGGGGGGGACAAGGACTCGATCGCCTCACTGCTAATAACGGATGTTGCACCGAAGAGTCCACCTCCCTGTTGTTCAAATTCAGTCATGGTAATCCAAATCCTGAGCCAAATGATTCTTCCTGTTGATACTCAAATTTCCTAAAGCTCAATTCCATTTCCTATCAAGAAGAATGATGAAAAGGGCAAGAAAAATCTAACGGAACAAATTGAGAAAGGAATTTTCTATGAAATCTTCAAGATATGATTTTCGAAATTAGCTTTTTGGATGCTTTTGACTCTTATGCCTAAATTCGCCACCTCAACTTTAAAACCTTTATCGGAAACAAGAAAAATTGACGTGAAATGGCAAAATTGAAACGACAACTTGTCGGCGGGCATTCCTTAACAAGTTGCCTAAAAAACTTGGAGACCCCGGCCAGCCAGATTCCTTATCCCTGTGAATTTTCTGGCATTAACACATGCAATGCCTTGGCCGATCTCGTGCAAGCATCAATATTATGCATATTCCGTGTGGATAGGATCTCTCTTTTCCGAGCTTAAACTTACCCCAACATGCATGGGAGCTAGAGCTAGACGGACACGTTCAATCACTACACCAATCGTTATCGCCAAAGACGTCCTTGTTTAGTGGAGAAAGTTCCAATTTCCAGCGTTTTTGTGGTTGTTGAATTTGAAGCCAGACCCCGAGTCACTCTAATTCTCGAGATGGTGTTTTTCTGAAAACTAAGTGTGCATTATCGATGTGCACGAGGGTGAAATTACCCTTCGTATTGGCAAAGAGGGCCATACTTTTAAACTAGATCAAACTTCGAGGTACAACGGCAAATTTCAAATCATATGACGGCCAAAACCGGTATTGGACGTCATAGATATGGCTAGTGAAGAATACTCGCAAAGAGGAGATGTGTCTTAGGTTATTCTGATTCGGTAGCACTACGGAAATCCTTCTCCGTGCTTTGATCATATTGTTGCTCTAATTCATCTCACGACTTTAACTCCATTTGGAGAAAGGAACTAGTCTACTGTTCGAGAAGCAAATGCTTTTCTGCTATAGATGATGAGTACAACTTCAACGGAAGTTGCATCCGGAACTTATTCAAGACCCCGACGGGGACATTCTCATCCTAGAAATGCATTCATTGACAACAATGAACCACCGAATCCTATTCAAAATCAAACGGAGGATTGTTCACCAGGAAACACTAAGAAGAAATCAAACTTTGTTGAAGCCAAAACTGTTAAAGTCTTCAATTGATGACACCACCAGAGGGTTGAAACTCAAAGGACTCTACCTTCCCCTCTTTTGAATACGCCATTCTTTTGGAGATGACAACAAGTTACCAGTAATCATTGCCTAAAGAATAAGTTTGGGGGGGAGGAAAAGCCGATCTAATCTAGGTTATTAAGTCCCCCAGCGAGCCATCGCTTGGAATATTATCCGACATTCAGTGGTATTAACCCGGATTTTGTACCCACAAAATTCTAATGGAAAGAGGACATATAAAACCTACAGTTCAGCATCAGAGATGGTTTAATCCACAAAAATCACGGATGTCATCAAGAAAGAAGTTGAAAAATTATTGTACGCACGGATTATTTACCCAATCACGATAGTCCCATGGGTAGCCCAATACATGTGTGCCCAAAAAGGCGTGGTGGATTTACCCATTGTTCTCAAAATGAAGAAATGAGTTTGATCCCACTCGTTTGGTTACCGGGTGGCGGGTATGCATTGACTTACGCATGTTAAATGAAGGGCCACCCGTAAAAAGAACCACTTTCCACTCCAAGTTTTAGGATCAACCGATGCTCGAGTGATTAGCGGGAAACGGGTACTATATTGTTTACTTGATGGATTCTCCAGGGTATTTCCCAAATTCCATTGATCCGGTGATCAAGAAAAGACCACATTTACTTGTCTATACGGAACATTTGTCACTACCGTGCATGCCTTTTCGCTATGGCATGCACCGAGCCAAGTTCCAAAGGTGTATGTTGGCCATCTTTCTCGACCATGGTTGAAATGACAATGGAAGTCTTCATGGATGACTTCTCGGGTCTTGGGGGAATTCCTTTGAAAATTGCATTCCCGTCTTGAGAATTTGTTTTGCAATGGACTGTGAAGACACCAATTTGTTGGTCTTAACTGGGAGAAGAGCCATTTATGGTCAAAGAGGCATTGTCCACGGCCATAAAATTTTCTATAATAAATGGGATTGAGGTTGGACAAAGCCAAAATAGATGTCTTCGCCGCAAATTTTACTCATCCCACCACTGTCAAGGACGTTAGGAGTTTTCTTGGTCATGCCGGTTTTTTTTACCGGAGATTCATAAGGATTTTTTCCAAAAATATCCCGGAACAATGACTCATCTTCTCGAGACAGATTACTCCGATTACATTTCTCTAATGAATGCATCCAGCTTTCCAAACGTTTAAAGTATTAAACTTACGGAAGCTCCGATCTTGATTTCCCCAAACTGGGATCTACCATTCGAACTTATGTGCGATTGCACAGTGATTAGCCATAGGGCAGTTAGTTAGTTTTGGGGCAAGTCATGCACTAAACTTTCTGCTATCCATTATGATCGCAAGCCGATGGCCGAGGCTGAATCTAATTACACCACGATCGGAAAGGGAATGTTAGGCCGCTGGTTGTATGCATCGAAAAATTCCAGGTCTTATCTTATAATGAATAATGCATTTGTGCATACGGACCATTTCCGCTCTCAAGTATCTCTTGCCAAAAAGGTGAAAAGCGCAGATTGCTCCGATGGGTTTTCTCTCCTCCAAGAATTTGACTTTAAAGTTTCTTGCACAAAAGGAGCCGAGAACCTCGCAGCCGATCATCTGTCTCCGAATTAGGAAAACCCGTATGAAAACATTCTCGGACCCTAAAGAGATTATGAAAACATTTCCTCTCAGTAGACGTTAAGTATGGTGACTTTTCCGTGGTGATTTAGTATCCCGTGGTTTGCTGACTTTGCCAAATTACCACGCATGGTACTTCGTGTGAAGGGAGCATGTCAAACCCTACAGAAAAATAAGTTCTTCAAGGCGCTGAAACACTAATTTTGGGATACCCCTTTCCTGTTTTTAAAATTTTGTATGCGGATCAAGTAATCTGGCGATGTGTGAACTGTCAAGGAAGCTTCTCGACATTTCGAGGTTGCCACAATGGAAACCTCCGGGGGGAACATCATGGTGCAAACCTAACTGCCAAAAAGATCTTTGATTCGGCTTCTTTTGGCCCACAATTTACAAGGATACCCACGAGTTTGTCAACAAACTGTGAACTCGTGCCAAAGCAAGGAAAAAACTTCGCAACGGGATGTGATGCCTCCAAAACTCCATCCAAGTTTGTGAAATCTTTCGTCGATTTTGGTGGTATTGACTTTATGGGGCCCGTTCCGTCTTCAAGAGGGAACAAATATATTCTCGTGGCGTTTGACTACTTGTCAAAATGGTTGAAGCGAAGAAAGCGCTCCCCACCAATGATGCACAGAGGAAGTTTGCAAATTCCTAAAATTCTATCCTTCGCCAGATTTGCGTGCCCCTCGAGCTAGTATCATAAAGTGATCGCCGGAACTCTTTTCTGCAATGACCTATTTGCAAAGGTCTAACAGAGAAGGTGAACATGCCAAATTTAAGATCTCGTGCACTAGGTCTTTTTAAGTTCTTGCTCACGCTCTTTGGTTTTGACCCTTTGTTCTTAATTAATATCTCCAATAGAGTGATCCACAGGATTCCGTCATTTTGATTACACTGGTGCATATCTAAATTCTTAAGGCATTACGGCCGAACACTCGGTGTGTTAAATGTCGTAAATTCATGGAAGGGGAAATTTATATATAAAAGAATCGTTCTCAGATAAGAGTAGTCTTATTAAATTAGTAGTATTGCAATATGATTAAAATGGGCAGTAGCTTATAAAAAGCTCACCCGGATGTTTGTCGGTCATGATGTCAGAAGATTTCACCGAAATAAGGAAATATGCATTAGATGGGATTGTAAGGTTAATTTTAGATACGATGAAAGGCTAGTTAGACATGTAATACTATTTATACAACATATTTTTTGATCTACATGTCGACTATTTGGTGAGAAATTTTGTTTTGGTTATAAATAGGAAATGAAGAGGAAGGAAGTGAACTATGAGCAATATGAAAGTATTCAGATGGCATATCGAGTGGCTCAGCGTCTGATATGCTTGAAATATTCCAGCCAAGATGACGATTCCATCCGACAAGCTCTTCAACATCTTAAAGAGTGCTATGCCAATGGTACCATTTAGATTAGTGCGCGTTATCATGCATGTACTCAGTACTCTTCCAGTGTGTGTTGTAGAATTCCGTTTACATTAAAATTCTTTTGTTTCACTGGCTACATAGCTAGAGCATATATTTGTTATGTCACTTAAATAGCTAAACATGCATCATATGTTTGCTACGACTTTAAACGAGATGTATATCCAAAAAAGTAGAGAGTTCCATTGGTCAACAAAATCATTCCTGAAGACTCCTAGCTAGTATTTATTTAATTTAAATATAACATAATCTTATAAGATAAAGATGATTTGTGCAAAAACTCGCCATCAGTACTTGATTCATTCACAATTTATAAGTGTTGTTTTGTTTAAGTGAGCCAATTCTAATAGTATATAATTAAAAGATGCGGTATGCCAACATAATCAGATAAATGAACATTAACGAACTTTTAATCGGACGTTCACAAACATAAATAAATCTGCGAGACTTTTGTTCCTGTTCGTTCATTTAACTAAATGAACGTAAAATATAGTTCATGTTCGTTCATTTAATAAATAAACGAAATTTTTACCGAACGGTTCATGAAATATTTACTGAACGTTGAGTTCATTAACGGCCCTAGATATCATAAAGAACAAAAACAACGCTCTAAGGAGGAGCAAAACACAACTGTACAAAGCAGAAAGAAACCGAACGAAAAGAACCCCAAAGCAAATCAATGCCAAGGATAAAATTAACTAACTAGCCGCAATCTAAAATTGATCTAGGATTAGGAATTCATCTGCTCCAATCCAAAGAAGCACGCTTGCATCTAACTGAGATCCACAACTTCGATAACCGTTAAATAGAGGGAAAATATCTTCGTTTTTAACGTCATCGAAAGAGGCAGCCGGAGCAAAAACAACCTTATTTCGCTATTTCCAAATTGCCCAAACAGCACAAAAAACACTCCATTAAGAATCTTAGAAAGAACCGGACTATTGATAATCCCGACCTTAGATGTGGATATATCCAGAATAGAGAGGGACGCGAAAATAGTTGGGGGGAGACTCCACCAAGCCCAAATCTTGCGCCAAATAAAAGAGACACGCGGACAAGAGATGAGACAGTGAGCCACAGATCCGTCATCCACCTCAAAGAAAGGGCAAACCTTACAAGCAATAACAATACCTCTAGAAATCAAGATGAGCCTTGTAGGAAGCCGATTGATGGACGCCCTTCACACACAAATATTGACTTTTCTAGGCAACCAAGTGTTCCACAAAGATATCTCCAAGCCCATCAACCACACAAATTATCATTTTCCAAAACCCACCTATCACTAACTTTGAAATCCTGGAATGTATCAAGGGCATAAAGGCATAAAGCCTAGGGAACCTGTCCATTAAACGAATACCATCCGAGCACCAAGGATCCTTCCAGAAGAAAATGTTGGATCCATTGGAAATTTTTAAAGAGATAATATTTAAAAGAGTCATCAGTATTTTCAATCTTAGAGAGCGCCTTGATGATGCCAAACCAGACTCCGTACCCACCCATACCGGAAGCCGAAGAAGAAAGACCCCCGTCACCACCATAAAAAGAAGTAATCACTTGCCTCCAAAGAGCATCCTTTTCCACTAAGCCTCACTTCCATTTGCCAAGCAACACGAGATTTTTTGCACGAAGCCTACCCACCCCAAGACCGTTATATTTGGGGCTGACTAAAATACTGTCCCATCTAACCCAGTTAATGCCGCGATGATCCTCTTTAACACCCTAAAAGAATCGACGACGGAGTGATTCTAGAATGTTGATAACTTTTAGCGAGGCACTGAAAAGAGAAAGGAAGTAAATCAGAATACTTCTAAGGCTGACCTAACAAGGGTAAGCCGACCACCAATAAAGAGAGACTTAGCTTTCCAAGCCGAAAGTCTATTGCGAACTCTATCAATCACAACACCCTATCCGTCACAAAAATGCATATTTTTCCCGACCGGGTGGCCAAGGTACATAAAAGGTAAAGAGTCATGACATCAATTCAGAGAATGCGCAACCGCTTCAACCTCCTCTAAATCAACTCCAACACCGAAACGCCTACTTTTCGAGAGGTTAACCTTGAGACCCGAAGCTTCCTCAAAACACTTAAGAATAAGGATAACGTTTTGTTTCATTAAGATATTCTGAATGTGATTATTACATCTTACTGATAAGAGGTGACTATAAAGTATTAATCTGAATGAAATGATGTTATTTCTTTTTTATAATTATATGAATGATTTTAACTGTACATTTTCAAAACTATATATTAGCTATAACAATAGAATAAATAAGGAGCTTGTGTAAACATGAAATAAAACATTTTTATCATAAGTTTAACACAATAATAAACCACTAAATTAATTATTGTTTGTTATTCAAATGTGTGAACATTTTTTTTCCTACGAACACTTTTAAAAACAAAACCATGATTTGTTGGCTATAATGAACTAATTTTCTAATAACTATTATTTGGGTCAAGTGAAATTAGTTGGGTTGTTTGTTATGTTTTCAAAAGCCCACTTGTAGCAGCTAGGTTTTTAACTTTTATACGCAAGTCATTTACTATCATTTATGTTCTCCACACCCTAATATATCACAGTCGCCATCACAGCCGCAACAACTCTTTGATTTGCAAACACGACATGTTATCTAGTAAAATTATACTACCTCAGTTAAGGTTTTTCTTTATTAAAATAAATGGATTTACATAGTGGTGAAAGGCAAGCGGGCAACAAGCTGCGTCACTAGCCCTTTTTAGATAGCAAAGCCAATACGTTTAAAAACCATATCCGTGGATCTAGGTGTCATAACATTGTTGTACATAACCCGTTGAACTCGACTGAGTAGCTCCACCGCCTCGGGTGCAAGAAAACCAAAAGTATCGGGAATAAACACGTGTTGATTTTCAATGCATGTTTTCTCGTGTTTTGTCATTTTGCCCGAGGCGGCTTTCAAAGCAGCCTGACCCGCTGTTAAACCCCTACTACTTAACCCTACGAGAGGAGAAACCCCGGTCAAATCCACGCACGCATGTTTACCTCCGTTTCAAAATAAGTGTCCAGTTTGACTTTTCAAAGAGTCAAACTGGTTCAACTTTAACCTTACATATCTTTGTGTGTGTTATATAATATTTGATGCAAAATATACGAATGGATTGGGTTTTAAGTGTATTTTTCATTGATATAAATTTTATCAAATATTATATAACAAAAATATAAGAGTATATATTAAAGGTCAAAGTTGAATCAGACTCTAAAAAGTCCGTCACTTATTTTAGGACGGAGGGAATAATAAACTTGTAACACTTGTTCTCATCGTAACAATCTAATATGAATAATTATATATGGATTATTAAATAAAAAAATAGTGTTGCTGAATGAGTATATAAGGGTCCGACGTGATAAAAGACGAGCACCACCTCTTACTGGGTAAGATACGTAATATTTTACCGTATCTGAAAAGAAAGGAAAAAACAAACAACCAACTTGTCTTACCGCCTTTGACCGATAGGTGGTGAAAGACGGTGAGACCTTTATGAAAAAGAAAAACAAACACGCCCTTAGTAAGTCATTTAGACCCATTTATGTATGTAGGGGTTAGCCCATGTTTAGCCTATACCTTAAGCTCTATAGGGGCATAATGGCGAGCAGAAAAACCGAAAAAATCAAAAACCAAAACCGAATCGAATAAAAAACAATCGAACCGAACTAATAACCAAACCAAATTTATCAAAACCGAACCGAACTACTAATTCAGTTCTCGGTTTGGATATGGGTTTGGCGAAATCCAAATTCATACAAATATTTATATTTTTTATATATTTATACTAGCTTCAAAACCCGCCCGATGGGCGGGTTAGCTTCATAACAATAATCCATAATTCGGGACAAGGATGAAGGGAATAATCATGCCGGAACTTTGATCAACATACCTGTTTTTGTTGAAAGTTTTTTCTATTATTTTAGGTTTTAACATCTTGACGATTGTTGATATGACAAAGACGTTTATTGTGGCGGCATGAAATTTTGCAAGAAGTACGCATCATGCCAAAAGGTTATGAAGAAATTCTCTCTCGGGGATATAAGCGAACGAATTATAGAGGATGAATGAAGGATGAAGACAAAGGAAAAGGTCGAACTTAAAGACCAGCTAAAACAAAAGTGCTTCTCGGGAGACAACCCAGTCATTTTAATTGTTTTTTGCATTTTAAATTGTTTGCTGCAAGAGTCTGTCTTCCCAGACACTCTATACGGCGTATCGAACCCCTCTGGATACGGCGTATAGACGTGTCTGGACGTTATCAGTTTTAAACTTAATATTTAATTTCCAGTAATTTAATTGTTTATACAGGAATAATACGATGTATCCTAGGGTTTGGGATACGGCGTATTGATCCCTGTACAGTTGTGTGTTTAATTATTTTCTTGTACCATTGTAGCGAGATAGAATTTGCACTTGTCTTCTAATCTCTTATACAGGACCTTGATGAAACTATGATATGGTATATGCTGAAAAAGACATGTGTTGAACTTATCCGAGCATTCTAAAGCCCTAGTCAACACATTTGCTCTAGGACTCATATGGAGAATTATCAAAGCAAAACATCAGGGAGATTTTTTTTTTTTTTTTTTTAATGTTTTCTTATATTCTATTTTCCCTTATTATTTTTTATTGTTTTTTCATATACAACGAGGCGTGTATTAACATAGTGGGGGGATGGAGAATTAGAACATACTTGCCTTCTTTTTTACAAAATAACATGCAAAGTGCTTAAAAATGGTCAAAATTTAAAAAAAAATTAGCATGACTTTTGTAAAAATCACTAGTTACATTACCTAGCGCACTATAACCCTTGATACATATTGTGAGAATTAAGCCTTATTTCCGTTTCCTAATAGTCTACATAATTTATCAGAAATTATTGAGTTTGCCGCGTGATGTAGGTGGACTTTAGAACTTGGACATTGTTTATCCACTCGAGGACCGCAATGATTAGTACTAGGATTTAGATGGAGGACATGTTCATATTGATAAATTTCTAGGATTAATCCAAACAGCTCTACTATGTTGTAAAATTAATAAATTCACTGGTTAGTTAAAACTCCGTGTAAACCCTTTGTTTACTCTCATTTTTAGAGTAAGATTCCCTAGAAAAACCTATTGAGCCATTCATTTCTTTTTCTACACCATATTATATGTTTCATTACACCTTTACACCTTCGCCTACCGTGTAGATTAAGCCTATTTCTATGTTGCTAGTCACTTTCGTGTAAAGTCTTGTATTTCCTGTGTCAAAGTGAAATTTTTCTATCTCTGTAATGGTCGGGAAATTTGCACATGCAATGGGATAATTATGTAGCTCGTAAGTTTCGCTACTTCGCGATTATTGAATCATGTCCGGAAGAAGAAAAATACTACAGGAAAAGTTTATCCGATAGAATAATGATAGTGAAGGACGGTGAAATCAAACGAGATTTTTTTATGTTATTTTATTAAGAGAAGAAAGAAAATAGTCGGTTCAAAAGAATTTCTATACCAAAGGATATTTACTTGGAAGGATCGATATTCGTTGATTACATTACAAAAATCAATGATGTAAGTCTTGTTAAAGTGGATGATATCACTCTCTTATTCTGTTAAAGTCTGTAAAGAGCGGGATGTAAGGAAGTTGTACGTTATGGGATCGCAACTTAGGTTGTCTTTGTTCATTTTATGATCGTGGCCGTTTGTCTTTCTGTTCAACAGTCTTTGTCATGGAAAGATCGCGGGGAATGTGCTAGCACCGCACTTATTTTGTTGGCTGCTTAAGCTATTTGTTTTGTGTCTTTTTATTTAACAACCATTTTACTTCCCTTCCCTGATAACTAACCTTAGGATCTACTCGAATGAGGATTTGATCGAGCATGGATGTCTATTCTGTCGTTACGGCCATGTATGCATGTCTCAGCTGCCTTGTTTGACGACGACCTTGGTGAAGTCAGACAGCTTCATACCCTATTCGTTCTTCATTACGCTTGGTTAACATGAACGGGGATGTGTTCGGATCATACTTGTCGATTCTGTCATATGTCGGACCGTGTATGTATGGTCCAACTGCATTGTTGGGTGGTACTTATGGTGAAAGGACTGTAGAATAATTGACCTAAGCCTATTTATAATTCCCAATTAATTTTTGACTTGTTTGTCCAGGTAGCTTTTAGCCGGTGGGGATGTGTATCCTTGCCTCGCCTATGTTTCGAAGTAATCACGACCGGGCAATGAGGCGTTACTACTTAAAAATGTTAACCTAGATTAGTTGAGTGATCTGAGTGTTTTCATTTCTCATATTTCTTGGGGGGTTTTCTGATCTGGTCATGTACATATGATTAGGACAAAACGATGCTTAAACGGAAAATCCTAAACTTTGGTTGGGAAACAATTTTCATAAACTGAACTTTTTTTAAAGTCTACTTGAGGACAAGTAGGAATCAAGTGGGGGATATTTGATGACATCAATACGTTACTTTATTATATCATTTGTTCATCTGTTTTGCTCACTTTTAGATTAATTAGTGTTATTATTGGTGAATATTTGCTTTAAAGATGATAAATGCAGTAATTCAGAGTGTTTGTGAAGATGAACTAAAAGGCGCATTATTTGGAGATAAACGAGATATTTAAGAATTACTGAATTTCACATAAGTCGTTCCAACTATAGAGTTACGGAGTATCAAGAGCCAAGACCTTAATAGAAAACGCGTTTGGCCAATTCCCAATACGGTGTATCCATGCTGTCTACATACGCCGTATCCATAAAGATAACTATTCGAAGATACAGTAAATCAAGTAAATTGGGAATGATATCAAAGATTTATTACGAACGTAGCGCGCACTCCAAGGAATCCAGCCCAATACGCCGTATCGACCTTATAGGATACGACGTATCGAGTCTTTTCCAGCAACTATAAATATAAGACTCAAAAACGAGTTTTCGGTGTGCAATAATATTCTTTACCATACTCACTAAAGACGATTTTTAGAGAGTAGATCAGCCACCAAGGTCAAGCATTGATCACGACTCCATAGAAGACTTCGTGTAATTTTACTCTGCTTAATCGTGTCGATTTTAATTCGTTTTGATTACGCTAACTCGACAAATCCTAGACTAAAAGGGTGTCATACCTTCTAAAACTGCTGCTGATGCTAAAATAGCCATCCAAGAAATAACATTGTATCACTAGACCCAGTTGAATAATAGGTCGCATATTCAACTGGGTCTAGTGATCCTATTGTCTTTATCATTGAATTATTGTCATCTTGTTAATCTAGATACCGGGATATCTCTCCATGTCGTGTTTTATACCATTGGACCAATAGGATCACAAATAACATTGTCTTTGTCATTGAATTATGAGCTTAGTTAGACCGGTAGGTGATCCGTTTATGTTTCAGCAATCATGCTCTTAATTTACTGATAAAGATTTGAATAGTGGACTACCAGTGTATCCAGTGTATAAAACAGCGTCAAACAATAAGTGGGTAAAGTCCTGATGGGCTAGGGTTTTAACAGGATCACCACTGCTTTAATTCCCTAAGATAGATTATAACTTAACTAAAGGATGCTTTATGCGGATACGTTTAATTGTGACAGGATTAACCGTGTCTAGGTCTTAGGATGATGCCCCGCGTAAGTCTTAAGAATGATATGCCGCCTCGAGATAAGTAAATCATTGCACTAAAACAAACAAACCAACATTGAACCGTAGTTAATATGGCTAATACAGTTTTCTATCATTTGGCTTGTACTGCTTTTCTATCTTCTAATTTTCTTCTTTTGTGTTTATTGTGTATTGAATTGATATTTATCACCATCAACCTGTGCCAGTCTCTCAGGATGAAAACCCCCCATATCATTAGACAACGTACATAACATAGGTTTAACCAGTAAATAGACTAATTAAAATACTTATAGAATATAGGATTAATTTTCCACTCTTAGTGTTCGACACCCTACTTACCACGAACTCCACCTGACCGGGTACACTGCCTGTTAAAGTGTTATTTTAAGTTTGTCGGCTAAACTTGATAATCTAATAATTGACCCTACGCGACAATACATCATTCTTTAGTTTATTATAGTTGTGTTTTGTATGTTTTATGTGTTATTAAAGACTTACGCCTTTGCGTAGATTATGACTACCTATTGAGAATAGTTGTTTAGTAATTTGACCATTTAAACGACACCTATTTGAATCATTAAAACATTTGGCGAGTATGTCGTCTACTTCTTCGACGATGGACTACTCCTCAAGAAAAGAAAGCACTCCGAAAACTGAGGGGAGTACATTTTGGTGAAGTCATCATCAGCTAAACTAAAATGTCGGACGAGAGATAGAACCGACAACGTTAGGTTGAGATAAAGAATCGAAAATGTTAGGTTGAGATAAAGAACCGGCAACGGTATGTTGTGAACCGTATTCGTAGTGGCCAAACATGTTGTTTGGGTGTCCGTATGGGTTGAACACATTTTGTTGTTGTAGAGGTGCGAATGGCGGGTTATTGTATGGTTGATATGGTTGGGTTGAGTAGTATGGTTGGTTTGAGTAAACCAATTTGTGGTGGTGCGAAGTTGATTCGTTATGATTCTTGGGTTGCCGGTGGAGTGTTTCGGAGACTGAATGTTCATTCCGATGTCGGGGGAGTGTCTCGGGTTGTTCTTTGTTGTTGACGGTGAGTATTTTATTTAGATATTTTGTTAGTAAAAATGATAATGAGAGTAGAAAGTATTTAATTTGAAGTTTTGTTTAAAAATGTTAAAGTTTAAAGAGTATTTATAGATAAATAAAATAGTTGTGGGAGTTTAAAAAAAACTATACTGTTACATGCATAAGGGGACTCTACATTTTCACAATGCCCCAAAAATCAGCGGCTCACCTTTGTGAGTATATTTTGTTTCCTTTGCCGCGTGACATCGGCTGGATTTAGGGGGAGTCATGCTTGGGGATTGCCTCATGGGACGATTTGTGACAATATCACGACACCGATAAAAGCAACCTAAAAAAACATATCAACCAACATATTCTTACTTTTTTTTTACTTTCTTATTTTTTTCCTTTAAAAGTAACACTTTTTTTCATTAAAAAAATTAAAAAAATTAACAATATTATTCCAAAATCAACGTAAATCATCATTATTTAATTTCTTTCTATACTCGAAAAGAAAGTATAAAAAAGAAAGAATTAGTTGGCGGGAAGGGAATTGAATTGAATTGAAGAAAAAGGAGAATGGAAGAGGAGAGTGGAGGAGAGCGATCGAGCTTCGTCATCGGTCTCATCCAAAATCGAGCCAACGAGGTTTCCTTTACTTTCTTCTTCTTCTTATTCTAATTCATTCATTATTATCTCTCGGTTGAATTTTCAAATTTCGTTGTAATTTCATCATTGTATAAATAAACCCTAATTTAGTAAGCAATAATAATAATAATAATAATAATAATCAAACTGTCAATCGAAGATTCAATCTGCACTTTAAATACTAGGAAGGTGAAACTATTAACATAGTGAGTGAGTGAGTTAACTTAGGGTGGAAGATGGACAACTCGGAAATGGTAATGCAATTGATGAGACGGACACTCGGGAATGGTTGGTAGTTGGGACACACCGGGGATGATAGTTGGTGAGTGACCGGGAAAACAGTACTTAGGGGGTGTTTGTTTCGCCTTATATGTGGGCTTATGAGCTTATTTGATTTCGGCTTATATTTCATAAGCCCCAATTTTCTGGCTTATTTTGAGATTTATGGGCTTATATAAGTTTATCATATCGTAATAAACTTATATAAGCCCACAAGTCTCAAAATAAGCCGGAAAATTGGGGCTTATGTTATATAAGCCGAAATCAAATAAGCTCATAAGCCCACATATAAGCCAAAACAAACACCCCCTAAGGAATGTGGAAAGAATTGTGAATGAAGTACTACACAAGTTGAATTTGTTGCCGATATTGATGGTATGAGTGCTAGTAAGTAACTGTCAAAATAAGGAGAATATTGATACTTCTAATGCTAATGATAACACTAAAGGTATAGGAAAAAAAAGGAGAAAATGAATACTTATTCTAACGTTACTGCAAATAAACAAGTGAAATATGAGAATAAGCTTGTGCATATCCCAACTTAAGGAAATAAATGAATTTGTTATTTTTGATGAGGAAATAATTGAAGATGGAAGTAAAAAATGGGAATTAAAATTGTGCGGTTACTTTGCTGGCCGTAAAATGTCGTTAAATGAGTTGAAATACATGATTTAAGGATGTGTGTGATAATGGTAATGGTATATTTCTGTATTAGTTTAAGTTTCATAACAAGGAAGGGATGGATTTAGTTGCTGAGAATGGACCTTAATGGGACATTAACATCAAAATGTGTAATGTTCCATTAGATTATTTACATTCTTGGAATGTTGAAGGTATTAGTGCCCTAGCTAGCAAAACTGGAAAACCTATAATAATGGTGAAGAGGTACATAGAATGGACACCATAGTGAATGAGGAGGAAAAAGTTGATGATGGATTCACTGAGGTTGTAAATAGAAAGTTTGGAAAGCAAGAGAATGAGGTTAAGAGACAGAGTGACAAACCTAATACTCAACCAATGAAATATGATGCTTTTGGAAATTTTTGAATAGAGGTAAATTCAATAAAGGTAAGTCTAATGCCAAAACAGTAGTATACCAGCAAAAACAAGTGAAGAATAATGCAATAAGGAAAGAGGTAGTTGATAAGCGTGTAAAAAAGGGTGATAAAGAAGTTCAGGTTAATACAAGATCAGTAAATAGTATGTAAAAAAGGTTAATACTGCAGTTTCACAAGTTTCTAACCAGTTGAATGTATCTCTTGACATACAAAAATAGTATAAGTCTCAAGAGGGGTGTTTGGGTATTGAGATATATCAATATAGGTCTATGGAAGTATAGATAGTGATTTTGATGATTAAAAAGAGTGTTTGGGTGAAGCATGAAGCTAGGAATAGTGAATCATGCAAGATGGGACTTTCTGGTCCTAGCTATGCTCACCCAAAACATTGGTCAATTGGAGGAAGGATTAAGCACGGTCTTGTGTTTTCCCATGGCTTGTCAGTCTGTTTGTGATGATGCCTTCTGGTTGTTAAATCTCATTCTTGTGATGTGAGGATGTAGCTGCATTGCTGGACAGTTAGGAAATGTAGTTACATTCAAATGTGTCTATACTATGGAGGAGAGGCATTGACCTTAGAGTGATGAGGCCTTTTTGTACTTAGAGTTATGCCAGTGAGCAAGATTGGTATAAGTTGTTGGTATAGGAAAGGAAACGTAATCATTTAAGGGTATCAATGTCTTTAGGAGGATGGATAGTTTTTGTTGGAGGGATGAAGCCTTCCCTTGTGTGCTGGCTACTTCCTTGTTTGTGAGGATGTAATCTGCAACATGGTGTGGTCTGCATGCATTGAGAAGGAAATGTAATCCTCAATTGGTGAATGGTGATTGTTTTTTGTTAGTTTGAATGGCATGTATTGTTTGTTAGATAGCATTGTTGTCATGCCTGAAGCAGTCTCTGAGATAGCTACAGGAATTGCCATATGCATCTATTGACTTGCAGTATGGATGTTTATATGTTTGGAGATTAATATATTTCACCATTTCACCAAAAAAACAAAAAAACTAGTGAGTAATTAATTACTGATTGATTCAGGTTGGCGTTGCTGCTTTTGACTTGCGATCTGCTTCTCTTCACCTTTCCGAATACATCGAGACCAGCTGCACATCTTATCAAAACACCAAAACGCTTCTCCATTTCTACGATCCTATCGTCCTCATCCTCCCTTCCTCCGATGATACTCTTTCTCATCTCGTCGTCGACTCCTCGGTTCGCAAGGTCACCATGTTCCGTGCTGCCTTTGATGATACCAGAGGGGCTCTCCTCGTCAAAAGCCTCGCTGCTAAAGAACCTTCTGCTCTTGGTCTCGATTCTTATTACAAGCAGTATTACCTCTGTTTGGCCGCTGCTGCTGCTACTATCAAGTGGTACTCACTAACTACTACTATCATCTGCTATTGCTTACTTTTTTATATATGTTTCATCAATTCCTTATAAACTACTACTGTCAACACAGGGTTGAAGCAGACAAAGGAGTCGTCATAACCAATCATTCATTATCAGTACGTCCTTCTTTCTTTCACTACCATTACTACTTCTCATCTTATTTAGGGATAAAACTGCTTAATAATCAGCAGGCTTCAATTTCCATTGCCGTTTAAACTGCTTCAGAATAAGCTATCCTAAACACGTCTCTTACTGTCCTTCATTCTTCAGGTGACATTTAATGGGTCGTTTGATCATGTGAGCATAGATGCAACTAGTGTCCTTAACTTGGAGCTTATAGAGCCGCTGCATTCTACGCTTCTCGGTACAAGCAACAAAAAGAGAAGTTTATTCCAGATTCTTAAGACAACAAGAACGACTGGAGGGTATAATATTCATTCACATCATATAATAATCCACTACAGTGAGTTTTTATAAAAATTTCCAATCTCTTGCAGGACTAGACTTCTTCGTGCCAATCTCTTGCAACCTTTGAAAGATATACAAACCATAAATGCTCGACTTGATTGCCTGGTCAGAGCTTCTTATTCTTCATATCCATATTCTTATTGTCCAGATAATAACGTATGTATTAACTGCTTAACTCTAGGATGAATTAATGACCAATGAGCAGCTCTTTTTCGGGCTGTCACAGGCTCTCCGCAAGTTTCCAAAAGAAACTGGTTAGTTAGTGCACTTATTAGAAACCTATGCATATAAACTTGTTAATTTAGTACATATTCACGCTGTCATTCAGACCGGGTCCTCTGTCACTTCTGCTACAAGCCAAAGAAAGTTACAAATCAAGCTGTCTTGGGCATTGATAATGGTAGAAAGAGCCAGGTTTTGATATCGAGCATTATTGTTCTCAAAACAGCTCTCGATGCCTTGCCATTTCTCTCAAAGGTTTTTTTCTTAGTTTGCTTAGAATCTAAAATCTTTATCTAGCACAAAGTTACGTTATCTAAATTCGTGTTAGGTTCTGAAAGATGCAAACAGCTTTCTTCTTGGAAATATATACAAATCTGTATGCGAGAATGAAAAATTGGCTTCTATAAGGAAAAGGTAAAATCCTCTATTATCCTTATAAAAGAGACCTTCAAGTCCACTTTGTTTTTATAAAATTTAATATGATTTCAGAATTGGAGAGGTGATAGATGAGGATGTACTTCATGCACGAGTTCCTTTTGTTGCTCGGACACAGCAGTGTTTTGCTGTCAAGGCTGGAATAGATGGATTTCTGGATATTGCACGAAGATCCTTCTGTGATACCAGCGAAGGTACCAATTTGGTCTACCTGACTGAATGGTCTCTACTTTATAATATACTTGATGGCCGTTAACTCTCACTCATCTAAAATTACAGCTATACATAACCTTGCAAATAAGTATCGCGAAGAATTTAAGCTTCCGAATTTGAAAATTCCGTTTAACAATAGGCAAGGGTTTTACTTCAATATTCCTCAGAAGGACATACAGGGAAAGCTTCCCAACAAGTTCATTCAGGTAGCAAAGGAGATATTTGTTCATCTGTATCGTGTCCTCAAGTGATTTTTCTGATTTAGGTATGTGCTTTTGAGACATAAATAGGTTATGAAGCATGGGAACAGTATACATTGCTCAACTCTGGATCTTGCTTCAGTGAGTATTATCTTCATTTGTGTTTTACAATGATAGTTTATATGTGATCTAAGTGGTGCTGATTGGGCTGAAAAATATTCTTTGCTTCAACAATTTGTGTTTTACAATGATAGTTTATATTTAATGAATAAAACTAGTTTCTCTGCAGTTTCTTAGTAGTTATGTTAGAGCTTGATACCTCTACACGATTTTCATTATTATTGATCTGTTGCATTAAATCTGCAGTTAAATGCAAGAAATAGGTCTGCAGCCAAAGAGTGCTATTTACGTACAGAGCTTTGTTTGGAAGGTAAGTGTATTTGGTTACCTTTTGTTGTTATAATTAAGATCGTACTGTAAATCCAGGCTGAACCATCCGTTCATTCCTACACGGAATACATGCGTCGGACCACAACGTTCAATGCGACATGATTGTTGTCACTTGTGCGCTATTGAACTATTACATTAGAGTATATGTATTTGTTCTTGTGTACTTTGCTGGGCATGCGTGAGGGATTGTATAGTGCTACTCAAGCTTCTAAGGTGTATGCTCCAGCTTAATAAGTGCAATTCCGTTGTATGAATAGCTTGATTTTTGTGATTTAAAGCGTTTAAGCTGTGTGCATTTTCTTCTTTATAATTTTTTCAAGCTGACCAGCACTCTTTTAATAATGCATATTAGTTTATGTGTCAAACAACATATGAATGCTTTTGCAGTTGAACTATATTGCTGTACACTTGTCACTATGTTGTTTATTGTGTGCAAACACTTTCCAGATTAAAAAAGCTGTTTTCCCGTCATTAACATGCAGCACTAATGGATGCAATTCGGGAGGATGTCTCTGTGCTCACCTTGTTAGCTGAGATCTTATGTCTATTAGATATGATTGTTAATTCATTTGCTCACATGATTTCAACCAAGCCTGTAGATCGATACACCAGGCCTCAATTCACAGGCAAGTATTCTATGATTTTTCTATTGTTTGGCCTCAGAATGATTATGACATCGATGCACGACCTATAATGTCTACTGATAGAGAATGGACCACTGGCGATTGATGCTGGAAGACATCCTATTCTAGAAAGTGTGCACACTGATTTTGTTGTATGTCATACTCCCTTTCATGAATTGCTTTAGTGCTTTAGAGCTTATTGATATTAATTTTTTTATTATAGACACGTACTAATGTAATGCATTGTGGTTTGATGCTCTTTTTGCAGCCCAATAATCTCTTTCTATCGGAAGCTTCAAACATGGTGATTGTCATGGGGCCTAACATGTAAGAAATTAACTAAGTACATGTATTTATTTGTTGGATTGTATAGCATTAATCACTCGTTAGTTGTCTTGAAGCCAACCCCTCTTGGACTTGGTTTCCACACAGATCTTTATTTATACCAGAACACCCACCCCTCTCTACCAGAACACCCACCCCTCTCTGGGGAGAGGTTTAAAGCTTCCCAGAAAATATTCTTGCTAGTGCCAATAACAAAACATGTGGACCCATAACTCATGTGGACAGACATTAATCTTATCTGAATTCATGAATGAGTGATGGGGCCATTATTATCTATGAAGCGTGCAAAATTTGCAACATCATTCTGAGTTTCTTTTTGTATCTGTTGCATAATTTAAATTCCCAAGAGATATCTTTGTTCCACTTAAACTAATGCATGCGGCTTTAGTTTCATGCATATGCTATCCTGTTCTTCCTGCCCGCTTTCTGTACCGGGCACTGTCATTTTTTGGATTTAGATTGAGGCTCTCAATGAAACTTATTAGCTCAAGTATACTGTTTTGTTCAGGAGTGGAAAAAGCACATACCTTCAACAAATATGTCTCGTCATCATTCTTGCTCAAATTGGTTGCTACATTCCTGCTCGCTTTGCAACCCTAAGGGTGGTCGATCGTATTTTTACAAGGATGGGCACAGTTGATAACCTTGAGTCAAATTCCAGCACGGTACATACTACATTATTTTCTCACTTTTTTTCTTTTTCACCAGACTTCATTCTACACAAGTTCTGCAGTATACCAATCCTTAGTATCTAGTGACATGCTCTCTAAAAACTCCGAATTTCTAATTTTAATATATCGTTTTTGCATTTGAAATTCGTGGGTTTTCCCTTTTTTTACACCAAAATTGGACCAATTCATCCTGTAAGTGACTTTGGGTTCTTATTCTAAAAGGCTTTGTCGTAATAAAACAAAATTACCTGATGCAAATCGAGTGTTTCAACTTTCAAGTTGTCATGGTACGGCTTTAAAATCTACTATGGCCTGTAATATGGTGATATTATAAATGTTGCCACAACTAAAAATATTACCCTGATGTAGAAGTTGAACATCTGATCAGTGATTTCCTGTGACATGCTAAGCAGCAAGCACAATGCTTGAATGCCAATTCATATTGAATTTCAGCAATTAATTAGTCTACCAGTTGACTCTACCCAAGTCAAAAGCTTTGATTTGCTACAAAAAATATAGCACACTTCACTGCATCGGGTCTCCTTTTAACACTGTTTTTGGCTTAACCTGATGGAGAACAAGTAGAAACTTATCTTTTGTTTTTATCCTTAAGATGAGGGACACTGGTACCATTCGTATAGCCGTTCATAAAAAAAAACAAAATAGAAAAGTATTATTAGTGCATGTGTTACCTTAGGAAGCTCTATTGTTCCATAGCCCGAGAAAATTCATAAGAACTTGATTTTGCAGTTCATGACAGAGATGAAAGAGACAGCTTTTATCTTGCAGAATATTTCTGAAAGGTATACCAAGATTATAAATCAGGACTGGTATCTAATATATATTTTTCTTTATTTTATTATGCACTTAAAACATCTTTGATTGGCAACAGGAGCCTGGTTGTGATGGATGAGCTGGGCAGGGCTACATCTTCCTCAGATGGTTTTGCAATTGCATGGAGTTGCTGTGAAAGACTATTAGCACTTAAAGGGTAAGTGGTGTTGCTAGAGCTATCAAGAAAGTGCTTACAACAAGCAAGGTTTTGGTATTGCAACCAAGATATTTCCTACAGTACTTTTTTTGTTTTTTTCTAGCAATAAGCCTTATACTGCCTAAACTAGTTGGGGTTGCGCTATAAATGAACCACAAAGTTTTAAAATCGTAAAAACCCGGATAAATATGCTCCCTAGGGTTCTTTAACATGAAGATGTTCTCTCACTCCCCTATGCTATCTCTCCTCACTTCTGCTACCTATGTCCGATACAAGTTTCTTTCTCCAAACCAGTGACTTTAAAGGTCCATGTTGGAAATGTCAATCTTTTCTTGATTGTGTTGCTTGTGCAACGGCTTCTTCTCAAGCAGTACCGCACCAATCTGCTGCCTCATATCTTATTTGAGATCAAATCTCCTCATCTACCTGAATATTTAAAATTTTCCTACCTGCCACACTCATCATGCCTGCATGTAAAAAAATAAAATAATTGAGTATGATGATGATATTTGACCTAGGCAGAACTCAACTGTAACTTCGTAATTTTTTCATACTTGAAGAGGTTATGTTATAAGAGAAAGATTACTGACTGCTAGAATCTTGGAATGGATGTTATTTTCTCTATTGCTTGTCATTTGGTTTCAGATACACAATATTTGCCACACACATGGAAAACCTATCAGAACTAGCCACAATATATCCAAATGTAAAGATTCTTCACTTTGACGTGGAAGTAAAAAACAACCGGCTGGATTTTAAGGTACCAGCTCTTTTAAGCTTCATATATGCTCATTTCCAGAGTAACAGCTACATATATTCTGTAATTTCCTTGTTCACATACACAGTTTGAGCTGAAAGATGGATTGCGACATGTACCACATTATGGACTTCTATTAGCAGGAGTAGCTGGTTTACCAAGTTCAGTTATAGAGACTGCTCGAAATATCACCTCAAGGATAACAGAGAAGGTGAACATGCCAAATTTAAGATCTCGTGCACTAGGATGTCTAATGTATTACTACTTATTATATTTGGTTATATAAGTGGTCTTGGAGCTGAGAAATTTAGTTTTGTTTAAAAATAGGAAATGAAGAGGAAGGAAGTGAAGTATGAGCAATATGAAAGAATACAGATGACATATGGAGCGGCTCAGCGTCTGATATGCTTGAAATATTCGAGCCAAGATGATGATTCAAGCTCTTCAAAATCTTAAAGAGTGCTATGCCATTTAGATTTTTAGCCTTATCTTACAGTGTTGTAGAATTCCGTTTACATTGTGTCACTTGGCTACCTAGCTAGAGCATACATATATTCTCACTTAAATAGCCAAACATACTATACATCCTTTTGTTTTAAATATATAACTTGTAAAGGATATCTCTAAGTAACCCATTCGATTTTCGTTCATTTATCATTTGTGGGCTTCACCTTATTTGTATAAACCCACTTAATAACTCATTTAGGCCCATTTATTATGTAGGACTTAGCCCATCATTAGCCTATGCTCTATGTGTTTGGTTACATTTATATACGGAGAATATTAAATATTCTTACTAGGGTGTTCACGAGGTGGTTTGGTTGGAGATTTTAAAAAAATCTATGACGGGTCGGGTAGCTCATTTTACAATCTGAAGTCGATCGTACTAGACGGATAAACGGGCATGCGGGTACCCGAAATGAGCGGTTACCCACGGTTCGAGTCACGGTTAACCATTCTAAAAAATTAGTAGAATTGAATCGGACGAATAATAACTTAAATTATAACGTAACATGACTTTGTAGTAAAATTAAATAACATTATTAAAGAGATTAGAGTCATAGTAAAATTATTTCTTCGTAATAAAAACATTCAAATTATAATATGTAACAAAATAACTAATACTATTTACTTGACGTTTATAAGTTAAGATCATTTTAATCATATGTATCCATGAACGTTGGTAAATGATCACATTAGGCAACTAAATATTCGATATACGATAAAAGTAGTGCACTAATATAGTTAATAGTTGTATATTTTTATCAATGGTTTGTCGAAACCTACATGGATATTATACACGGTTCAGTTCGGATAATTGCGGATAACTAAAAGTAAAAAATTGAAACCGGACAGTGATAAGCGGGTTTTTCCGGTTTTGAGTTTTTTCGGTTTCAGTTATCGTTTTTTTTGGGTTTTGGATTGAGCGAATCGGCTCGATTCACCGATTTCTCGGATTTTATGTGGAGAATAGCAATAGTCTTTATATATAAAGGTAAGTGTAAGATGAATAACCAAATTTGGTAAATTAAATCATACAATTACTTTTTTTTCCAATTTCTACACGTTGGTATGTGGTATTCCATGCACGTGACGGTCGGTTAGGATAAGTTTTATTTTAGGGCCCATTTGGTTAAAGATGGGTTTAACTTTAACTTTATGATTTGGATTAGGATTAAGAGAGAGAAAATATAATATAAAATGAATAATATATTATTATTATATTAAAATATATAAACAAAAGGAAGAACTCACGCATTACGATAGAAAATGAATTTGAAAAAATAATATAAAAAGTAGATAGTGGCTGTCAAACTAAAATCCCGGCTCTTGTGTGTGGATTTGATTATCCCAAAAAATATGGACCGAGTCCAAATATTGACCATACAAATTTCAACCAAACATTAAATATCACTCCAAATCTTAAATCCACGAATAAATCCCTTAAAGCAAACGGCCCCTTATTTATGCATCTTCGGGTTAGAGTTGCTCCTTTCGTCTCATGATTATTTGTCTATAACAAAAAACGCAAAAAAACGTAATGATTATAGTTTTTATTTTTATTTTTTATTTTTTTTGCATAATGATAATTTTATCTTTAACCAATTAATTGATAAATTCTTTAATGTTTATAACTTCAAGTGATATGATAAACTTAATCTAAATTATCTATCTATTTTTATAAGTGGATAATTAATGTGGGAGAAAAAAAACACGGACAACAATCATGGAATTAAGGGAGTATTATTCAGTTTTGAAGCATAAAATGAATTAATAATATCATATTTACATGTTACTTGATGTCAATATTATTCTAAATTTGTACTCCAGTATTTAACAAGTTTATCAATGTTTTACATAAAAATAAATATGTTTGTTTAATGTTTCAAAACTTGTGTCTTTTAGACAATGAAAACCCCGTACGTATAATGTATTATTCAACCACAATATATAGAGATACCATGAGACATAAATGAAACCCTAACGGACCCTAAGTCCACAAACGGGCTTGGGCCTACTAACCTATCCTCTAATGCTCCTTCGCAGTCCGAGCGGCGAAATCACGAAAGCTCGGACAAGAGTAGAAAACAAAATAAAACATTATAGCAATAACTAGTTATTTGATGAAGACATTCAACATCAAGCGGAGACGGATCTTCAAAACAGAATGTCACGAACCGATAGCCCAATGTATCATACGGGATAAACCAAAACATCCCGAACCATGATAAACCAAAGTATCATCTTTTTCATACGGGATAAACCAAAGTATCCTCTTTTACACAATACATCCCTCGTGAGAAGATAACGGAAAAATATTTGCATCGTTCGTTCTCAGGGATGTATTGTGGCAAACGTTTGCCTAACGAAGGATGTATACTGCCAATAGTTTCTAATAGAGATGTATTATATGTGAAAGTTGAAACCACATGGATGTATTTTGCATTTTACTTTTTTTTTGGTTATGAGTGTTTAGGTTTTTAGTCTATGAGAGAATTGATAAATACGTTAGTTATCGGGATTAGGGGTGCAAAAAAATCGGTTAAAACCGGTTTTCGGTTATTAGAAAACCGGTTTTAAAAAAACCGGTTTTTCTAATAACCGGTTTCGGTTTTTTCGGTTTTTCCGAAATCGGTTTTTTTCGGTTATAAATGTTCGGAATCGGTTTTTTTCGGTTATAAATTTTCGGAATCGGTTTTTTACCGGTTCGGTTTTTTTCGGTTATAAATGTTCGGAATCGGTCTTTATACCGGTTCGGTTTTTTTCAGAATTTAAAACTTCGAACATTTATTTAATAAACTTGTTAATTATCAAACATTTAATTAAACAATACACCGGAAACATACTAAACAAATACAATCATAACTTTTTATTTGCACCGGAAACATACTAAAAAAATACAACCATAACTTTTATTTAAACAATACAATTATACAACTAAAAATATATAAATACTAATACATTTCGAGCTTCGGCATGGCCATCACCCGAAAACATATTAGTGTACTCAAGTAGTCAAAAAAGAATTTTTTTTTTTTTTTAAAAACTATTAGTGTTTCGGTTTATATTAGTGTACCTCAAGTAGTTGTTTTTTTTTTAAAAACTAATAGTGTTTTTAAAAAAAAACATTTGAGTTGCTTTAGTTCTGCATTTAAATGCATTAGGTACTTAAGGATTTGAGTTTTCTGCCTTAGTAATGTATTTTAAAAGTTTTCAAGCTAAAACTGTTTTAGGCATAGTTCTTAAATAACATATTTCATTAGCAGTTTTAAGGTTCAAGTTTTTGATGATTTTGGTTATTTTTTGATGTTTATGAGCTTATTAGGATATAGATTAGACCTATTTTGAGGTTGTTGGTTGGTTGCCTTAGTTTAAGTCATAGCAATCTTGTCTTAAAACTGCTTGTTCACTCAGAAAAGCCAAAAATAAGTATGTAGTCTGCCATTTGCATTTACTTTTTCTAGCTTATTTCTTTGCTCAATTTTCTTAAGTTTAGCTTAATTATTTTCTTCAAGTATAAGTCTCAATCTGTTTTAGGTTTTTTAGCTTTTTCCTTTAGCTTATTGTGCCTTTATCTTAGCTTAAAAACAGTCAAATAACCTTAGAGTCCATTCGTGAGTTTGCTGTCTTTATTACTTTTTAATGTTCTTAGCTTATTTGTTATGCTTATTTTTAATCTTTTAAGCTAATTAGGTCTAGCTCATTAACTGTTTTCAGCTTATTCGTTTTCATATGTGCTTATCGTGTCTTAATGCCCACAGTTTTAGCTCTAAGTTTTCTTAAGTCTTTATAAGCTATAACTGTCATTTTCAAAGTAGCTTTTTCTAGCTTATTATTAAGTTTTAGCATAAAGTTCATTTATTAAATTAGCTTATTTTTACTTACATTTTAGCTTCTTCAAAAAGAAAAATAAAAAAAAAGTTTTATAAAAAAAGAAAGGTCACAGGTTTCGAACCTATGACCTCTCCTTCACACACACAACGCCCTTACCATCTGCCCTGTGGACTTTTTCATTCTATGTTTGCTTTAGTTTTTATTTATACTAGTTTTAGATTTAGCTTATTTGGCTTATTTCTAGTTTTAAGCATTCAGCCTTTTTAGCTTAATTTAACAGCTTATTTCCATTGCTTATTTCTAATTCTTATTTTTCCTAGAATCTACATAAGTCAAAGTATTTTTTAGTATTTTTCCAGAATTTTAATAATTAGTTTACTATTTTTAATAATTAATTTAGTATAAAATAGTTTTTAATTCATAAAAAATAAAAATAAAAACCAAAAAAATTATAATTCTTTTTCTGAAAATTATTTTAAGTCATTTAGGATTTAGAAATTTGCAATTTAAGTTTTTAGGGTTAAAATTAGATTTATTCGCTTAGATGTCGCGTTTTTAAATTCCCGTTAACGTTTTCGTGCTTAATCTTTAATCGCTTTAATTTCTAGCTTTTTCATTCCTTTATATGCTTTTACTTTGCGTTAGTAGATTTAGAAACCAAAATCAAATCTTTTATGACATTCAAGCTCGATTCCCGACATTCTCGTGAATTTCCATTCACCTCTCACCGAGGAGAACGATACCCGTGTTGATTACTTTTTATTCTTTCCTAAGAATAATTTGTAAGATACTTAGCTTACGTATACGTATATGTATTTCTATAAATATATATATTATATTAGAGGGTTGTATTTGATGAATATCAAAATGGCGCCGCTGCCGGGGAGAGGTGTAGCGATTTTTACGGGATTGTTTGTATTTGAGCCTTGAAGATCCTTTCCCCGTGAAAGTTTTCGTCTTATTTTATATAAAAATACAAAAATATTTTATACTTCTTATTTTTCTTTTATTTTAAATATTAAAAATAACTGTTTGTTAATTGTCGTTTCGGCTCTTCTTTAGTTAACAAACTATAAGAGAGGTATAAGGAGGGTCGATCCCACGAACTTCGACCCGAAAGGAGAAGGTTTTTAAAAGCTTCGCGCTTACACGCTACTCCGCTTCTTTGTGCGTTTTCTAAAGAGCTACCATGCACATTTGACTTTCGGTTACCAAAAATATTTTTCTTTTTATGTATTATTTGAAAAATCTAAAAAAAATTCTTCTCTATCCTCTTATTCATTTAATTCTTATTCTCTTAATCTTCTTATCCGATAATTCTTCAACATGTCTTGGTTTTCAAAATGCTCGTGGTGTGGAGGTCCGTTTAACGGTGGAAATTGTCGGCATTGTACAAATGTAAGTTTTGGAGACGAACTTGTCCGTAACCCCGAGCCCATTTTAAATGATGAAACACCACAATTCTTTTCCTACACGCCTTCACAAGCCACAAACATCTTAGAGACCGGTCCAATATTCATTGTTTTAAGTTTGGTGGCCCGTTTTGGTGATTTGTTTTCAAACGGTTTGTTGTACTTGTGAGCGATGTAGAAGAAATTATATGGATGAAGTTTGTTCTGTATGCTGTTTTAGTAATGAAAATTCGTTCATTAATGATCCTAATCCGAACTCTTTCAATGATTCTCCAAACAATTTCACTCACCCTCCACAACTCCAGTATAGGACATACTTGTGCGAACTATGTGGGAACGATTCTCACTTTGGTTATGATTGTCCACCACGGTTCCCGCTTGCCTATGAGCAGGAACCGAGCTACAATCAAAACTATAGTGATAATTATTATCCACAAAATTCACCAAGTTTTCCACAACAATATCTTTGTTGCAAAAGCTGTAGGGGTCCTCATGAAAGTTTTCAATGTCAACCGATGAATCAAAACAACTTTGAGCATAGTTCTAACTATTCTGGTTTTGATCAACCCCCACAGTATTCCATCGATTATCAGCCTCCGATTATAAATCAAGAGTGGATAAGTAAATTAAATAAAGAATTCATTGAAAGTTTGTGATCTATGTTTGAGGAATTTTGTGAACGACAATAGGTGGCTAATATTGATCAATCACCTCCTCGTGAAATGAGTCTCCAAGAAATGGAGAATCTTAAGCAACATTATCTAGATGAAAGGTTAAGTTTAAGTAATGACTTACAAATTAAAGATTATCTTAATGAGAAAATAGATATTCGTTTTAGAAGGGAATGTGAAGATATGATTGATGAGCTTAAAAGTAAATTCAATAGAATGAGTATTGAAATTAATAAAAAGAAAGAGCTTTAGTATTTAGAGCAGGTGGCTAATCTTAGTAATTATCCTTCGTAACGTTTCAAATCTTTTTGTTATGATGACGATGAAGACGATGATTACGAGGATAATATTATTCCTTTTCATGAAAATGATTCTCAAATACCTCCGTCTATTGAAATCACACCCGTCTCTTCTACTATTGAGCCCAAGGACTCTCTCATCATGGGGGATGGGCATCTTAGCACTATTCCTAAAAAGGAATCGGACGAATTCATAAAGTCTAGTGTTGAGGACCTTGTTCCAATCCTAAGTGAGTCTGAGGATACATCCGAAAGTGATAGTGATTGTAATTTACCTTCGTGTGATGATTTCTCTCCCATTAACGTTTATAAGGAAAAATCCGTGACTTTCTCTAACCCTCTTTTCGATTCAAATGACGATTTTACCTCTAGTGATGACGAGTCACTATCCGATGAGGACGTTCCGAAAGACAATGTTAAAATTTACTCGAAACCTCTTTTCGAATTCGACGACGAGTATATCTCTAGTGACGTAAATCCTTTTTGATACGGTGTTAGAGGGACATCGTGTGCAAGGATTCTATGATTCCAAACCTTGTATGAGTCAACTTTACTAGTCAAATCTCTTTCCACAAATCTGATGAGGATGGAAAACGTGTTTCAATCCTAGTGTACGACCGTTGAGCTTTTTAATTCACCGTGAATGATTCGTCTACACCAATGATAAGTATTGTTTCCATTCTCGAGGGGTTCACTGATGAACCGCCTCTTGAAGAGAATGATGATTTATTTGATTTGGAATCTAAAAAGACTGAATGGAAGAAGATTTTATATGACAATCCGATTGATGATTTGATTTTCAACCCAGGGGGGGAGGGGGGGGGGGGATAATGATGAAATCAATACTTTTCTTAATGTGGATATTTCTACAGATATTAAGGACGATTTCTATGACTCGGAGGGAGACGTACTCTATCTTGAGAGTTTGCTTAGTGATGATACTACCCCTAATCCCCCTCCCGAGGTGTTCCTTGATCATGACCAGAGGAGTTTAAGTGATATTAATGATTTAAAGATTATGGACAAAGTTTTTGACCCCGGGATTCATGAGAACAATTTTTCTCCTAAATATGTGAGCTTACCCTTTGAGGATCGCCATTATCTTACATTCACATATGTTATCCAAATTTTTCTTCCTTATTTCACCTATCCGGTGGTTTCTCCTTTTCCTCTCTTATCCGGGAGTGAGGATATCATTTTTGACCTCGGCATCTCTGCTTATGTGCTTCAATGTTTATCCAAACATCTTGAATGAAAGTCCGATGGAGATTTGCTCTTCCACTTGTTTCGTCCCTAATATCCGATGATATAGGAAGAGTCAAGCTAGAGACTCGCACAAAAACAAGCGCTTCGTGGGTGGCAACCCATGCTTATCCCTAGTAGTAGTATATTAGCATAATATTTATTAATAAGTGTGATGAGAGGAGGCTCGCCTCTTTCTTTCTCGTGTTTTGTGTTTTGTGTTTTATGTCTAGGATTGCCCGGATTATGAAGACTCTCGTGCTCGTGGTTTTGTCCATCGTTCACTCGATCTTCAATCCTTACCATGCTTATATATGGGAATCAGATATCCTAGATCTTATTGATTAACGTTTATCTATTAGCATAATTAATAAACGGCTTTAGATTTGCGTAGAGACCCCTTAATATTTGGTTTATGCCTTGAAATTAGTATGAGGGTGACAGTCTCACATTGAGGACAATGTGTAGTTCTAGTATGGGGGGATCTTTCGATTTGATCTTACTTGCATTTGCCTTGTCTTCACGTAATCCCGTTTTTCCACCAAAAATAGGTGATTTTATGCTAAAATTAAAACTTTCTAAAAATAGAATAAGTGTTTTGACACGTAGTTTTGTCTTTTTAAGGAATAAATTTTGACTTGATCGAGCATGTTGCGCTCTAGCTTGCCCCTTAACTTATATAAATTTAAGCTTTTGCTAGTCTTTTATACAAGAAGCTTTAAAATGCGAGTTCTAGCTTATAAAAAGCCAAGAGTTTGCAAGTTTCCATGATAGACTTTAAATATGCAAAGCTTGTTTTATTAGACTAAGCATTCGCAGCTCTTTTTAGAAAAGATTTTAAATTTGCGAAGAACTAGAAATGATAGAGTTTTATAAAAGTTAGATGTTAAACATGGAGTAGTTGGAACTCTTTAGAGATCATAGAGGTTAATTGTGGCTTTTTGCTCCCATCAGCTTAATAAATGTTATATAATTGTTGAATAAATAAAGTTTCTTTGGTTTTTACGATTCTTAGTTTAAATCACTTTGTAGAGATTCCTTCTGGTGAAAGTAAGGTACACATCGAGGTTTTGTCAGTGTTGTGGGGAAATAAGCTACCGATTCCTGACAGCTCGCTATCGTTGTTTAGGTAGTTAAAAGACCACAGGATTTAAAATTTAGCTATAATAATAATAATAATAATAATATGATAAACCGAAGCCGAAATAAGACTTCTGGATCATGTTCGGCTCGCATACCGATGTGACAGTCGTTTAAAGGGTGGAGGTAATAATAATAATAATAAGAACTGTGGGCTAATAAAAGTTTACTGTCTCTGGTCGGTTCGCTGCCGATGTGGCAGTCTTCTAAATAAGGCACATAGTAATAATAATCCGAGACTGATAAAAGTTTGTTGTATCTAGTCGGTTCGCTGCCGATGTTGCAGCCTTCTAAAAGGTCAAGGAAATCACCAAGGTCGAAATAACACTCCTGGACCATGGTCGGCTCGCATACCGATGTGGTAGTTGTTTAAAGGACCGAGGTTTAATAATGTTGCTATAATAATAATAATAATAATAATAATAATAATAAAGCCAAATTTCGACTTCGGGGTTATCTAAATAAAGCCTCCGTCTCTGGACTCGTAGTTGAGTTGTTTCGGATGAAATAAAAAGGATAACCCCTAAATCATGCGAAATTAGAACCTTAATGTGGACCTTATTCTCACCATATCGTCTCTTTACGAAAGGATTTCAAACTAGTTATGGTCTAAACCGGGTTTACTTTATGTGAATAAGCATTAAATTTATTTGTCACCAAAAATAAATAAAATCTTTAGAGGATTTAGGAATAAGGGAGCAGAAAGTAGCTATGCGTACACAATTAACATTTATGAGTAGTGTTAGCATCTTAACTAATATTTAATAATGATTTTGTTTTTAAGCTTAGATTGGGGCGGGTGAAAAATCAAGGACGATGAATTTATCCTTTTAGTTTTTCTTGTTCCATGATCTTTAAAGTTATGATATGTATGAATGATAATAATAAATGCATAAAAATTGTAAAAAAACGGGGTGCTTTCAAAAACAATAGGATTTTTAATCACCTTGATGAAAACACATAGCTACTTTTCGAGGTAATTAGTCTAAGGGGGTTGAAGTTTTTAGTTTTAAGCATGTATTTATGTCATTGCGTGAGGACACGGCAATAGCTTAGTATGGGGGATTTTGGTATGTGCTTAATTACACATACCTTTTACCTATAAAAACGAGCCTAAAATGACCAAAATATATCAAAAATGCATTGTATTTGTGTGTTTTGTGATTTATGATGTGCAAGTAACGGATGTTCAGAAAAGGACAAAAATCAAGCCAAAACGGACAAAACCAAGCACGAGATTGGAAAAAGCATGAAAAGTCGAAGCCAAAGACGTGTTCATCTTAAATGGGCCAACCCGCACCCATTTAATAGGTCGGGCCAGCCTATTAAGCCCTTATCATTAAACCTTATAAGCTAAAAAGCCTTAAATCCTAAAAGCCCAAAAACAGGCCCAAACCAAAAGCCCAATAAATACTTAACCATAATCCCGTTAAATCTGTATCACCGTCAGTAATAAAGGTGTCACACCGTTAGTCCCTGGAAGTTACATCGTTAGTCCTTGCCTGTTACACCGTTAGTCCATCCCCCCACCCCACCCCCCCCCCCCCCCCCCCCCCCCCCCCTTTCCCCCCCCCCCCCCCCCCCTCCCCCCCCCCCCCCCCCCCCCCCCCTTCCTCCCCCCCCCCCCCCCCCCCCCCCCCCCCCCAATACTACCCATCTCCACCTAACACCGGTAACCCTTTACCCAAATAAGCCTAAAACTATTCTACCCGCTAAATCTTTTACTATTTACCATCCTTCCCATTTTTACCCTGCAACCCACTCACACCCCACTTATCACATCCTCCCAGAATCTGACAAGACCACGTTGGCAATCCCATGATGACTGATTGGTCAAGATACAATCAAGGGCTGAGATTGATGGCTTGGAGAGCACTCTTAAAACCTCTCACAGAAGAAATACACCTCAAAGGCCTAGATGCTTCTCAAGACCACTATAAATAGAGGCCATTGTCACACATTAGGGCATCCATTTTTTCTTGTAGTTTACAGCTTTATAGAGTAGCATCATTATCTTTTGTTGTTTTCTTTTTAAGGTATTGTTAATGAATAAAGCGTTAATGAATTCTAAGTTTTATGTTAAAATATGTTTTTTGTTAATGAAATTTATGCTTTGATAAATGTTTATAAGCTCATTATATGCTTTTATATCTCATTAAGTTGTCTCTTTAAAATAGTTTAGATTCTTTCAATAGCTAAACAAGTTAGGTTTTTCTTTTTTCACTCAAAATTCACTAAAAAGATTTTATGGTTGATAAGTGGATTTGGATGGGCTTATGGTTTTACCAGCTTGTTTACTACAAGTGGAGCTTGTAGATAAGCTAAAAAGAGCAATACAGTCCTTGTTTTGAGCTAAGGACAAAGTAAGAATTCTAATTAAATTTTTAGCTTATTTACTGTCAGCTTATATACTGCTTATTTTAGTGCTTATCTCTGCTTATTACTGCTTATTTTAGTTTATTTTAGCTCATTAATGTGTCTTATTTGGATTAGATATTCAATGTGTTTTACTTTTCATATAAAACTGTCAAAAAGCCAAAAATTTATCTATCAGTCTAGCTTATTGATAAGTGCTTATTTGTGATTGAAATTTGCTTATTAGTCTCTAATATACTTAGTTATTAATCTATTTTCAAAAATCTAAGGTTAAATCAGTTTTATATAAGCTTAAAATGGATTTTGATTTGATTAAATGGGTGTTTGGCACTAGCAGCACTAACTAAAGTTAGTACCGCTTGAGGGTCTTTTGGCTTAAATTCCAACTTTGTTAAGTCCTTTTAAGGTGTTTTAATCAGTTTCCAAAAGTTTTTAAGGTTTAAAAGTCATTTTTAAGGTTTTTAGTATCTATGTCTTGAAATTGTGGGTTTGTAGCTTTTGATATCAGCTTATATGCTAAGCTTCTTATAAGCTGCATTTTAGTATTGGTTTTTGCTTGTATTTGATCTCTATATGCATCAGATTAGAGTTCATAAGTATTGCAATTGTCATTTGGAATTTTTAGATTCTAATATGTCGTATTTAAGGTTTCAGTTTTAAAAGTTTGAACACCACTTTTCAATCTCAGATTTAGATAAGTAAATGGAAGTTTTAGGTTTTGATAATTAGTGCAGAAGCTTATTGTTATAGAAGCTCAATCTGTTTAAGCTTAGTTTGGGATTTAGAACTTATTTAGTAGCTTAAATATAGGGCTGCAGTTAGTACTTTAGTCATTTATAAATACTTGAAAACCCTAAAAACATAAAATCTGCCTTAACTGCCATTTTCATTTACATTTTTCTAGCTTATTAAGTGTCCTTAAATGCTTATTTCTGGCTTATTTTTGTTCTTTGAAGTATAGACTGAATCTGTTTTGAGTTTTTATCCTCTTATCTTCAGCTTATTTGTCCTAAAATCTAGCTTTTAAACTACTATTTAGTCTTTTCTATGCCTTTAATGCCTAAATTGCTTAATGCTTTTCTAGCTTTTTAGCTTATTAGCCTAGTTTGTTTTTTTTATTCATTACAGCTTATTAAGTCTAGATATAGATTAGTTTTTAGTTTTTAAGTTTTTTCATAGCCTATTTAGCCAATTGGCTTAAGTCAGTTTGCAAGCTTTTTCTTAAAATCTTTTTAAGCAAACTGCTTTTTCTTTGCTTATTAATAAGTTTTAGCATATAGCCATTTCATTAAAGTTGCTTAGTTTAGCTTAATCTAGCTTTTACAAAATGAAAATAAAAAAATGTTTTTCAAAAAGTAAGGTCCAGGACTCGAACGTGCGACCTCACCTTCACAACACACACACACACACTACCAACGCGCCCATGGGTCTTTTTCATACATGTCTTGCACCATTTAATTCTTATAGTTTTTTTTAGTTTTATCTTATTTGCTTATTAGATTTTTAGCAGCTTATTGGCTTGAGCTTATTGATTCGTTTTTTATATAAATCTTAGGAATAGTGTTAAGCATTTTTAGGAATTTTCACAAATTTTTATAAAATAGTTTAGTAATTTTTATATTAATTTTCTAGATTAAAGGTGTTTTAAATTGTTTTAAAATATAGAAAAAAATTACAAAAAATATAGTTTATGTTTTGAAAATTATTTAAGTGCATTTAAGTTTAAAATTTAGCATTTTTTATTTTTAGGTTTTAAATTTGTGATTATTGGTAATTAGTCACGTTTTTATTTCTCTTTACGTTTTCTGCTATATTTCATTATTGCTTTATAGTGTTAATTTAGCTTATCTTTATTTGCTTCTTGGTTTGTAGAATTAAATCCAATCAAATTGCGTTTATTCAAAATCTCAGCGATCAACAATACTTAAACAAGATTTCATTCCGCTTCGTCGGGATACGACTCGGGAAGATTTGGTCATCACTTTTTCTAAAGTGATTTTCATTTCTTAACGGAATACTACTTATATTATTTGATGTTTGGCATTTAGAATATATATATTATATATATATAGACTAATATTGAGCTATCATAAAACATGGGGCTATGAACTCACCTTAGCAAAAATGAGCAAATGATAATCACGCAAGTAAAAGATGATATAGAAATCTAGCCGCGACCTAGAATAATAACGCATCTTAGAAACACGAAAAGTATGCCAAGAATTGCACAATATGTTCATCACCAAAAGACATCCATGTGTGTTTGCTTTAGTTTGATTATCAAATCATGACGAATTAAAATCATATAATTTTTCGTTAAGTTTCGGCGTTTAACCAAAAAATACTATTTTTAGAAAGTTTCTATTTTAGAAAGTTTTTAGTTTCGGAACGTTAATATCGTCCCCTATATTTATTAAGTTTCCATATTTTTAAAACGCACTAACTAACCTTAATCACTTAACTTCCAAGTCCGATCCGCTAAATTTTTACCAAACTTACTATTTTTAATAACCTTATCGCTTTTCCTAAAATATGTTAATGACGTTTTTAAATGATATTAATCAATAGGTATGTGTTACTATATGTTTCTCCAGTGTTTAGAAAGTCAAAAAATGTCCGAAAGTGTCTAAAAACCTATTTTACTATTCACATCAGCAACTATTCATTCGGTTTTGTCGAAAAATGTTTTAAGTTTCATTTTTTCATAACTTGGCTGTTTTAAGTCCGATTTTAATGTGTGATATATGAAAAACTATCTATTCAAAACAAGCTCTTCAAAAACTACTTTTACGCCTAATGAAAACATGTTTAGGTCGACCAAAACCTTAAAACAATTTCGGGACAGCAAGCACTTTTTGCCAAAAAAAACGCAACCAAAATCCACCCAAACTTCACAGTAGTGCCTAATCTAGCCTAATCTCCATTCATAACTAATCCACCACAAAACCACTCCTAAATCTAACCTAATCCCTTCATTTCTATTGGTTGCCATCCTCAAATTCAACTCTCATCTCACCAAGAACATAATATTTAACTAGTGAAATAAAGTAGTATCATTATTTATGAAATCTTGTCTTTAAAATCTTTCAAAAATTAAACACAACATATGGATGTATGGATCTTAAACATATAAGAAGAACATAAGAAAAGCCACAAAGAAATATTCACGATACTTACAAGAATGAAGAACAAGAAGCAATAACACAAGATCTATACCCAAAATCACTAGATCTTGAAAAACTCCAAATAATAACCAAACCCTAATTTGTAGATCTTGAAGAAAACCTTTAAATCAAAGAACCAATACTTTCAAACACCTTAGGTACCTTATAAATGAACCTAGAATGCTTGGATTATGCAAGAAATCAAAGAAAATGGAAACCCTGTGTGGGTGTTTGTTGGCCGTGGGCTTCAAGAAGAGAAGAGGGAGAGAAAGAAATTTTTGGAGGCTTGAAAATGATTATGAAACCCTAAGTTGTGATATGGGATGGTATTTATAGGACAAGATTAGGTTAAAGGGTATGCATCATAGTGCACATGTGACCAACACACACCAAAGGTGTGTGTGTGTGGGTTCGGCAATAGGCAAGCCACAAGGACCATATGGTTCAAAATTTTGAGTCTGGGTTCTCATTAGATGCATAAGTTAGTCTTAGTTGGTCAAATGAAGTCAAAGGGTGCAAGTATCACATGATATTGTCAAACTTGAGAAAATGTGCATGAGAAGGACTCTCTCATGTGTCACTTTCACCCACATGCATGGGAAGTTCAAGAAAAGATGCCTTTGATTTAATTTCAAGACTTATGGTGCATTTGGTTTGGGTTTAGGCGTCCACAATATAACAAGAGAAGAGGGTGAATGAAAATTTTGACTTATGGACATGAAATGGACGATAACTAAAGTTTACACGAAAAGATTTTGGGTTTCCGGGGTTCCGTTAGGTCAAAAACGTGAAAAACGCAATTTAAACGTTAAAGCGTAAAAATAAATACCGGGAGTGATCGTAAACTACGAAACACTTAGAAAAGATAAAATAACTCATATAATATCTAAACTAATCAAATTCCAAAGTCGGAACGCGTCCGATGACGTTTTTTAGATTTACGCGGGTTAACTTCCCGGTAAACTGCCAGATTCAAACGTAACGTATAAAAATCAAAAAAATGATCAGAAAAGTTTAGAATATTGACCTAAAATTTTTGGGGTGTGACATTATTCCCCCGTTAAAAGATATTTGTCCTCAAAGCTTAAGACGTGGATGGAGAGTTAACGAAAAGATGATGGTACTTTTTCTTCATTTGGTCCTCGCACTCCCTAGTAAACTCGGGCCCTCGTCTCGAATTCCAACGGATCTTCACGATTGGAATGCGGCTCTGCTTTAGCCGTTTAACTTCTCGATCCATAATTTCAACTGGTTCTTCAATGAAATGGAGCTTGTCATCAATCTGGATCGCATCCAACGGAATCGCTAGTGGTTCGTCTACGAAACACTTCTTCAAATTGGAAACATGAAAAGTACTATGAACTCGGCTCAATTGCTCTGGGAGTTCAAGTCGATAAGCAAGCGTTCCCACTTTAGCAAGAATCTTGAAAGGTCCAATATAGCGAGGGTTCAGCTTCCCCCGTTTGCCGAAGCGTATCACCCCTTTCCATGGCGACACTTTCAACATGACCTTATCTCCAACCTCAAAGTTCAATGGCTTACGTCTCCTGTCGGCGTAGCTCTTCTGTCTATCTCGTGCAGCTTGAACACGCTTCTTGATCTGAATGATTTTCTCAGTTGTTTCATGAATAATTTCCGGGCCCGTGAGCTGAGCGTCTCCAACCTCAGCCCAACAAATAGGTGATCGACATTTTCGGTCATAGAGAGCTTCAAACGATGCAGCTTTGATACTAGTGTGATAACTGTTGTTGTAGGAAAACTCCACCAAAGGTAGGTGTCTATCCCAACCTTTCCCAAAATCAATCTCACAAGCACGTAGCATGTCCTCCAAGGTTTGGATGGTTCTCTTACTATGACCATCCGTCTGCGGTGATAAGCCATACTTATATCCAATTGAGTACCTAGAGCTTTGTTTAGCGATTGCCAGAAATGAGATGTAAACTTACTGTCTCGATCAGAGATAATCGAAACCGGCACTCCATGCCTCGAGACTACTTCCTTCAAGTATTGTCTCGTCAACTTCTCTATTGAGTCGGTCTCTTTCATAGGTAAGAAATGAGTAGATTTTGTGAGTCGGTCTACAATTACCTAAATTGTATCTTGACCAGACAACGTCTTTGGCAACTTTGTAATGAAATCCATTATAATGTTCTCCCACTTCCATACTGGGATCACAGGTTGAACCAACAAACCAGAAGGTTTTTGGCATTCAGCCTTGACTCTTGCATAAGTCGGGCACTATCTGAGCTTTCATATTTGGCCACCAATACAGTTTCTTCAAGTCTTGGTACATCTTGTCCGATCCGGGATGGATCAAATACTTTGACTTATGCGACTCATGCATAATCAGAGTTCTCAAGTCACCAAAACAAGGTATCCAACTTTTATTCCTCAAACATAACGTTCCATCAGCATGGGGCCCCAGATTCTTAATCATACCACCCAAATCTTCGGTTCCATAATTCTCTTCCTTTCTCGCCTCAACCTGAGAGTTTAAAATTTGCACAGGAAGGTTCAGACTAACCGTCAAAACCAAAGCTCGAACTCGTAGTGGCTTGTTCTGTTCCTTTCGGCTCAAGGCATCCGCCACCACGTTCGCCTTTCCCGGATGATAACGAATTTCACAGTCGTAGTCACTCAACAATTACAACCATCTATGTTGTCTCATGTTCAACTCTTTCTGATCAAGAATATGTTACAAGCTCTTATGATCAGTGAACACAACGTACTTCGTGCTGTACAAATAATGTCTCCACATTTTAAGAGCAAATAATACAGCTCCAAGTTCTAAGTCATGTGTAGTGTAATTCTTCTCATGAATATTAAGTTGGTGTGACGCGTAGGCTATGACTTTCTCCCTGATGACATCAAATAACGTCACTTTATTATATCATTTATCCCATATGTTTTGCCCACTTTTATATAATTATTGCATTATTTGGTACTTAATTGCTTTAAAGTTGATAAATGCATTAATTCATGAGTGTTTTGTGAAGACAAGCTAAAAGGCGCATAATTTGGAACTAAAACAAAGACGTTTAAAGAATGATGATTTCTGACTACATACGCTGTAACACCCCCAAAATGGGTCGCAGCGGAATATGATGATCCGGGGGCATTACTTCATAGATCAATAGCATAAGATATGAGAACGACCTCTATAAGAGTCGTTTAAAATCTGATACATTGGATTTCATAGAAACGAACTTAAAACAGAAAAGTTAACGACAGTTTTTTACTAAGGAAATATTTAAAACATTTTTAACTTAGAAAATTATTTCCCAATATAATAGATGGTGATTGTACTATATAAACTTTATATACGGATTAGGTTATTCAAAGTACTTATACCCTTACGAACCTATATTTAATTCTAGTTACATTCGGGCGTATTCGTACACATTTTCCGTTTGTGATTACATTATCGATCCTCACTCAAGATAGTTAATAAGCCCTACGTTTCGATTTATAATGATTTACAAGTTTAAGGTGAAAACATAATGCTTGTTTTACAAAATTGGACGCAAGTGTACATTTTACATTACGATTAACGTGTTTGCTCTCTAAGTAGCGATAAACCTCTGAGCCCATTTTCATGAACTGTCATTATTTTTGTGAGCATGCGAATGTTATAAAAATAATCTATTTGGGATGACATCCCTGTTTGGTAAGTCATGCTCATTGTGCCGGTAAATGCCAGAGCAACGAACGTATACATGTCTGATTTGGGATGTTTTATGTTAGAACATCAATCACCAGGGCAATTGTTGCAATTTATATAGCAATTCATACATTCGAACTTCATTGATCATGACGTAGTGAAATTGTAATTACATTTATGAGGTTTGCATCGTTGCATATCATGGGAAATCATGCGGTCCTACATTATACAATTTTAAAAAACTAATAATTCACCAACCATTAAATGATATGACGTTTTAAACAATGTTTTCCTCAGGAGTATGCAATGGAGGTACAAGGCAAGGGATACATTGGTGGTTATAATTTTAGAAGTCATGTGCATTAAAGATTTGGTTGCATTACATTTTGGGAAAACATTTGTTATGGACTAGAATCTTTGTATTTTGAACAACAACAAAGTTATAAAAAGGAAAGTGGAAGCTCGGGCTTTTTGTATCAAACAAATTGTTAAATCCTATGTATCAGTTTTAAACGACTTTTAAATGTCGTATCTTATATAAATATCTGTGTGCTATTGATAATTTTGAAAATGTTATATTTTGATAACTCGTCTTAATACGAAGGCGTGGACGTAAGAAACGAAAGAAACGGACTTAAAACGAGAAAGTTACGCCAGTTTTACTAAAGTATACTTATAAACGTTTTTACTTTATAAATATGATTTCACTAAAACGATTAGATGGTGATGTAGCTATATAGAATTATATGTGGTATTAGTTAATCAAAGTACTATATTACTAGGGAGTTTCATAATGAGGCCTCTTCGGGGTGGCGTATCGACGAGTTGTTGGATTTACGATTTAAAGTGTCCTAGCTCCTCATACGTCACTACATGACCTCTTAATTATGATAGCCTGAACGATAGTATGATGAGCTATACGACCTATAAATAATCAAAGTGTTTAGTACTTATACGACCTATATTGGATTAGGTTGCATTCGATCGTAAGCGTGACACATTTTCTATTGTGAATACTTGTTGATTACCATTCACTCAAGGTGAGTTCATAGCCCCTTTTTCTACTACTTGTTTTATTAAATTCGGGGGAGATTACATGCTTGATTTCTTTGGACACAAGTGTTTTCAAAACTGTATGCTATTTCCTGATTACATTATTGCCTAAGTTACCGTATTGCCATTTAAGTCCCCTTTTATCATGAACCGTCAACATACCTTTATCTGGGTATACGCTAGTGTTATGGATAGATCTATCGGGACTGACCATCCCCGTCTGGGCTGTGGTTTCTAGTTGACCATTGACGCATTTAACATTTGAAGAAAATTCATAGGATGTTTGGCAACATCTGTATTGAGAAAATTCGTAGGATGTTTTTGTAACATCTGTATCCGGTTTGGGGCATAAACCTTGAGTACTGGTTTGAATACATTTTATTACGTTAAGGGTTCGGTGTCAGAGCTTAGGGCAATAATATAAAGTTTTAGACTATTGAATGTGTTTCATAGTCTACTATTACTTCGATCTTGTGGTCCACGCTATTTCCTGATAAACCTATGAATTCACTCAACAATTTTGTTGATGTTTTAGCATGTTTTAATCTCAGGTGCTGAGGCATAAGCTTGGATGGGAGCCGTGATGGATATCTATTAGAGGGATTCTGATTTCTTAAATTCAATGAAACTTTTGTCTTATAAAATCTTAATGTCTTTTTATCAAAACTATGGGACCTAACGTGAAAACTCTGATCTTTTGTAATGACATTGAATGAATCTTATTTTTAACGTCCATTTAAGGTCGTTTTCTATATCTTGATTTTTGTACTTTGACGTAGCACCCCATTGTTACCTTTCCGCTGCGACCTGATTTTGGGGGTGTTACAGATGGTACCAGAGCCAAGGTTATAGGGAACTGGGTCATTTTTCAAAACCTAGTCTATAACCACAAAGTTTAAAGATTTTCTTTTCTTTCATTTTTAAAAATGCAGAATCCTTCATCGCTTATCCGATATCCACGCGCGCGTATTCCCTGATCCTTACTTACTTTTCCGATTGTCATTATTGCATTATATATAATCTTAGATATATAATACTTGGTTTAAATTCGATCTCTTACGTCTATCTTTTGACATATCAATATCTATTTCTATCGATCAATTATATAAATATCGACTATCCTGATTAATTTATGATATCAATGCTTAGACTTTATCCCTTTAGGAATTCTCGCTTAAATTTCTGTTGTACTTCCGCTTAAATTTCTGTTGTACTTTCGCTTCAATTTCTGTTGTACTGAATGATTTCAAGTATCTATCAAATTAACATATTATGAAAACGTCAATTCTACTTTAACTCTCTATAAATTTTATACAAATCACTCCCACAATTATTAGGAAATTATAACACAATTTATGACGAAAATGAGCATCGCATCGTTAGCCCTCAAATATACATAGCCTGATCAACTATGTATAATTCAGGAAGGACCATGCCCATGCTGAGAGTAGTCACCTTAAAAACTTCTTGTCAAGAAACAATTTTCTATTTGCATCAAGTTTTGTGTGAGTATTCATAAAACGCGTTTACTTCTGGAAATCGAATCAGTAACCGTAGCAACTAAGCAGACCTTCACTCCACCTTACTATATAAAGTCGACATCAAAAAAAAAGTGTTACAACTGACACGTTAAGCTAAGGAACAAATAAGCCCACTAGAACGAGCCTTGGTCGCAACAATAAATATTAAACCAACATCACAAATCTTGAAACACCCAAGTTAAATCAATTTAGAAGGGAAATGCAAACGAGTTACCAAGCGTAGTAACGAAATTATCGAAATGCATAAATAAAAGTAACAAAAAGATTTATTGCCACAACATCCATTTATTATCTTAGAAATAAGATTACATAAGAACATAAAGGAAATACAAGTTTTATTACAACCCTCCCCTAATATCTATTCCTTCCAAAAGAGATCTACGTCGATTGCAAGAACAATGAGGGGCACGAGAATTGCTAGAATAAAGGCCAAATACTGAAATCCTTCTTCGTATGGGAAGTAGGCAAGATAAATGCCGAGTGCTATCGCGGTCGCCATCGCCAAGAGCGTGATGATGTGCAACATTTTTGAGGATTGGATAAGAGAAAATGTAAGTGAAAGATTAAGTGTTGTATGGAGAAATGGAGGAGAAAATTTTGTATAAAAAGGGGGAAAGTAACCATTGGGGGTTACTGTTCACCGACCGTTGGACTGTTCAAAAAAAATAAAAAATAAAAAAATAATAATAATAATAATTATCTACACCTCTTCATCAACATTATTCCGGAAGAAATATCCGCATCTTTTTCTCTGAACCCGTACTTTCGTCAAGTGTCGCAACTTGAGCCTTGAGGACAAGGCTCATTTAACGGGGAAGGACTGTAACAATCCGTATTTTTGATCAATGTACGACGCTATTAAATTCACTATTTATTTTTTTCTCGTACGCGTTCGCTTTTAATTTTAATAGTTAAGTTAAATCGCGTAAACTAAAAATCAACAATTAACGTAAACGGACACCAAACGAATTAAAGTTTTCGTCAAGCAAGCAATATATTATTTTTACGAAAGTAATAATCAACTTTTTATATTTTATTTTTATTAGTTGCGTAAAACGTTTACGTTTCGCAATTTAATACATTTAGGTATCCCGGAAGCACCAAAACTTTTCTACGCTTCAACAAATACCCACATTTATACCCAATACCCAAAGTTTTATTAAACTTTACCCAAATTATCATTGTTAGTCATATTGTACCTTAAATAAATCAACTACACACTACACTTTACAAATATTACATCTACACTTAACCTTTATACACTATAGCTTCAAGTAATGCATGAAATGGTACAAAAAAATGATCAAGATATTTTTCCTACCATTTCCCTCCCCCTATTTTTTGTAAGAAGGCAGCCTAGGGAGACAAGGAGCACACTAAAACCTTACTAACTCATTGTACATCACTAGCTCATTAAAGAACCAAGACTATAACACATTTTGACCAAGACTATCCCCTAAAACCCTCCCCTTGTTTCCCTCCCCATGTTTCCCTTGGTCTTGGTCTTCAACAAGTGGTCTTGACTAACTCTTGGCATATATATACTAGCATACTAGAAGAGATAAAACATACATACACTCTCTTGACCAAAAATCAACACAAACTCTCTCTTTGGTGCTCTCCTTACCCACGGCTCAAAACACTCCTCCCACACAAACCATACAAATTTTTATACCACTTATACAAGCATACACACAACATATCTAAGACCTACTAAAATGGTTTGAAGTCTTGGTTAACCATTTACAAGAGTTAAGCAAGAAAATACAAGATTAGGGTTTTCTTGGATTTAGGGTTTTCAAAGTCTTGCAAGCTTGGGTTTATAATCTAAACAAGGGTTTAGATTGTGTTGGTCATCATATTGCATCACCATAAGGTTATCTAAAACCCTTTATGTCTTTACATTTATCATTTTATGTGTTTATGTGTTCTATTTAGCAATATCACCATTAGGATACTTTTAAACATGTAAAACATATTTCTGCTTGTGATTATAATTTTTGTACACCTATTCATGTGTTATGTGGTTGAATAAATCATGGACAAATACGTCTAAGGATGTAAGACATGTGATAATAAGTGTTATAATGGACTAGTAACAAAGTGGTTAAACTAAAAAGTTATAAAAACTAGTTTTAAACATATTTTTCTAAAAATATTCAAAAGTTGCTGATTTAATTCGAAAAATAAAGCCTTCATTTCTAATTTCTAATAAAAAACTACATGTTATGACGATTCCAAAATGATAAGAAACTCGAAAAACCGATTTATAACGAAAAAGATACGACGATTTCAAGTTTACGTTAAATATATATACTTTTTTAAAACTATTTTTATAAAAGGTTACTATTTCACCACGAAACTTATATTTTTAAAACATCATAAAATCGATAAAAACTATTAATTACGAAGACGGCTCGAAAGAATTGCTAAAAACGGAGTTAAAATGAATAAATTACGACATTTACGATAACTAAATCTATAAAAATAAATATATAACTGTTATGAACAGTAAAAATCACTATTCATCCAGAAAAACTCAAATCTTGAAAACTTTATGATAACTCTTCATAATATGACGAAGGCGTGGAACATAAGAAACGAAAGAAACGTACTAAAACGAGAAAGTTACGCCAGTTTTACTAAAGTATACTTATAAACGTTTTTACTTTGTAAATATGATTTCACTAAAACGATTAGATGGTGATGTAGCTATATAGAATTATATATGGTATTAGTTAATCAAAGTACTATATTACTAGGGAGTTTCATAATGAGGCCTCTTCGGGGTGGCGTATCGACGAGTTGTTGGATTTACGATTTAAAGTGTCCTAGCTCCTCCTAACGTCATACATACCTCTTAATTATGATAGCCCGAACGATAGTATGATGAGCTATACGACCTATAAATAATCAAAGTGTTTAGTACTTATACGACCTATATTGGATTAGGTTGCCTTCGGATTCCTTCGTGACGCAATTTTCTATTGTGAATACTTGTTGATTACCATTCACTCCAAGGTGAGTCCGTAGCCCCTTTTTCTACTACTTGTTTTTATTAAATTTCCGGGAGATTACATGCTTGATTTCTTTGGACACAAGTGTTTTCAAAACTGTATGCTATTTCCTGATTACATTATTGCCTAAGTTACCGTATTGCCATTTAAGTCCCCTTTTATCATGAACCGTTAAATACCTGCTGGGTATACGCTAGTGTTATGGATAGATCTATCGGGACTGACCATCCCCGTCTGGGCTGTGGTTTCTAGTTGACCATTGACGCATTTAACATTTGAAGAAAATTCGTAGGATGTTTGGCAACATCTGTATTGAGAAAATTCGTAGGATGTTTTTGTAACATCTGTATCCGTGTTGGGGCACAAACCTCGAGTACTGGTTTGATTACAGTTTATTACGTTAAGGTTCGGTGTCATGAGCTTAGGGCAATAATACCTGTTTTTGGACTATTGAATGTGTTTCATAGTCTACTATTACTTCGATCTTGTGGTCCACGCTATTTCCTGATAAACCTATGAATTCACTCAACAATTTTGTTGACGTTTTAGCATGTTTTAATCTCAGGTGCTGAGGCATAAGCTTGGATGGGAGCCGTGATAGATATCTATTAGAGGGATTCTGATTTCTTAAATTCAATGAAACTTTTGTCTTATAAAATCTTAATGTCTTTTTATCAAAATTATGGGACCTAACGTGAAAACTCTGATCTTTTGTAATGACATTGAATGAATCTTATTTTTAACGTCCATTTAAGGTCGTTTTCTATATCTTGATTTTTGTACTTTGACGTAGCACCCCAATGTTACCATTCCGCTGCTACCTGATTTTGGGGGTGTTACAAGGCCCATAGTAAGAATAATAATCCAAGACTGATAAAAGTTTGTTGCATCTTGCCGGCTCACAACCGATGTTGCAGCCTTCAAAAAGGTCGAGGATCTCTGAGGTAGAAATAAGACTCCTGGACCATGGTCGGCTAGCATACCGATGTGGCAGTTGTTTAAAGGACCGAGGTTTAATAATGTTACAATAATAATAATAATAATAATAAAGCCAAATTTTGACTCCGGGGTTATCTAAATAAAGCCTCCGTCTCTGGACTCGTAGTTGAGTTGCTTCGGATGAAATAAAAAGGATAACCCCTAAATCGTGTGAAATTAAAACCTTAATGTGGACCTTATTCTCACCATATCGTCTCTTTAGGAAAGGATTTCAAACTAATTGTGGTCTAAAGTGGGTTTACTTTATATGAATAAGACATTAATTTATTTGTCACAAATAATAATAATAAAATCTTTAGAGGATTTAGGAATAAGGGGACGGAAAGTAGCTATGCATCCACAATTAGCATTTATGAGTAGTGATAGCATCTTAACTTGTATTTAACAATGATTTTGTTTTTAAGCTTGGTTTGGGGCGAGTGAAAAATCAAGGACGATGAATTTATCCTTTTAGTGTTTCTTGTTCTGTGACCCTTAAAGTTAAATGCATAAAAATGGTAAAATGGAGGCTTATCAAAACTATTAATTTCTTAATCCCCTTAGATGAACACTTAGCTACTTTTCGAGGTAATTAGTCTAAGGGGTTGAAATTTTTGGTTTTCAAAGTGTATATTTATGACATTGTGTGAGGACACGACAATAGTTTTGTATGGAGGATTTTAGTATGTGCTTAAATACACATACCTTTTACCTAATAAAATGAGCTTAAATGACCAATAATACATGAAAAATACATTGTATATGTGTGTTTTATGAGTTGTATTATGCAAATTTCTCTATCTATGTAATGGTCGGGAAAATTGCACAATGCAATGGGAATGTTTGTAGCTCGTGTGTTTTTGCTACTTTTACAATTATGTATTATGTCCGAAAGAAGAAAAGTTCAAGAGAAAATTAGCCGGATAAATGATGATTATGAAGACGGTAAAATTACACCGAGATTTATAATGTATTGTTGAAAAAAAAGAGAAAATGAAAATGAAAAAAAATATATATGAATGATAAAAAAGATAGCCGGTTCATTGAGCTTACACCGATGAAATTATTTAAAAGGATCGATTTATTCGTTGATAAGCACAAAAATCAACGATGTAAAGTATTGTAAAAAGTGGCCGATATTACCACTTATTTTGTAAAAGTATGTAAAGTTCCGGTGAGTAGGGGAAGATGACCGTCATGGGATAGCAACATTAGGTTGTCTTTGTCATTTCTATGATCGAGGGCGTTAGTTCATGATGTCTATTCGAGTCTTGACATGGAACGTGACGGGAAATTTACTAGTCAACCAGCAACTTATTTATGGCTTTAATCAAATTTGTTTGTATATTTTATTTAACACCATTTTACTTCCCTTTTCCTGATAACGTTAACCTAAGGACTACTCGAATGAGGATCGTTTCGAACAATAGGATGTCTATACGCGTCGTTACGCCATGTATGCATGTCTTAGCTTCCTTGTTTAACGACGACCTTTTGTGAAAGTCAGAAGCTCTACACCCTATATCATTCTTCATCCTAAAAAGAATGATTAAACCTGAGCCTATTAATAAATACCCAATCTACCTTTTGACTTGTTACTCCTTAGCTTTAGAGGTGGAGATGTGTATCCTTGCCAAGCCTATGATACGAAGCTAATCACGACTGAGCAATTGAGCGTACTACTAAAAAATGATACATCCTTTAATAGTTTAGTTGGATCTGAGTGTTTTCATTTCCATATTTCGTGAGGAGCTTGGTTTTGTACAGGTGGTTCGAACAAGAAAAAGTGCTTAACGGAAAAATCCTTAACCTCGGTTAGGATATATTTTCAAAAACTTTTTTAAAGTCTACTTGAGGACAAGTAGGATGCATGTGGGGGAATATTTGATGACCTCAAATAACGTCTATTTTATAGCATCATTTATCCCAAATGAAATACCAATTTTATATAATTATTGCAAAGAATTGGTAATTAATTGCTTATATTTTGTAAAATGCAGTAATATATGGAGCGAAAATGTGACGTTATAGAAAAGGCACGCATTTTGAGCTAAACGAAGAGTTCAGAATTCTACTAATTCTATCATCCTATTACTGCGTATCATCTAGAAGCATACACCGTATCCAAAGACTTTATTAACTAAAAGACCATTGCCTACTTTTCAAGAATATGCGATCCGCATCAACGATACGACATATAATTAACACTTTCGTTAACGAAGAAGAACCAATAAGTTTTATATCCAGCAAAGAAGATACGGCGTATCCGTGCCGACACTTCACAGATAACCACTGTCAACAGTCAAAGATCATGCATTTAAAGCGTCATATTTCAGTGATCTTTACAAATTAATGAAAATCGTGGTCATGAAATCCCTATATGGAAAGTTGAATGCACTTAATGATGATTGATGCAAATTACACGCAGAATTAATGACAATTTATGGTCATTAATTATAATTGGTCAACATTCAACTACTAACTAGGGGAACTCCATCAATACGCCGTATTGACTAGGGGACCGGCAGGTGACCCGATAATTGTTCAACCAATATTGTTCTTAATTTAATTGTAATTGAATTGGTGGTGGACTAACCAGTGTATAAAACAACAATCAAGCAATAAGTTGGTAAAGTCCTGATGGGCTAGGGTATTTACAGGATCACTACTGCTTTAATTCCTTATGATAGATTATATAGTAGACTATAGGATGCTTTATGCGGGCACGTTAATTGTGATAGGATTGTTCGTGTCTAGGTCTTAGGATGAAGTACCGCCTAAGTCTTAAGAAGTCTATGCCGCTTTGAGATAAGATATCTATTGACTAAAAACCAACCTGATTATCGGATTATTCAATGGTTATATGTTTCCTTATATTAGTATTTGACCGCTTCTCTATCGTTTGTTAATCTTCTTGTGTGTGTTTATTGCTTTACTTGTCATCAAAACCTTAGCTTAGATACCAAAACTTGTGCCAGTCTCTCAGGGTGAACCCCCTTATCATTAGCTTAGGATTTGCATAAATTAGATAACTAAAATACTGATAAATTAGATATTAACGCTCTCGCTCTTAGTGATCGACACCCTATTTACCAATGAAGCTACATCTTGACCAGGTACACTGCTCGTTAAAGTGTTGTTTTTAGGTTAAGTCGGCAAAATATAAATAGTAAAACTTGATACATAAAATAACACCTACACACCGACACATCAGGTGCACTAGAAGAAGATGAGTCTGGTGAAGAATAACGATCCGATGAATGATGAGATACACGTCTCCATGCAAGTCTACGAGCAGGAATGTGTATAACTCTCTTCCTCACAGTCAACAACTTACGCGGCCCATTGAGGTGGGTGCGATAAAGTCGACCGAAGGGAATAGCCTCACCGGGTCGGATAAGAAGTGATGGCCGTCGATGAATCTCGGGTGGGGCAACAACAGGTGCAAGGGGAAACTCTGTTAATGGTGACAGAGTATCATGAGATAACGATACGGGTCTCTGCTCAGCAGGCTCACCGTCCGCCTCCGTGTCATCAGAACACAAAAAGGGTGAAACCAATGGCAAATCTGGTACGGGAGGTAAAGAATCCTCGATGTACTGAATCAGAAGAATGATTAAAAATCCACTAAAATCAATTCCTTGACAGGTGAGACGACTGAAACTGTCCCCACCTTCGGTGTAACTATAGGGTCAGGTGGAACAATAGGAATCTCAGGGATATCAGGGATAATAGTAGGAATAACACTAAAGAGAATCACTCGTGGGGCATGAGAACCCACACTCTCCTCAATATTATCATACAAAAAAGAAATAACAAGAGCATCCATGACCCTGCAAAGCAAAGTTTATATAAATCCTATTATATGAAACCATGCACGTGCAAGCAAAGCCAAGAAAATAAGTACGATGCGAAATATGATATGGCAAAATGATAAAAAACCTAATTATGGCAATATGATATATATAATCAGTACTTATATATATATATATTAAACGCTATTATTTATAAGATAAATATGTAAGACAGGTAAGGCACGTAGATCACATACTAGTATATAGACCAGACCTAGATAATACTACATGGTTTCTCTATAACCTAGGCCTCTGGATACCAATCTGGACACAAACCCCTAAAACGTGCCTAAGTCGTAAGACCACATCCGAGAGGCGTGACGTCATAATCCAACATCACATCAAGAATACAAGAACGACCTCTAAGGGTACGTGTTGTGAAAATCCAACATCATTGCAATAATATAATATGTTAAAGTTTGACAAAAGTGTAAAAGATAATATGCGGAAGCAAATAAAAGTTTTAAAAATTGACAACGATGTTTAATCAGTAGATAATAGCATTTCTTGAAAATCGGCCCAATGCATAGCGACATCAAATAGCAAGCAAAGACATCCACAACTAAGCATCCAAGAAAAACATGCTAAAAAGTCAACAAAATTGAGTGAATTCATAGGTTTGCATTTAATATTAAAAGTGGACCACAATTCACAGTACGCACGTTACAGTATCACAATACAACTTCACATAAAAAGAATGTATTTACTGTTGCACTAAGCTCATGACACCAAATCTCAATTTAAAGGAAGCATTTATATGGCCAATATAAATCCAACGCCCTAAAATGGTTATCTGGCCAAGAACACCTATTGACAATTCCGCCATGTATATATCCGTTTGATTCGTGAAACGTCCTAATCAAGTAATCGCAACTTACCCGTATTGGATAATACTTATACTCCCAATAGAACTATTACAACATTCGCGCTCACTTAATCAGTACGGTCGGTTAAGCAATTGACGGTTCATGATAATTCAGGCATTAGTGGTCTATTCGCTACTTAGGCAACACGTAATCAGAAAAAGGAAACGTAAAGTAACTGTGTCCATAGTTTGAAAACAAGCAATGTTTCTTACACCAAAATAGTAAAGTAAAAGTAGTAAAACATGGGGCTATGAACTCACCTTAGCAAAATGAGCAAATGATAATCACGCAAGTAAAGATTATATAGAAATCTAGCCGCGGCCTAGAATAATAACGCGTCTCAGAAACACGGAAAGTATGCCAAGAATTGCACAATATGTTCATCACCAAAATACATCCTTGTGTGTTTGCTTTAGTTTGTTTAACAAAACATGATGAAATGAAAGCATATAGTTCTTCGTTAAGTTTTGGCGTTTAATCCAAAAATTACTATTTTTAGAAAGTTTCTATTTTAGGAAAGTTTTTAGTTTTGGGACGTTAATACCGTCCCCTACATTTGTTAAGTTTCCATAATTCAAAACGCACTAACGAGCCTTAATCGCTTAACTTCTATGTCCGTTTTGCTAAATTCTTACCAAACTTACTATTTTTAGTAACTTTCTCCTCGCTTTTCTCCCAAAATATGTTTAATGGCGTTTTAATGAAACTAATCAATAGGTAATGTGTTTACTGTTTTGTTTATATTTGCTAGTGTTTAGAAAGTCCAAAAATGTCCAAAAGTGTCTGAAAACTCATTTTACTATTCACATCAGCACACTATTCATCCGGTTTTGTTGAAAAATGTTTCAAGTTTCATTTGGCTATAACTTGGTCGTTTTAAATCCAATTTTAATGTGCGATATATGGAAAACTATCTACTCGAAACGAGCTCTTCAAAAACTACTTTTACGCCTAATGAAAACATTTTTAAGTCGACCAAAACCTCAAAACAAATTTGGGACAACAAGCACTTTTTGCAAAAAACACAACTAAAATCCACCAAAACTTCACAATAGTGCCTAATCTCCATTCACAACTAATCCACAACAAAACCACACCTAAATCTAACATAATCTCTTCATTTCTATTGTTGCAACACTCATCAACTCTCATCTCACCAAGAACATAATATTTAACTAGTAAAATAAAGTGTATCATTATTTATGAAATCTTGTCTTTAAAATCTTTCAAAAATTAAAACAAACATATGGATTTATGGATATTTGAACATAAAAAAAGAAGAATGTAAGAAAAACCACAAGAAAGAATCGTAAGATACTTACAAGAATGAACAACAAAGAAGTAATAACACACAGATTAACCCAAACTCAATGAAATCTTGAAAAACCCCAAATAATAACCAAACCTTAATTTGTAGATCTTGAAAATACTTGAAATCAAAAGAAAACCTTCTTTGAATAACCTTGTATCTTGATAAAATGAAGTATGGAATGTGTGAATCTTGGTAGAAATCAAAAGTATGGATTGTGTGTGTGTGTGTGTGTTAGTGTGTGTGACGAGGCAAGGAGCAAGAGAAGGAGAAAAATGTTTTTTTGGTGAGCAAAGAATTATTAAATGACCTAATTCTTGCAAAGTGAGTTAATTAGTGTGTGAACTAGGTTTAGGATAAATTTTTTGGAACTAGGAATGGGAGACTAGCAAAAAGAAGACCCAGACCTCATGGTCCTTGTGGTTGCTCTGATGTAGGCCAAAGAGGGGAGGGGAAAGGTTTCAAGTCAAAGCTACAGCCAAGGTTCATGTTAATTCAAATCCCATAGTGCTATAGTGGTCCACGGTATACAGTGAAAGGTACAGAGCCTTTGGCTTGTAGTGAGGATAAAAAAAGTATGTCAGTATCCCCTCTTAATGCATGCATGTGATGGTGCTTTGTCTTGAAAATTCAAAAGATGCTCTTGATTTATTTAAGTGTGTGTATGCGTGTGTTTTGAGTATAGGGGGAGGGATGAAAGAAATTTTTGGCTTAACAAAGAATGGAGACGATACTAAAGTTTACAACGAAAAGAATTCAAGTTTCGGGGTTCCGTTAGTCAACCACGCAAAAAACCAATTTAGACAAAAAGCGTAAAAAAAAATACTGCGAGTGATCGTAAACCTACGAAACACATAAGAAAAGAAAAATATAACTCATAAAATAACTAAACTCATGAATGTACGAATGCCGAAACGCGTCCGATTGACGTGTTTTTTTTTCAATTTAAACCAGCGTGTGTTACTACCTAGTAAACGACTAGATGCAAAACGTAACTATAAAAGTCAAAAAATAATGTCGAAAAAGTTTAAATATTTGACCGTAAATTCTCAGGGTGTTGACAGCCATCACTACTGATGCTATCTTAGTTGCAGCCATGATATGATAACATAATTACCCCAGACCACGGGCAATGCCTAATGTTGAACATTCCTTGTAACAACCCCCAAATAGGGATCGCAGCGGAATAAGGGTCCCCGGGGCGTGTTACTTCTCAGATCAATAACACAGTAATTAGACACGACCAAAAAGTCGTTTTGAAAACGATAACAATGATTAACAAAGGTAATTGTTACATAAGCCCGAAGCTTATAACTTGTTCACTTGATCAAGATACAAAGATTTTCAGCCCATAGACAAATAACACAATTGAAATGTTACAAAATCTTTAATGCATGACCATCCAAATCGACAAAACCACCAAAGTATCCATACTCACCTGTGCTTAATGATCCCCCTGAAAAACATTACTTTAAAAAACGGCAACAATAATGTATGGTGAATTCATAGGTTTGATAAATCATATATTGTAGGACCACAAGATCTCCCAAGTGTATGATAAGCAACAGATCAGAATATCAATAATAAAATGTAATTAACGTTGCTCTAAGCTCATGAACACGATGCTATGAACATGTATGGATGCCAAATTAATGGCCTTTTTGCCCGTGGTGATGTTCCTAACCCGCAACGCCTATATCGACATGGTATATACGTTCTTTTCACTAGTGATAAGCTAATCCACCCTGAACGGGGTTGTCAAACCTCAATATATCTATTTTATAACAATACGCTGCTCTTAATTAACAGTTGGTCATATAATGGCTCAGATTGGGTTATCGCTACTTAGGCAACTGTATCATAATATTAAACTTAACCACTTGTGCCAGTTGTAAACATTCATGTTTTTCGCACCCCAAAAACTTGAAAACAAAAGCAATGTAAACGTGGAGCTATGAACGCTCACCTTGAGTGAGTAGTGTCGAGTGTATTACAATTAACGCGCCACACAATTGATCAAACTGCAACCTAATTTAAATTAAGGTCGTGTAAGTACTGGGTATTAGACTAACAACTTTGAATATAATCTAATAGTTGCTACATTTACTATCGTTCGTGGCGTATCATAAAAATAAAGAGGATCATTGACATGACGTTCGAGGGAGTGTAGGACACTTTAAATCGTAAATCCAACAACTCCGTCGAAAACCATCCGAAGAGGCCTCATTAAGAAACTCCCATTATTATAGTACTATTGATAACCACATAAAATTCAATATAGCTCAATCACACCAACTAATGGTTTTTGGTAAAATTGTGTTTAATAAGTTAAAACGTTTATAAAATTACCGTTGTAAAACTGGCGTAACTTTCGCGTTTTAAGCCCGATTCTCGCGTTTCGACCATTATGTCCAACTTTTCCGTAACAAGACGAGGTTTAATCAAAAATTGAATTTTTGATTTCGGACCTACTGGTGAACAGTACCTTTTACTGATCACGATCAACGTGAGCTTAATAAAAATCGTATTCGTCGTCGTAAAACCCTAAATGTCGTATTTTATTCGTTAATAGCACCGTTTTACCTGATTTCCTTTAATTCGAGATACGTTCTGTATTTGAAAGTTCTATATTTTATAGGTTTACAAAAATATAACTTTCTGTCATGAATATAACTTTAAGTAGAAAAAGTTTTAATAAAAGTATTTATTGTCGTAACTCTCGAAATTCTTAAACTCCTTCGTTTAATTGAAAAATTTCGATTCTTATCATTTTGGAATCCTAAAAATGTGTAAAAAAAAAAATTATTTTATTAAAAAATATTAACCCGTTCTGTTTATAATTTTTATAAACAAATGTAATTTTATGAAAAAATTACTTACTACTTCGTTTATAACTATAACTCGTTTTTAACGTAACTTTTCCGTTATAAATACCGTTTAAAAACAAGGTTTCTTACTTTTTGGAATCGACGTGAAATGTAAATTATCTTATAAAAATAAAAAATGAGTATGTCAACTTTCGAATTTGGGACAGGTGAATGATTGCTTGAGTTTGTTGAATCCATTTATGATCTTTTCTTTATACTTTGTTAACTTTTAAATTTTACCATAGTGTCTCATAGATGCATATATTTATTTCTTTCCATAGGACTTTATTTTAGGGTTATATTAACATGATTAAAAGTCCATAATCAATATTAACATGTCTTATGTATTTCTTTAAGTTGAAACATATTATGAAGTTATGAAAACCCTAATTAATCCATAATCATGTTTACATCAAAACCATATGATACAACATTTTCTCATCCATTTTAACATGATGTAAGTTATAACACAACATATATATAAGTGTGTAAAATGGTCATTTCAAGTATATAACTCATTTTCATGATTAAAACCTAAATGGTGATTTAAGCTAAATAGAAATATCATATGCATAATAATGAAAGTTATAGCAACATAAAGAGTTTAAATGGACCTTAAGAAGAATGATGATGATGATGTACAAGTGCTAAACCCTTGTTTAGCCACAAAAACCAAACTTGCACTTAATAAACCCTTAGCTTCCTTAATTAAACCCTAGCTTCCTTTTTCTTGATTATAACTTGGAAATGGTTAACCAATGCTTGCAAATGTCTTAGTACATCTTAGGATATGTGTATATAGAAGTGTAAGGGTTGTAGAAAAATTTGTATGGATTTAGTTGGGGTACAAGTTTGAGCCGTGAGCTCCTATAGACCAAAAGAGAGTTTTTGTGAATTTTTATCTAAGTGTAATGTGTATATGAGTTAGTTGCTAGTTATGTGTATGTATATAAGATGTAAAGTTGGTCAAAAGTCCAAGCATGGTTCAAAGTATGGTCATGGCATGGCTCTTTGTCAAGGTAAGGTGGGAATGGTGTTGCCATGATGAGGTATGGCATGAATTTGACCAATTTGAAAGCCTTATCTTATTTTCCATGTATATATTTGTATATAGTGCATGAATTTCGGTGGAACAAAGATATACATGTTATATTTATGTAATTTTGTGTATTGGGTATAAAAGTGGGTATTTGTTGAAGCGTAGGAAAGTTTTTGTGGTTCCGGGAGTGCCTAAACGCAATTTATCGCGAAACGTATACACTTTACGTATCCGATAAAAATAAAATGAACAAGGTTATTAATTATCCTCAAAATAATTATATAACCCTTGCTTGATGTAAACATTTAATTGTTTGATGCCCGTTTACATTGAACGCTAATTTTTGGCGTACGCGATTTAGCTTAACGTTTACAATTTCAAGCAAATGCGTACAATACAAAAGGATAAAAATAATAGCACAATTTATGGCGTCGTCAAAGGACTTGAAATCCGGGTGTATTGCATTATACTATGAGTTTCTATGCCGGTCCCCTTAGGTACCATAATCCCTAAGTGAGTAGTGCCCTTTTAAATGTATCGGAGATACGCTTAACCAGCTTCAAGGTGAGAGGTTTTGGTGAGCCTCTTGAAGTGAGGCATAAGGCAGACACTAAACCTGTTATCGGGCCTCACTTGAAGGTAGTATAATAGACTACCTATCATGCCTCGATACTTGGTACTATATACCGACTCACACTCTTTACCTTTTGTGAGTTTAGTATCGGAGGACTTGAGGGTTTTCATTGGTTTAGAATCCTCTAGACCAAATTTCTTAAGCATTTCTTTATTTACTTAGAATTGTTTATAAGAAGTAACATCTTCCATTGTTTTATTGTAATCCATGAAGAGTTAAGTTCACCCATCATGCTCATCTCGAACTTGTTCATGCATGATTTTGGCAAATTCATCACACATGTCTTGAACTAGTCGAACCGAATATAATGTCATCGTCCTATATTTGAACAAATGATGAGATTTGAACTTTTACTTCTTAGTAAAAAAAGAGTGTTATTCTACCATTCCCATTTTATATTTCATGTTTAATAAGGAAAGCTTTTATCTATCTCCCAAGCTTTGGGTGGGCTTGTTTAAGACCATTCAGCTTTCTTTAATTTTTAACATGATCGGTTTTTCCAAAAATCAGATTGAATACCAGTAGGTTGTGCCAGTATACCTCTCTCATGAAAAAAACGCTTAAGGAATGCACTTTCTACATCCATTTTGAATAGTTTAAAATCTAAGGCACAAGCATAAGCTAATAATATTCTAATGGACTCAAGTCTAGCAACCGGGGCATAAGTTTCATTATAATCGATGCTCTCTTGTTGGTTGTAGCCTTGAGCAACTAACCTAGCCTTATTTCAAGAAACAATACCGTTCTCGTCTAACTTATTTCTAAATACCACTTAGTTCCTATGATTTTCATATTCATAGGTTGAGGAACTAACTCCCAAACGTCATTAGCAACGAATTGATTTAATTCTTCTTGCATGGCGACTATCCAACTTTCATCTCCTAATGTTTCATTCACATTCTTAGGTTCTATAGTTGATATAAAACAAAAGAAATTACTTTGGTTTTGGGCTTGTGACCTAAGAGTTCTTTGGTTAAGGTTTCCTATGACATTTTCTAATGGATGGTTCCTAGATTCATTAATGTCGTGTGAGTCCCTAAATGAATAGATCTTTGTAGCCTATGAAGGATGATAGCCAAGATGTATAAATACAACTGACTATACAGAAACACTGATTATGAATACAATATGTTGATGCGGAATCTCAACACAAGTACTAAGAAAAACAATGTATAACTAAATAACAACTTCTATTAATCTGCTTTGAACTATTATAGATTACTAACTATTTGAGATATGATATTGCTATGAGATATCTTGAGGACGTGTCTCTAACTATGCCCAAGGGGATCCTTTTATAAACTAAGGATAAACCCTAACAGAACAGGCTTACAAAACGCTATATTATATTCTCCTAACGATTTCTCATACACTTCTCTTAATACGGTACTAACTATTTTCTAACTAACAATACAACTAATACGATCAGTACTTACATTTTGTACTGTCGGTACTAACTATAACTAACAGTACTAACTATTTGTACTGTCGGTACTAACTTACTAAAACATAAATCCTAACAATCCTCCCTTAAACATGAATGTTGAACCATTTTAACTTCATGTTTCTTCAAATTTATCTTCTTCTTTAAACCCTTAGAGGATGTATCCAAACACTCTTATCATTTCTTGATCTTGTAAACTCTATCCTTCTGCAGCAGCAACTTTGTCTTCTCAGCAACTCAGCAACATCCCGTTCTTAGCAATATCCAACTAAGTTGGCTTTGTAGTTTTTGGCAAACTACCAGCCATTAACGGATTTGATGTTCCTTTACCAGTAGCCGTTTGCTCTGGGATAGTTAACTCTTCATTTTTCAAAAACATGGTGAGTTAATTACCATACAGTTTTTGGTAAACTGTCAACCATCAACGGAATTGATTTGTCTTTACCAAATACCGTTTGCTTTTGGACTAGCCAATGCTTCATTGTAATAACATGGTGCATTGATAAACCATATAGTTTTTAGCAAACTATCAGCTATCAACAGATTTGATTTGGTCATTACCATGAACTGTTTGTCACGACTCGCCAACTCTTTACCACTGAAGCAAGGTGAGTTGAGAACCCTACAATTTTTGGTAAATTGTCAACCATAAACGGATTTGAGAAGTCTTTACCATAAGCCGTTTGCTTATGGACTAGCCAGTTCTTATGCCTATTAAGTTGGTGAATGTGTACATTTGTTTGTGTGGTGGTTAGCCAACACTCAAACCCTTCTCAATCCCATCAATCTTACTCTTCAGATTCTAACTCTGCAAGTATCTTCTTGACAAATTTAATCAACTCCAATGCCATAGTACTCTCTTCTTCAGAACTATAATTTCAATTTCGAATCTGTTCAGTACTTCCTTTCTCATAGGATACTTCTTCTCTACTAGCATATGGATGACTAAACCTGTGTCAGTCACTAAAGCAAGTACTCCTGAAGAACCATGCAACTTCCAACTCACAATCTTCCAATCTTGCTGTGCATTCCAAAACTCATTTTCATCATCTGGATTGAACATTACCATCAAATCTCCCCAAAGTACTTTGTCAAAACCTTCAGGCATCTCATCTTGGTATTTTTCCATTACCAGTTGATACACAGCATTCAGATCTTCTCTATCAAATATGGACAATACTGTAACAACCATGACTTGAGCAAGTTAGTCAAACCGTTAGTGTTGACTATTGTGTCTGTTTGCAATTGTATCAGTTTTGTTGAGTTTATGTGTTTATGTGTTGCTTCTATGTGTTATGAGCGTATATGGCAATAATATCTATTGAGTGTGATCATCTCAATGAGATTGGATTGATGGTTGGGTTCATTTCGTTCACTTTTGAGTGATGAGGAAATGATTATTGAGATTTTAGCGTTTTTATGATTAATGTGTAAGTATTTATACGTATACGTATTTTCGTGTTAGTAATTTAAGATAAGTTTTGACTTTAGAAGTTTAGTTGAGAAAATATAAAATTTCTATTTTTGGAAAGTTAGGTTGGAAAATGAAAGTTATTTTTAGAAAGGTAGGAAACTGCCTTTATGCAAAAAGGTTAGCCAAATAAGTAAACATTTTTACAAAAACTTAAGGTCATATTGTAAATATCTAATTAATAAAAAAATATATATATATTTTTTTATAGGATGAATAGTGTTCCGAAATTTAAAAAGAAAAAATAAAAAATAATAAAAAATAAAATATAATACTTATTAATAACTAATTAGAATTCGTTTAGGATTCTCTACCTCAGATGCCTATATATAAGATTAAAATCCCTAACCCTCCCCATTTACTTAATTTGACCGGCCATAAGAAAGGAGAAAAGGAGAAGACAAATAATTTTAGGGTTTCACTTCGAGGGACGATCCGATTTTAATCCTAGTTCGTTTATTTTTTAGTACTTAATTATGGGTGGAATCTAGGGTTTTAATATAGGTTTTATAAAATTAGGGTATTTAATTTCCAGAAAGCTTATGATATATTAATGTTAGTTTAATCATTTGATTAATTAGATTAGCGATATGATCATGCGTTAGGGCTTAGATCACTCGAATTAGATGCGTAATTCACTTGCAGCAGTTGGCAGTTTCAGTTTTGTAACGAGCATAACTCGGTCATAAAAGATCAAATAAATAATTTACAACATACTAGAGATAACCTCAGAGAGTCTACTTTCTAGAAAAGTCGGCCTCATAAGTTTTTATGGTCGGGAAGCGGGTCAAATGGTCATTACAAAATCAGTGTGTAAGTGAAAGTTAGTTCATATATTGTGTGTGACCTCTGAATTTTGGCTAAGGTCATAGTGGGGTCTAAGTTGAGTAATTAAGGTCATACTTTTAGAAGGTCAGATTCTGGACGAATTTTAAACACTTTGGATTAAAGAATTTCTAAGTGGTATTTATAAAAGGGTAGTGACTTTGGTAGAGCTATGAGAGGTTCATAGGACATATATGTAGCATGATGAATTTTGGTTTGAATTATGAGAGTGTTTAAGTAGTGCGTTTAGGGCGCGCAAGTAAGAGTAAAATTCTGCTTAAAACCAGAAAGTTTAAGAAATAGCATTTAAGTATAAATGAAATATGTAAGAATGGGTAAAAGTCTTAAATGATGATAGGACTATGATAGATAGCCTAGGTATCTATCATAGTTGAGGTTACATCATATTAGGTTGAATGCCTAATTGATGGTAGCTAATAAGGTGTTTAATTGTTTAGATTGTTCGTGATATTTTGTGAAGTTTGGTTGGATCTTTTTGGAAGCTAAACATCAGGTGAGTTTCAGAGTCCCACTTTTAAATGTTTTTACATTAGGATGAAAATGATGCTAAATATTTTGAATTGCTGTGATTATGTGTTTTGCTTTCATGTGGACATTATGTGATTGC